>WOXC01001791.1:0-340672 GCA_011680675.1 Gymnobelideus leadbeateri
GAGATAAAGACATAATTAGAGCTTCAATTAAAACTTTGAAATTCTTGGTGTAAGCTGAGGACCACAGAGGATGCTTCCGGGGTCTAAGTGAATAGGCCAATTTTGAATCGCAAGCCCAAACCTGGTAAGAGTAGAAAGCTACCTCCTCATTCCATTCTCGTGGCTAATTGTTACCCCCTTTTCTGAGATGTGTTGTTTTGACTGAGGCCGTGTGGGAGAGGCATGAATTTACTATGATTCTTTCCATTTTCCCATTTAGAAATATCTAGAAGTTAGTGAGGCAGTCAGTAGCACAGTGAGTAGAGTGTTGTACCTGGAAGTCTTCCTGGCTTCAAAGCTATCCTCAGACACTTACTTGTTGTGTAACCCTGGGCAAATAACTCTGCCCCAGGTCCTCATTTGTAAAATGAGCTGGAGAAGGAAATGGCAAACCACTTTAGTATCTTGCCAAGAAAACCCCAAATGGGGTCATAAAGAGTCCAATATGACCAAACAACAATAACAAAGTGGGGTTTAATGAACAATCCCTTCCCTTTCCTTCTGTTCCCTTCTGTTCCCTCCCATTCTTCATGTTAGAAGAGGCTGAATAAATTAGAGAAGTGAGTGTAGCCACTCTCTGTATCTTTGTAGCTTTGCTCTCTGAGAAGGGGAGAGAATGAATACAAGGAATACATTAGAAAGGATGAAAAATAGAAATTAGAGGTTGTAGGATCATAGATTTAGACCTGGAAAGGACATTGAAGACCGTCTAGTCTAACTCCCTCATTTACTGGGAAGAAAACTGAGGCCAGATAACTTTCCCAAAGTCACAATAGTAGTGACCTCTATAGCAGAGGAAGAATTTGAACTGAGAGCCTCTGAGTCTACAACCCAGTACTCTTTCCATAATACTACACAACCAGGTCTGAATTAAAAATAACTGATGAAAGCAGGTCACTTTTGTTTGTCTTTGCCATTAAAAACTGCATAAAGTGCTTTGTGTTGGGAGAGGGAGCATCCAAAGGATTTTGTAGGTTTAAAAATAGAAAGATGGTTATTTTTGATTTCTTTTATTTTGGTCTTAACCTTATCATTAGTTTTATGGGATATTAATCATGAGACCATCTTGGGAAACATTTTGAACTCAGATCCTAATTTAATATGAAAAGCAACTTAGAGAGAACAATAGAGGCTCATAAATGAAGAGAAATAAATAAATGATGCAATAAAGTAACAGTGGAAACTACAATTAAATGTGGTTGACCCCCCAAGATCAAGCTGCTCACTCAGGTCCCAGCAATAAAGAGGGCTATCCAGGCCAGTTCATGCATTTGGAGGACTTGGAGAAGTTAAAGACTTCTCCAAATCAAAGACCTGGTCAATTTTTAAAATGTTTCTAGGAAGAACTGATGTTCTTCCAAGTATAAGGTCAGGAGTATGGGAAATTGTTGACTCTGGTGTATGATTTTTGAAAGAAGAGAAACCAAATCCGACTGGTCTCACTCCAATCAACCTGAACGAATTTGGGTTGGAATGAATCCAATCAATCCCAGATTTATAGCCCTTTAGAATTGAAAAGGACCTTACAGCTCTTCTACCTCGGTATTTCCAAATTAGAGTCTGTGGAAACAGGATGTACAGGAAAAATTTGGATGTTAGTAATATAATTCTCTTTAAAATATATGTTATTATTTTAGAACATGCTTACTGAATTGAACTGAAGTGTCCAAACTGGCCTAGAAGTCATCAGCCTCTCCCCATTCCCCTCACCTGACTTCTCATATCTTATTTCTTGATCCTTGTCTTATACCCAACCAATCAATAGATATTTATGAAATGCCTACTGAATATCAAGCCCTGTACTGGGTATATATTAAATAAAGCAGTCTCTTCCCTCTAGGAGTTTATATTCCTTTAGGTAAGACAACAAGATCCAATAGGCCCTAGCTCCAAAAAAAGTTGTCAACTCAACTGAAAAAGCTTTTTTCTTATCCTGCCATATTTTAATGTTCTTTCCTCTAGAGCTACCTTGTACTCCTTTCATCTATGCACACACATGTATATATGTGTATGTGTATATATACACACATGCATGTGTAGGGTGTCCCAAAAACTTTAGTAATGTAAAACTTCACTAAATATTTTGAAATATTCTCTCTCTCTCTCTCTCTCTCTCTCTCTCTCTCTGTTTCTCTCTCTCTCTCCATATATATGTATAATATATGTACATAAATAAATTCAACTACACAAATACACAATGAATGTGTATATACATATACATATTGTTCAGTCATTTTCAGTCATGTACAACTCTTTGTGACCCCATTTGGGGTTTTCTTGGCAAAGATACCTGAGTGATTTGCCATTTCCTTCTCCAGCTCATTTTACAGATAAGGAAACTGAGGCAAACAGGGTTAAGTGACTTGCCCAGGGTCACACAGCTAGTAAGTGTCTGAGGTCAGATTTGAACTCAGGAAAATGAGTCTTCTTGACTCTAGGCCTGGTACTCCATCCACTTTACCATGTAGTTGGCACATGTACATATACTGCACTATTAAAGCTTTAGGCTGCACTAAGACTTTTGGGACATCCTGTCTATGTCTGTTTATATAGAAATAAAAACATATATAAATAAATATACATGTGTATATATTGTATATGTACATACATAGATATACATATGTATATAATATACACACATATACATATACATTGAATGTAAGGTAGCTTTGACACTAGTATCTATTGGGATAAGGAAAGGTTTGTTTTTTTTTTCCAAGTGACTATTTTAGAACCACAGCCAACTGGGTCTTGATGTTATAAGAGGTTTAAGATGATAGTAAAGGTTTTCAGAGCTCCTACCTGCTGCTCAGTCCAGGCAGCCCATAGCTTCAAACCTCACTTCCCTTTCCCTACATGTAGTTCATGACTTAGCTCCCTGAATCATGCATATTTTAAAATGTGAGGATAAGAGTTTGTGTCTTACCCAATAGGCAATGGGGAGCCAGGGAGTATCTTTAAATAGAGGAATGATGAAGCCAGACTTTTACTTTGCAAAAAGTATGGGCAGTCATATGAAGAATTATTGGGGACAGAAGGGACCAGAGGCAGGAAAACCAGCTAAGAGGCTATTATTATAGAATGGTAGGAGACAAAAAGGACCAGAATTGGGTTGGTTGCAGCAGGAATGGAAAGTAGGAGACATGTGTAAGAGATATTGCAAGGAAAGAACTGATAAGACTTGGCACTGATTGGTTATGGCTAGCTGGGCAACTGGAAGGGTGGTAGTGCCATAAACAAACATATAGATGTTAGAATGAAGAAAGATGATGACTTTCATTTGGGACATGCTGCATCTGAGATACTGGTGGAACTTCCAGGCTGTTTCATGGCAACCTGGGGGACCCAACAGAACTAACTGAAATGGGTCACTGCCAGGGAGCTCTGGGCTTTGAAGAGTGATGGTAAGAAAGAGAGGCCTCTGCTTTTTTCATGTATAATAACAGCTAACATTAACATCGCACTTTAATGTTTAGGAAGCATTTTACATATATTGTGGCACTTGAGTTTCACAATCACTCTGTTACTTCACTTTACAGATGAGGAAACTGAGGCTAAAAGGGTAAGTGACTTGCTCATGTTCATACAGCTATTAAGAGTCAGAGGCAGGATTTATACTCAGGTTTCTTGACTTAAAGCAGGGATTTTGTCCATTCTGCCCCAACTAAATATTTAGGCAGTTGGGTGGCTTAGTGAATAGAGCCCTTGACCTGGAGTCACTTACTGTGTCCCTGTCTTAGTTTCCTTATCTGTAAAATGGGAATGATAGCACCTACCTCCCAGTTTTGTGAAGACAAAATGGGAAAATATATATAAAGTTTTCTACAATGCTTGCTATTAATATCATCATTTAAGAAAAAAATATGAGACTAAAAGATCCACTTGTATTTACTTATAGTAAATCTCCTTACAAGACAGGTATTGTCAACTCTTACTGTATAAAGAACCATGGAAGGTCCAGGCAAAAGTTAGATCCATTTCTCTACTGGACAGTTGGATATTATGAGTCCCCAAATGAAAATTCCTCTCACCTCAATTACAAGATAGGGAAAAATCAATAGCTTGTTGGTGGGTCTGCCTACCTCTTTTTCTCCCTCCACTCTCCTCTCAGCCACTAAAATGATTTTCCTAAAGCATAAATCTGAGTATATGAATCTCCTCACTGCCCCACTTCTTCCTCCCCCCACCCCCGGCAAATCTCCAGTGCCACCTTATCATCTCCAGGAGCAAATACAAAAGTTATCTGTTTGGCATTCGAAGTCCTTCATAACCTAGCCCCTCTTACCTTTCCAGAATTCTTACACCTTGATCCCCCACACATATTCTTCTGTCCAATGACACTGGCCTCCTGGCTGTTCCACATCAAGACACTCCTGTCTTGACTCTGGATATTTTCTCTGGTTTGTCCCCTATTTCTGGAATGTTCTTACTCTCTCACTTTGACTACTGACCTCCCTGGCTTCCTTTAAGTCCCAACTAAAATCCCACCTTCTTCCCTAACTCTTACTAATTCTACTGCCTTCCTCCCTGTTAATTATTTCTTATTTATCCTGTATATAGCTTGATATATATATACAAATGTTGTCTACTCCATTAGACTGCAAGGTCCTTGAGGGAACGAAACATCTTTTGCCTCTTCAAATCCTGAGCACTTATCACGGTGCTTGGACTATAGGAGGGGCTAAATAACTTTATTTATTGATTGGTAACTCTGTGGAGCATTAGTACTGGTATTATTATATTATATAAGGCCCTTGCATGGAGGCCATCGCCAGTCATCTTGACTTTTGTCCTGCCACTGGACATTAATGGCTCTGGAGGGGAGAGTGAGGCTGCTGACTTTGTGCAGCTCTGCCTCACTTAAGTCCAATTCATACACAGGTCGAGACATCACACCCTTTGAAGTCAGCAAGACCCTTCCAGGAAATCAGGAAAGGCTGCTAAACTGGACATGGGAGAGCAAGGCATAAGGGGGAGGCGACCCATCCCTGCTGATCATCTAGTAATTTCCTATTTTGACTTTGAACTAATTGTTCTTCCTAACTCAAAATGAAGCTCTTTTGTTCTATGCTACAGAAGGACTGCCAATGCTATTAGTGCCCTCAGAATGGAGACCTTGTTACCTTACCTCACCCTTATTATAGCCCTGAGGCTGGAGCATCTGTAGATCTGGTCTGACAGAGGGTATCAGGGAAAGGTTCATGGAGAAAGTGGGTCTAAGAAGAATTTCATTAAATAGAGATGGAGAAAGTGAATTCCAGGCACTGAGAACATTATAAGCAAAGTTGAAGAGGCAACCAGGCAGGAAAGAATGGGCATAGGGATAAGGGAAATGGGAGGGTAAATCCTATCTTCTGCCATTGACTATCAATCAACAGCAGACTAGCCTATTACCTATTATTTTAACACAAGAAGAAGGTCCCAGGCAGGATTCTGAGGATGTGAGGTATTTGCTGCTGGTTCCTAAAAGCCAGAGCTACAGCAGACTGTTGAATCCTCAGAGTGCTGCTCAGGGTCTCCCTCACTGACTCAAAAATAAATAGATAGAGGAGCGGGGACTTAAAACTGCACCTCAGGCTCAGATACAATGAATTGGTTGAAAGCTGTAGAGGGAACAGTCTCTTTCCTCTATAGATTAGCACACACACTAAACTCATGTGTATTTTTTATTTGCCCTATAATGAAGTTCTAATAATACAAAATTTTAATGTATGGTCTTGGCAGAAAGAGTGTACACATGGCTTGAATCCATAAAATTCTCTAATGGGGACACAACAGGAGACACATTGATGCACAAACCTTTCCTTCTTCCCCAGCATGGTGCTCTAGAGAAATAATATGGGCAAAAGTTGGCCAGTAGAGGGAAAATGAAGAGAAACAAAAGGCTGAAATAATCCACCTATTGGATAACCACCCCCTGAGCTACTAAGAATTGGGTCTGCCTATCCAAAGTGGTAATTGGTCAGGACAGCAGGTGTGCTACATTTGACTGCCTAGGATGAGAAAATGGCAGCAAAACACATTAGAGTGATTCAATGCAAACTAAGCCTTCCAAGGCTCCTAGCAGGAGTTTTTAATCTCTGTTATAGCAAAATGAGATCTGATAAGGCTTACATAACTCATAAAGGGACATCAAGCCAAATGGCTCCTATATTTAAATTTGAAAAAAAAATTACTGATGCAGATGTTTCAATGCAGAGTGAACTTACCTCTTTCCATTTTCTCCCATCCTTGGCAGCTGTTGTGAACATAAACCAAGTGTTTTTGTAACTGTGTTCCATAAAAATAAGTCACTGGAAAATGGGTGTGGGGAGGGGGATGGAGGAACTTATGAAGTGAACCAGTCGTCTGATGGATTCCAGACTCTGCACTGAGCAGCAGGTGGCTCTCTAGAACTTGCCTAAGAACATGCTCAGCCAGACTGCCCTAGGATGGTTTGGCTCTTTGTCATTCTTTGCTGATTCAGGGCAAACTTGGATGGGGAGAGAGGGAGTAGAATTGGAACTCTGGACCTCTGAATTTCAGGGTCCTGAAACTGCTGCTGCACCCCCAATAGGACAGAAGAAGGCTCAGAAGGTGTTGTCCAGCAGATAATTGTCAATGATGTAGTGACCTAGGGTCATTGCAGTCCAGCCCTTTGGTGTTCTTTGTGCCTAAAATCCCTGGCACCCTGCAGTACAGCCCAGCTCACAACTTTTCTACCAAAATCTATGACACTGAGGATTGCAATAGGTCACATGGGAAGTACCAGATGACAAAGGCACACTGCTATGCCGTAAGAGGTGTTGCTTGACTGCCTTATGCTCCCTTTGTCAAAAACAACCAACTGTACAGATGGGACAAAGTACAAGGTACACATTAGGAATAATAGTCCAGAGATTCAGAGGCTCCCTGGGGTAATTGCTTCTTTCTATGCCTTAAAGCAGGAGAGAAATAGATGCCCTTGTTAGGGATGGGGGAAGTTGTTTCTACCTTTTGGCTCCCATAGCTCAATTGCCCTCCCTCCATGACTGTACTAATAGAAGTGAAAGCATCTGAGGCAAGACTTAAGGGATGATAGCACTTCCAGGGAGCTGGATGTCTGCTGAGAGGGCCATGAGGTGAGCAGTAAAATGTAATGAGAGCCTGAATGCACCATGCAGCTTTATGGAGCAATATTCCAGGCAATTAGATGGGTCAAACTGATGAAAATGACTCATGAAATTTGTGCTGCAAAATAAGGCTTTGGAAAATAATCTGGCAGCTCAATCAAGACACCAAGCATGTAGAAGAAAAGACAGACTCCTACGACTGAGAACTTTATTTACGATATTGTTTTGACACACAAGGGAAGAGTTGCTGGCCCATTTAGTCTAGGCTACATTTTGGAAGGGGAGTCATGTTTATTTTTAATTTTGTTTTTGGATAGATTTTAAAAGGAGAATTCATTGATTTCAAGTTTTTATTGCCTCATCTCTTGAATGTTTTGAAAAATTATAAAATTTCAGCTTGTATTTTCTGTCCTTAGGGAATATAGTTTAGTATAGCCGTGTCCAGAGAAATAGCATGCCACGGTGAGGAGAGCACTGAATTTGGAGTTAGAAACACCTGGACTAGAACCCACTCAGACTATTGCTGGCAGTGTGCCTCTGGGCAAGCTGCTTAATTTGTTTATGGTAAACTCAACGAACTTTTCTAGGTCCAAATTTGTAATGTATGTCTACTCTGATCAAATTTATTGGGAACAAAATTCATAGAACTGGAAGTCAGGACATCTGTGTTCTATGGAAGATTGTTCTATCAGAGATGAAAGAGCTAAGAGGTCTGCTGAAGGAACTGTTGGTCAATGTCCTCATCACATAATTTTGGAGTCTGTATAGAGCACCCATAGTGCTGGCACAGAAAGTTATTGGGAAGGTCCAAATGAACTTGGAACAAGAGAACTAAAGTGGATTGATATACCAGGTCCTGAGTGCCCTGAATTGTTTGTTAGGCAGCTGTGGGATGTCATTGCAAAAGGGAAATAAAGGGGAAACATTGCCCAAAAGGATTCCACCAATTTGAGCATATATCCACCAAGCATTCCTTCTCCATGAGCCAATGAGAATCCTTGGTGGATTGAGCCAGGTTATTTGGGGAATCATATAAGACACTAGATATTTGAAGACCGTTTGGAAAGTTAGGACTGGGTAAATATAAAGTGTTGTTATATTTTTATTTAAAATCTAAGACAAAGTCTAACTGCCTTAGTTACCTCAATTCAATAACCAGAAGGCCCCAATATCCTAGTTAGCAAAGCAAATTCAGTCAGCCACTTAACTGTGGGGTTGGAAAGACAACAGTAACTCTGAGAAATATTCCAACCTCTTTCTCATACTGGAGCTACCTGAAGCCAACATATAAATACAGGAAGCAATAGGAATTGTTGCTAATGTTTGAGACTAGCCCTCATGAGTGAGGATTCTACATGTAAAGACCTATATGATGTCAGAAAGAGAAAAGAGACAACTAGGTCATTGTAGCTGAACAGTCTAGGTTATGTTTGAAATATTCCTTGCTGTCTATGGCCATATTGTTTTTGTACTGTGAGAATTCCTTGGCGGTAGGATGGAAATGTTTTATGTGGGGGCAGAATGGATGTGTCTTACATGCCAGGCCATGCTATCAAGCTGCCCAGGGTCTGAGGTACAAAGAATGCCTGAGGGATTGTCAGTGATATATCGGTATCACACAATTTCAAAGGCTCTGTCTTTGACTTTCCCTCTCCTTTCTGTGTCAGAAATCTGAAAACTCTTCCAATTAGAGGTCAAATGACCCTGACATGAGGTACAGTTGAGGGCTGCAAAAATAAGTGGCCACTTATTCACTCAATTGTCTGTGCCTTCCCTCAAAAGAGACTTAGGTAGACTCTGCATTGATTAGCATACAGCAGAGTTCTCATCTTGGTATCCACAGACCTCCAAGTGTCATGGGTAGATTTCAGTAGTTCCTTGAAGTTGGAAGGGGAAAAAATTTTGCATATTTATTTCTACTAATCTCTAATTGAAAATTGGCATTCCCTTTGATTATTTAAAAACTTTATTCTGAGAAATATTCTGTAGGCTTCACCAGATTGTCAAAGGGGTCAATGGCACAATAAAAGGTTAAGAGGAAAAGAATTTGTTGTTGGGCCTAATAAAATGTTTTTTCTTTACTTGTTTATTCAAATGTGGGAAGAAATGATATATTATAGAAAAAGAGTTTTCTCATTAGTCAAAAGAAGATAAACATTCATCTCATCAGTCACAAGCTAGCTGTTTTTTTTAAAATTTTCACTAAAGCTTTTCAAAAGTTTTTCTAGAAAGTTCTAGTCTTTGATTGAATGAATGAAAACACATTTATTACATGCTTATTATGTGTAAGCTTGTCTTGTTCAGTTATTTAAGTTATATCTGATTCTGCATGACCCCATTTGGGGTTTTCTTGGTAAAGATATTGGACATTTCCTACTGTAATTTGTTTTATAGATGAGGAAACTGGAGCAAACAGGGTTAAGTGACTTACTTAGGGTCACACAGCTAGTAAATATCTGAGACTGGATTTGAACTCAGATCTATCCTATCCCTACCTGCCCCAGTAACCATATACAAAACATTGTGCTAAGGGCTTGGAAATAACAAATGAAAAAGCAAGACAATCCATACTCTCAAGGAGATCACATTCTAGTAGGGAAGGAAAACATACAAATTAGGTTTTAGCTGCAAATCAGATGTAAAGGTCTCATGATTTTCAGGGTTGAGTTACAAAGAAGATAGCAATAAATCTTTAGTGTTACTTCAACTGATAAAAAAAAAATATCCTTTTCTTATGGTAAGCTCTTTGATAGTGCCAAGGACTTTGGTGGAGAGAACCTTGGTGGCTGGACTCGAAGTAGGGCTAGTGGTCTGGGAGGCACTGCTATCCCTTGGGCTCTTTGGTTCAAGATCCTATGATATATTCACTGGGATTGGAAGTGGTAGTGATGATTTTACTAGCTTAACACATGCCTTCACCTGTTCCTCCCTATAATGAATAAAAAACCCTAAGAGATAGTGTTTCTGGGTAATTAATAATCAATTTATTAATTAGACTAGCTTGTAATCAATAAATTGATGGTCAGTGGATTCTCTTAGTCACTAAAGAACCTCCAGTGGAGACCCAGAGAGCTTTAAATACCTTTCTGAAAGGGAATGTCCCTGACAAATGAAAATCAGCCCTGATTGGTGGACATTTAATGAGAAGGTGGGCTAGAAGTTTTCAGGCCCTCCTGCTAAGAACCTGGCTGGATCATGAGACTCAGCAGCCCCCAACAATATGGACAGAGGAATCCATCTCTATCCAGACCTCTCTGGTTGGGTTTCTCCTTCATGAGCTGGGTGACCCTTAACTCTATTGAAGGTGTAAAGGGACAGTGACTCCTTTCCCCAGGATAAGGACTCTCCCAGATTAGATTCTATTGATATTCTAAACAGAAGTTCTGTGTCCTAGTTGGGTGGAATTCCACCCAAGATTGAAGATCTGGTCCCTTGAGGGTTAGGAGCAATCTTATCAGCCACAGCCTTCAGAGACTAACTTGAACAAAAGCTGGGCCTTAATGAGTAAATTGGAGAAAAGCCTGCATTCCAACTTAATAATTGGTTAATAATTTAATAATATAGTAATAATTACTCTCATCCTTCGATGCTTTGGTTTCTTAATCACTGCAGATAAGCTAAGAAAGGAGCTGGGATGACCACAATACTATCCAGCAGAGCAGAAATACTCCCTGGGGGCATAAAGGGGATGAGTTAGAGTTCAGAAATCCTTTGTCTGACTAAGGGATCACTTAGTGATCACAAGTCTTGGGCTTTCCCAGAGGCCACTTGCACATGGAAGTGTGTGGGGTACAGGGACCCCAAAAATCCCCTACCTAGAAAAATTAAAAGTCAGAGGTATCTTGAGGAAGGAACAGGAAGAAGAGGGCATCCCTTCCACCAGTAAGAACCAGCAGAATGAGGCATATTACAAAAGACAGAACAAGAATTTATACCCTAAAGCAGTCAAGGCTCCCAGGCCCCCTCCCCTAGTCCCTTTTCCTGTTGGCTGGGAAGCAGGCTTTCAGTCTTGGTGTGAAATCTAATGCAATGGAGGATAACAAGCCTGACACTATCTCCTATTGGCTGGGAGTCAGGACAGGGAGCCAAGGTATTGTTCACGTCTTTATTTGTAAGACACTAAAGCAAGGAAAGGAAAAAGGTCACAAGCAAGGGTAGAGCTCCAAAACCTCTGAAGGGGCCTAATGCTGATAAAACAAGGTTGGAGGTCAAAAGACCCTTGAAGGGGGCTTAATGTTGTTGTGGCAGTAGTAAAGAGGAGGGGGGAAGGGTGAAGCCGAAATTCTGGCTTGCTCCCACAAAATTTATGGGCTGAGAAGTTTTCATCTTTCTCATTCAGAAGCACATACTTCAACTTGATGAGATGCTTCTCTGGCCCAGAATTACTCAGAGCTTGTCAATCACTTGAATGACAATAATAATTATAACAACAGTTAACTTTTATATAGCACTTGAAGGTTTGCAAAAAGCTTTATATAGGTTATCGCATTTGATCTTCATAATTACCCTGCAAGGTAGGTAACCCTGTACTATAGTTATACTTTTTTTTTTTAAATAAATGAGGATACTGTGCTTGGATGAGATTAAGGGGCTTTCCCACAGGCTTTCTGCCTGTTTGAGTCAGAATTCAAATTCAGTTCTTCCAGACCCTAAGACCACCTAGCTATCCAATCTCAATGTTTACCAGACTGACCACCCTACCCAGAACTCTTCCATGTGGCATTTGTACTGCCATAACTACCCAAAATGCTGTTCTGAGGTTCCCCCTGCTCTTTATCCCATTCATTGTCCTGTTTTATTTATTTATTTATTCATTGCCCTGTTTTAAATTCCCTGTGTCTCTATCCTGTCTTTCTCTCATATGACTGTGAGAGAGTCATATAGGACATGCTTCCCCCTAGGACTCTGCAGACTTGGCCCATTTTAAAATTTCTTCTCTGACTGCTTAGACCTTAACATCCACCTGGAATGTCATTTTATTTTTATTTATTTATTTTTTAAAGCAATTGGGGTTAAGTAACTTGCTCAAGGTTATACGGCTAGTCATTATTTATGTGTGGGTGCTCATTTTCTGAGGCCGGTTTTGATCCCAGGTCATCCCAACTCCGAGGCCAGCACTCTTACTCACTGCACCACCTAGCCGCCCCTGGAATGTCATTTTAAAAGTGCTAAAAACATGTATTTGTTCTCACCAATCCATCCTGAATTCTGGCATTCTCTATACTGATTTCTGCCTCTTTCTCACCTCTTCTCAATCCTCTGCAATCTGGCACAATTCCATCAAAACTACTCCCTCTGAGCTAGTGATCTCCTGATGGATAAACCCAATGGCTGTTTTTCAGCCCCTGTACTTACTGACCCTTCTTCAGTTACTGTCACTGTGGACCACTCCTTCCTAGACACTTTCTGCTGTCTGACTTTTTGTGATGCTATAATCTCCTGGCTTTTTCCTCCATGACCTGACTTCAGTCTCAGGCTCTACCATTAAAGTCCCAACTTCTTTGAAAGGGTATATAGCCCAGGACTCTTAGTTTCTCTACATTCTTTCTCAATGATCTCATTATCGCCCATGGATTTAATTGTTACCTTCATGCAGATGACTTCCAAGTCTATATATCTAGCCCTAATATCTCTCTTGAACTCCAAATCCCCTATCATCAGCTGCATCAAACTCAATGTGTCCAAAAAGGAACTCATTATCTCCATAAAATGTACCCCTTATGCCAACTTCCCCTTTGCTCTCAAGGGTACTACTGTCCTTCCAGACACCCAGGTCCACAACACTGGAGTCAGCCTTGACTCCTCACTCTTCCTCATCCTACATATCCAAATCTAGTAAACTGTACCCCCATGTCATCTCTGTTTTCCTTTCCATTCTTTCCACATTCATGATCACCATTCTACTTGAGGCCCTTTTCACCTCTTGACTGGACTATTGCAAGAACTGCCAAATTATTACCTGTGGTATTTGCAAAGAACAGGGTTGACTGCCACTGTGCTGTTCAAGAAGTTTCAGTCATGAGGCAGGTAGGTGGCACAGTGAATAGAGCACTGGCCCTGGAGTCAGCAGGACCTGAGTTCAAATTCAGCCTCAGACACTTAACACACACACAAAAAACTAGCTGTGTGACCCTGGGCAAGTCATTTAACCCCAATTTCCCTCCAAAAAGCAAAAAAAAAATCAAAGTTTCAGTGATTCTTGCTGGTAGGATAAAATAATAATAATAATAGTAATAGTAATAATAATAAATAATAGCTGATATTTATATAGTACTTACTCTATGCCTGGTACTGTGCTAAGAACTTTATGATTATTATTTCATTTGATCTTCACAATGACCCTAAAAAGTGGGTGCTTTTATTATCTCCATCTTACAGATGAGAAACCCAAGGCAAATGGAGGTTAGGTGACTTGCCCAGAGTCACACAGAGAGTCAGTATCTGAGGTTGGGTTTGAACTCAGATCTTCCTAACTCCAGGCCCAGCACACAAAAAGTGCTCAAAAAATGCTTATTGGCTGATTGACTCTCTAGAATCTAGGGTGGTGCCAAGATCATAATAGGCACTCAGTAAATGCTTATTGCTTTTCAGTGGAGGAAGGCATCTGTTTCATGTTACCATCAGTCCTCCAAGGTAGACAATGTCCTCCATGAGCATCCAGGACAGGCAGGTGCCAAAACCAGCAACAACAAAAACAAACAAACAAAATCCCTCCCTTTGGTATTTCCATAAAAGAATGTGCATCCCTTGACTTGAGCTCCAAAGAAATCTTGTGAGTCAGTTGATCAATATTAGGTGGCTCAAGGGATAGACCATGGGGTCTGGAATCAGGATAGATCTTAGTTCAAATCCCACCTCAGCTACTTATTAGTTGTGTGACCCTGGGCAAGTCACCTAACCTCTGTTTGCCTCAGTTTCCTCATTTGTAAAATGGGGGATGATAATAGCACCTACTTACTTGTTGTGAGGATCACATGAGATAATAATTATAACACATTTAATGTAATGCCTGGCACAGAGCAAGTGCTATATAAATGTTAGCTATTATAATTGTTATTATTGTTATTATTGCTAACAGGACAGCTAAGTGGTGCAGAGGATTGAATGCGGGGCCTGGAGTCAGGAAGACTCACCTTTATAACTTCAGATCTGGCCTTAGACACTTATTAGCTATGTGGCCCTGGCCAACTCACTTCACCCTGTTTGCCTCAGTTTCCTCATTTGTAAAATGATCTGGAGAAGAAAATGGCAAACTTCTCCAGGATCTTTGCCAAGAAAACTCCAAACAGGGTAGCAAAGAGTCAGACATGACTGGCTGACAAATTATTATTGTTAATGTTTAGTTAGGCAGTCAAAAAGCAATTATTAAGCCCTTAATATGTCCCAGGCATAGTGCTAAGCACTGGGGATCCAAAGGAAGGGAACCATATGATCCTTGCCTATAAGAGACTCATATTTGGGCAGCTAGGTGGCTCAGAGCACCAGCCCTGGAGTCAAGAAGACCAGAGTTCAAATGTGGCCTAAGACACTTGACACTTACTAGCTATGTGACCTTGGGCAAGTCAATTGCCTTGCTTCAAAAAAATAAAAATAAAAAGAGAGACTCCCATTCTAATGGGGGAGACAGCACACAACTATATACAGACATGATAGAGTAGAAGGAGGGTAATGACAATGGGAGGGGACCCCTTGAACCTCCCTGAGTCTGCATGTGGTAAGGACACTGTTACCTAGAGGCACTACTGTCCTGTGCTAATTCAGCCCACAACCACTACACTGTTTCTTTGATGTAGGGAGTGACCATAGAGTAATGTGACTGTCTATACAAAACAATCATATCCTAAGTTTGACATGTTGATACTTTCAGCCCTTCCAAACTGTCCCCTTGGGACTCTCTGCAGTGACTCCAGGGATGGTGCTTCTGTTGCTTAAAAGATGTACGTCCCGCCTCCTCTTTGGGGCTCTTCTTCTTTTGGTTTTCCTCCATGGTGACAAATCTCTGTCCTTTGAGGATGGATATGCTTTTTGGAAATGGCAAAGAGTCTGTCGGAGCCAAGTCTTGTGAATAAGGTAGATGATACCATTTTGGGTAAAAAACACAAGATGTGACTGTAAAATGAGACTAGTCATCTTGTGCAGCTTATAAACTGGCTCCAAAGCAATTCCCAAGATACGTAATCTGGGCAAAGGCAGCAGCACTGGAAAGCATGGCCTGACCTAGGTGAAGAATTTAAAGGAAACCATCTAGTCAGATGTCTAGGTGACGTGGTATTCATAAGAAAGGCAGTGACTTTACCGTTTGGCCCTGCATAAGTTATGGAGCAGTTTCCAGTTAGAGATGAAGCTAGGTCAAGGTAACCAGTGCTTTCTGCCCGGACCTTTAATGAAAAGGATCTTGACAGTACTTACATTCCTTCAGTTGGTGGAAGTACATGAACATAACAATTAGCTAGCAGGAATAATTAGTTAAGGGGGCAGCTAGGTGGTGCAATGAATAGAGCACTGGCCCTGGCGTTCAAATTTGACCTCAGACACAACCTTTACTAGCTGTGTGATCTTGGACAAGTCACTTAACCCAGAATGCCCCGACTTTCCCCCTCACCCCAAAAAAAGAATAATTAGTTAAATTAGGGAGCTATCAGTTTGTGCTTTTTTCTCTTCTACCCTTCCCATGAATGTTCTCTTTCATTCAGGTCTCTTTTCCTGTACTATCTTTCTCTCTCTAAATTCTTTGTGCCAGGTGGTGTTGTACTGCTTGCTTTAGGCCCCAGAATTTCTAGTTTTAGCTCTTCTGTGAGTGGTTTGTTTAAAAAGACACATAGAGGCCATTGATCTCAAAGAAAATTTAGAAGGAAGTGGGGAAACCTGAAACAAGATAAATGTCCATCAGCTGGGAAATAGCTAATCAAAGCATAGCATATGAATGTAGTGGAATATTATTGCAAAATAAGAAATGGCAAATATAAAGAATACAGGAAGTCTTTCCAGTTCTTGGGTCTTAGGAAGAAAAGAAAATTCAAAATAAAATAAACATTTATTTAATGCCGGACATGTCCTAAGGCTCTAAGTATACAAAAGCCCAGAAAAAAAGCAGTTGCTGCCTTCAGATGGCTTATATTGTATTAGAAGAGGTCAGGTAAGGGTGGGATGATGGCAGTGTGTCTGTCTGTCTATTTATCCATCTAACAGCAGCTAGGTGGCACAGTGGATAGAGTCCTAGGCCTGGAGTCAGGAAGACTGAGTTCAATTTTGACCTCAGATAGCTGCGTGACCCTGGGCAAATCACATAACCCTGTTTGCCTCATTTTCCTCATTTGTAAAATGAACTAGAATAGGAAATGGCAAACCACTCCACTATCTTTGCCAAGAAAACCCCAAATAGGGTCATGAAGAGTTGGACATGAATGATATGACTGAACAACAACAAAATCTATATGTGTATGTATTGTATGCTTATATACACATATACATATGTGTGTACATATACATGCATACATGTGTGTTTCTATATGCTTTATCCAGCTATTAGGCGGTGCAATGGTTAGAGCACTGGGCCTGGAGTCAGGAAGACCAGAGTTCAGATGCAGCCTCGTGTACTTTTGAACTGAATGACCCTGGGCAAAGCACTTAACTTTTCTACATCTCAGTTTCTTCAACTGTAAAGTAAAGATAATAATAGCACCTACCTCACAGAGTTATTGTGAGGGTCAAAGGAGATATTTGTAAAGCCCTTAGAACAAAGCCTAGTATAGGGTATGTGCTTCTTAAAGTACTTTCCCCCTCCCTTTCCCTCTCATTAAAGGACAAGGTGTTCAAACACTAAGACATTGTGGCTTCTGGGTATGGAAATGTTTGGGCTTAGATAGGTCTTCCCAGACTTTTATCAGAAGAATGAGTGTTTGCCAGTCAGATCCTGTCACCAGCCATTATGCAAAGGTGCCAGAATGGTTCATGCATTTCCCACCACCTCTAATCCCACCGTAACATATGTACACAAGATTTTACTCTCAGGATTTTCCTACCTATCACCTTAAACATAGTGTCTCCTAGAATTGGAAAAGTTTAAATATTAACCTACCTGATAGGAGAGGAGAGGAGAAAGAACTATCTTTTCAAGATATTTGCTAGACCTAATTTTTTTTTTGCATGTGTCTAGTGATTTGTCAATTTATAGCATTTCTTTAAAATGCCTCTTCTTCCCTTTTTTGGACAGTGGTTGCTGTCCAAAGTCCCTTTTAAGAGAAATTGAGACTAAGATAGAAATTACTTTTTGATGCTTCTTCTTCCCCTCTTTCCCTAAATACTTACCTTACCCCCACCCTATGGTAGAAAAAATATATGAAAACTTTCCCAATGAATATATCCAAATTTTTCAATTAGATATGTAATTGACACACCTCTTGATGGACTTTTGACATAGGTGTGCTTAGTGAAAGTCATTCACTCCAGTGGGTGGGTGTGCAAACAAAGAGGTTGTTAAATGTTAATGGGATAGAGAAGATGCAAATTCATTGGTTTGGGATAATGGAAGAATAATGGTCATAGCTGTTGAAACCTAAAGGATGGGTTCATATCAGCTGATACTTTCTTATTCCCATAAAGGAAGTAGCCTCTAAGTATCTACAAGAGATCCACCTTGATTCTAGTGACCTGCTCTGTCCACTTGGTTTTATTTTATTGGAACAGGTGATTATTAAGTAAAATACCATTGTGATCCATAGTTTCTTTTTTTCACATTATTATTTGTCCAAGGGAATTCCTTTCCCAGAGTGTTAAAATATCATTCCCTTCTGTCCAGTTGAGAGGGCATTTCAAGTCTGCCCATTTGAACTTGGGTTCAGGTATTCTTGTGTATTCTAGAGATAATCCCTTAAAAAGCAACAGGTTTGTCAGTCTCTATCTGTGGTCAGTAAGAGGAGTCTGACTTGAGTGGGCATTAGAAGAAGCTACCATTAATGGGGAGCAGTGAAAGATTCTCACAATAGCTTATATTTTGTTTGGTGCTTTATCCTTGATGCTGAAACTTCCAGATGTCTAAGTCCAACCAGCTCTTACTGAAAGTGCACCATATCTGACACAGAATAGAAATCACTAGTGGTTCAAAAAGGATTTAATTTGATATTGACTTCATGATACAAATTCATCAATAGTAAAACTTTCTGAATTCTCCATGCCCAAAACTTCAGGAAAAACCAGTTAGGAACACTAAACTCCCAAAGCTATACTTCTCCACTTAAAAAAAAAAAGCCTCACCCTGGCTTATATCTCTTCTTCTTCTCAAGAAACAGCTTTACGACAGCCAGTAAAATGAGCCAGTCTAAGAGACACCAGTGAGAAGTTTTGCTTGTTTCTACTTTCATCTGTGGCCTATAGGCAACTTTGGAGTAAGAAAGAAGCTGATCCAATCCTTGGTGATACTGTTATAGTTTATACTCACCACCCCTACAATTCACCTTCCTTAGTATGGTTCTACCATATAGTCCAACGTTTCCCTAACTTCTGCATATCTACATAATCTGCCACACTACTCATTCACTCTCATCTCTCATGACCTCTCAATTTAGTGAATAAAGGACAGATTGCACAAACTCCTTAGAATCTCATATTTAGAAGGAACCTGAGAGGCCATCTAGTTCAATTCACACCCAAAGAAGAATACAGTCTTTAATGTTCTCAACAAATGTTCATCCAGACTTTTCTCTAGTAAAGGGGAACCCACAACTTCCTGTGGCAGCACATCCCACTTTTCAACAGTGGAATTTTTAGGAAGCTTTTCCTTACCAATTGCTACCTATTATTCTTTCTGACTTATGGGAAAAAGAACCAATCTAATCCCTCACCACATGATTATGGAGCTCTGCATGTTGGAAAACATCTAGTGTGTATCCCTCCAGGTCTTCTCCAGGTTTTACCTTCTCAATTCCTTTTTTTTATGCATTCTTCTCCTCATTGGCTTTTTGGACTTCTTTTATTTTTTTAAAGTATTTTTGGGGGTCTCCTTTAACAAGTTGTTGACTTATTTTTCATGATTTTCTTCCATCATTCTCATTTCTCTTCCCAATTTTTCTTTTACTTCTCTCACTGGTTTTAAAAAATCCTTTTTGAGCTCTTCCATGGCCTGCAGGCAATTCATCTTTTTCTTGGAGTCTTTGGATGCAGGAGCTTTGACTTTGTTGTCTTCTTCTGGTTGTATGTTTTGGATCTTCCTTGTCACCAAAGTAAGATTCTATAGTCTGATTATTTTTCCTGCTGTTTGAGCATTTTCCCAGATAATTATTTGACTTTTTAGCTCTTTGTTAAGGTAGGACTCTGCTTCCAGTGTGGAGAGTGCACTGTCACAAACTTCAGGGGTTTTGTGCAGCTGTTTTCAGAGATACTTCTAAAGACCTATACATTTTCAGTTCTTCCATATAATTTTCAGTTCTTCCAGGTGGTAGGATCAAAGGAGAGGTGTTTCCTCCCCTCCTGGTCTGTGCTCTGGTCTATGAGTGACCACAAACACTCTTTTTTGCCTTGGAACTCTGAGGATTCCCTCTCCACTGTCACCACAAGCTCCTCCATGCCAGCCTTCCTCCTCACCCTAGGACTGTGACCCAGATTGAAGCAAGGGCAAAGCAAGAGAATCCTGCCTCAGAACCAACAAAAAGATCTCTGCAATCCCACTCTGATAAATTGCTCAATCCCCCCACCATCTGTGAGACAAGAACTCCAGAAGCAGAATAGCCACTGCCACCGCTGCCACTGCTGCCCTGGAGCTGGGGCCAGAATGGACTCCTCTCTCACCTAGATCCCATAGATCTTTCCTACTGACTTTCTAAGTTGTCTTTGGCCTTTGTGGGTTGAGAAGTCTGGAAACTGCTACAGCTGCCTGCTTCAGGTTCGCTATGGCCCTGGCTGTGCCGCACGCCCCACACTGGACTGCACTCTTCTCTTAGACAGGCCCAATACACCTTTCCTGTCATACTTCCAGGTTGTCTTAGGTTGGAAATTTGCTTCACTGTCATTCTGTGGCTTCTGCTGCTCTGGTATTTGTTTAGAGTCATTTTTTACAGGTATTTGGAGGGGTTTGAGGAAGAGCTTAAGCAAGTCCCTGCTTTTACTCCACCGTCTTTGCTCCACCCACCATTTTCAATTCCTTCAGTTAACCTTATTACTTATATTTGAAGCCTTTTACCCTCCATTTATTTGGAAATTTTTTATCTTATTGATGTCTTTCACAAAGGGCAGTACTTAAATAGAACATAAATATTCCATATGTGATCTAACCTGAGAAGGAAACAGTGGGACTAAAATCTTCCTCAGCCCAGATCCTTCATTTATCACACCGTATTTGATCAGATGACTTTCAGTGTTGGTCCATAAATTCAAGGATCCTTGAAGGTAGGGACCAAGTCTCTTAATTTTCTTGTTCCACAGGCTCCCTAACATCCAGAGGCAGAGCAATAATGATTGCTGGGGAGAAAAATGATTGTCTTAATTGCTCAACTGGTTTTAGAATGCCAGTAAAAAGAAAGATGCTTTCCTAATAGTAATAAATCTTTCCATGATTTTCTATAAGCACCTACTTCTTGCTTAGGGCTGTGAGTCTTGGGGATCTTGCCAGAGGCCTTTCCAAGGAGATCACACCCTTCTAGAGAAGCCCATTCCTGAGTTCCCTTTTGTTTGTCTTTATTCTTCATTTTCAAGTTTAAGCCGTGTGCTCTTGGCAGCAGAGGACTCCTTAGGATGACTAACACATTACAGGCTCATCAGTATTCTAGGATTACTGGTAATGTTACTGGCAACCCACACTGGGGAAAAGGTAACCTCTGGAATTCTTAGTTACCAGTTTGTTGTGTCAACACTCTTGGCTGGATCTGGCACATATGTATATCTGATGGCCTCCTCCTCCTCTTCTACTCTACCCCCACTTGCTGCCTGCCATAGGACTTTTTCAATTTTAGGCTATTTATTTTTAGGGAAACCTGAGAGTAAATGAATAAAGGAGAAAGGAAAAAGTGAAATAACTTGCAGGATGATTGCAGATGGCAAATTCTGCTTGTTTCTCACTTTAATCAATCTGCCTTGGGCAGCTCCCAATCAGACTTCCTGGTATACAGCTGTATTCTGATGGTAGGCAGTGTATGTAGGCATTGATTGCCCAGTCCATTTCCTCCTATAATGTTTTTGTTGTTCTTTATGCACAACTGGGATTTTTAAAAAATCCACTTTACCTAACCAAAAAAACAAAACAAAACAAAACAAAAACACAACCCAACCTCAAAACAAAACAAAAATACTTTCCTTAAGAAACACTCACTACTATATTGTCTTCATCTTTAAAAGGGTTACTTCCTGCAAGGAAGTCAAAAGTCCCTTATAACTCATATGAGTAATTAGTATCATTAGTGTTTGTACATTAACAGGATCATATTTCTTAAGTTACTGTAACTGTAATTGTAACAGTAACTGTAATTTCTCAGTTACTGTAAGTCCTCAAAATGATCCTTAGGGACAAACATCTTCAAGCCTTATTGGTCAAGCTATACCAGTTCAATTGGCCATTTGCAGCATGACTATATGGGCATTTCTTTTTTTTTTTTAAGCAATTGGGGTTAAGTAACTTGCTCAAGGTTACACGGCTAGTCATTATTTGTGTGTGGGTGCTCATTTTCTGAGGACGGATTCGATCTCGGGTCATCCCAACTCCGAGGCCAGTGCTCTTACTCACTGCGCCACCTAGCCGCCCCTTTTTAGGGCAATTGGGGTTAAGTAACTTGCCCAAGGTCACACGGCTAGGTTTTTGTTTGTGTGGGTTAAGTGTCTGAGGCCGGATCTGAACTCAGGCCCTTCTGACTCCAGGGCCGGCGCTCTATTCACTGCGCCACCTAGCCGCCCCTATATGGGCATTTCTGATGCCCTCTGGATATATACTCATGATTCTGAAATCAGTAAAGAGGAAAAAAAATCATTAAAAACAAGCAAGCAAAATGAAGTCCTAGGCAGTGGTGTTTGAAACTTAAGGGAATGAAGAGGCAAAGGAAAATTGCAAAATGAATTTGAGGGTCTTTAACAGAATGGTGTGTCCTTATTGACAGATAGGATTATATTAAACTATAGCTACATTTTTGGGTGGACAACATCCAAATTGGGGATGGCAAATATGTGAAGTCACTCTCTCACTGCCTATTACCTTTTTTTTATCTTCCTCATGGTTCCTCTTGCCAGAATTTTGTCTTTTGACTGGCCAAAGTCATCTGCTTCAGTGCCCCCACCCATGTATGTCCCTATTCCTCTTAATCTAGAGTGCTCTTGATTCAACATAACCAATCCCCTTCCCTGCAAAAAGTTCCCACTTCCTCAGTGAGAATAATCTCTCTGAGGTGTCAGGAGAAAAGCAACAGGATTAACACTTGCAAATGCCTCAAAAGAGATCAGATTTACACTGAAGTACGCAATCTTTTGGGCACTTAAAAATAAGACTTATTAAGCCAAGGGAGTTTCTAATTGGTAAAATTTCAACTAGTGAGTCAAAATAAAGAATTTCCTATAGATAAGAGTTAGGGTAGCGTTTTGGGGGCGGTTGTGGTAGTGGAGCAAGAAACCTTATCCTTTATATTTTATCCCTGTAGGCAATTACCTGTTCTACCTATGGGTAAGGCCACTAAGGTCCAAGTAGATTATGTGAATTCTTTTTTTTTTTTTTATGATTTTTTTTTTATCATTCTACTTGATAGAAGGTATCCTATTTTAATTTTCTGTTCATATTTGGATATTTACAAGTAAGACAAGGCCATCCATAGAAGAAGAATTATTATTATTATTATTATTATTTTTTGCTTTTTGGAGGGCAGTTGGAGTTAAGTGACTTGCACAAGGTCACATGGCTAGTAAGTGTTAAGTGTCTGAGGCCGGATTTGAACTCAGGTCCTCCTGACTCCATGGCCAGTGCTCTATTCGATGCACCACCTGACTGCCCCTGAAGGGTGATTTTTTAAATTTTTTAATTTTTTGCTTTTTGGAGGGCAATTGGGGTTAAGTAACTTGCCCAAGGTCACATGGTTAGGTTTTGTTGTTGTTGTTGTTGTTTTTGTGTGCGTTAAGTGTCTGAGGGCAGATCCAAACTCAGTTCCTTCTGACTCCAGGGCGGGCGCTCTGCTCACTGCGCCACCTAGCCGCCCCGTGAAGGGGGGTTTTTTAACTTGAGAACTGTGGTATAGAAAATTGCCCCTGGATGCTCTAGGCCAGTGATTTCTTCACTAAGGAAGTGAGTTGCACAAGGCAAAACAGCTGAGTTCAAAATTCAAAGTGAGTTGAAATTTACATTTCATTCCATTATCTTCCCCCTCAAACCTACCTCTCCTCCAAAGTTCCCAATTTCTGTCAAGGGTACCACTATCCTCCCAGTCATCCAGGTTCACAAGCTTAGCTTCGACCTCCAATCAATTGCCATCTCTTTCTACCTCCTCAGCAACCCTCCATTCTGTCCCTTTTCCTCCACTAATGCACTCTGGGTCATATGCCTCATCACCTCTTGTCTAGACATTTGTAATAGTCTCCAAATTGGACTCCTTGCCTCAAGTCTCTCCTTATTGCAATATTCATCCTTCACACAACTGCCAACATTATTTTCCTAAAGCATAGTTAGTTCTGACCTTATTAGCCCCCTACTCAATAAACTCTAATCGCTCACTACCAGCTGTAGGACAAAATATAGTCTGCTCTGTTTGGCATTTTAAATCATTCATAACCTGACTCCTTAATGTAGCTTTATGCATTCTGTCATTCAGCCAAACTGACCTTCTTACTATTCCTCACACACACAAAAACCCAACTAAAAATCCAAATGCGAACAGAAAATTAAGATAGGATACCATCTATTAAACAGAATGATAAAAAGGAATTTATTAAATTCTTAATTTACATAAAATCAAAATCTTAATTCACATAATTTAATTCTTTTAAATTCTTAATTCACATGAATTAACTCACATAAATAAGAATAAATTCTTAATTTACATAAAATTCACTATCTTGGCTAGCTACATTGATCAAATTACCTAAATAATTATCAAACAATTATTATTTACAAGTCTGTCCTACACCTAGGGCACACACACACACACAATCAGGAGTTGTTTGAAAATAATGAAATATATTTAATAACATTGCTTATATTAAGAAAAAAATGACATTAACATTTAGTGAAAACAAAAGTATTTTTGAACTTTTAATAAATAAAACTAAAGCATTTAAAATATAACTATTTCATTTTAATTACATTTCTTTTTTTTTTTTTTTTTTGGAGGGCAATTGGGATTAAGTAACTTGCCCAAGGTCACACGGCTAGGTTTTTGTTTGTGTGTGTGTTAAGTGTCTGAGGGCAGATCCAAACTCAGGTCCTTCTGACTCCAGGGCCAATGCTCTACTCACTGCACCACCTAGCCACCCCTTTAATTACATTTCTTTTAATTTCTTTTTTGTGTATGTTTTATAATGTATAATTCATTAATACAGTAGTACATGAATGTAATTTGTAGGTAAATAAATATTCAAATACTTAAGAGTGTGTGCTCAATTGTTTTTCTATTAGGGTTATGATCCACAAAATTTGGAGACCAGTGCTCTAGTCAATTAGAATTTCCCATTCTACTCGCAAAGAAACTCAAGGTCCCTGAATTCCAAGGAGCTAATACTATTAGATTTTTTTCTCCAAGGACCTTGATTTTATGGTATGAAGAAAACTCTTCCACTTTCCAGAAAAGATTTGTACCCTGGAAGGTAATTCTTTCATGACAAATCTTAGATTCTGCCTTTAGAAAAAGAATCTCAAGAATTAAATTCAATTCAAATAAACCTTTCTTAAGATCAATAAGAGCCACGATTAGGAAAGAGAAAATTACTTAGGGTTTAACATGCAGAGGAATATATTTATGTCTCTATATACATGCATATCTATATGTATATATTTACATATATACATATGTATGTATCTATTTATAAACATATAACCTATATCTCTTCATGAGTGTGTCTATAGATATTTTTTTTTAAAGCAATTGGGGTTAAGTAACTTGCTCAAGGTTACACGGCTAGTCATTATTTGTGTGTGGGTGCTCATTTTCTGAGGCCGGATTCGATCTCAGATCATCCCAACTCTGAGGCCAGCGCTCTTACTGTGCCACCTAGCCGCCCCCTATAGATAGTTTTAATAGCACTTTTTTCTTTTTTTTTTTTTTTTTGGCTTTTTGGAGGGGGAAGGTAAGATAATTGAGGTTAAGTGACTTGCCCAAGGTTACACGGCTAGTTCTGTGTTAAGTGTCTGAGACCAGATTTGAACTCAGGCCCTCCTGACTCCAGAGTTGGTGTCACTGTGTCACCTAGCTCCCCCAATAGCATTTTTAAGGCATTTATTTTACTGTCAGAAAATTCTGCTTTCCATGGTTTATAAAGTCTCCTGTGTTTGAGCCTTCCTGTTGTGGTCAGTAAGCATTTTTTAAATGGAGTGAGGATGGGATGGTAAACTTCCAGCATCATCTAGGGTCCTAAATGACAACTTAGCATCGTAATTCCAGTCTGGGGATGGCATGGGGCTAAGTGCTAGAAGACTCACTCAAATAGAAGTGAGTATTCCCTTCTGTGAGGTAGATCATTAGCCATTTGTGCCTGTACAGCTCTAATCTGCACTCTTCCATAAGTTCAACATAGAAGGGCCCATCTGACAGGCCAGGTACCTTCCTTACTTTCTCTTGCTAATGGGAGTACATTCCTTCCACATCTCAACTTTCCCCATTGCAGTTTTGATATTTCATGGGTTGGCATAAGACATTAAATGGGAATTTTGGGGGGAGTTTTTTGGAAGCCACAGATGATACATGACCAACAGATGACACATGAAGGCCAGCAGATGACATGAGAAGGCCAGCATATGACACAGAGCTTATGACCAAATACTTAAATCCACATTTTACAATAAGGTACTATAAACACCCCATAAAAGAAAAAAAATTCAGACTTTTTTTTCTGGTATGAAGGGAGGGCCCAAAAAAGTTATGTGAGCTTCCAGATCATGGGGCACTGAATCCCTCACCCCCATGATGTGGAAGAGATAACTGTATACCACTAGAGAATGTGGGTGAATAAGTAATCCTTCACTCGACATGCAAACTGCCTCTCCTCTTTTACTCGTGTATTTCTCTGATGACATCCTTTACTCTGCTTTTTTGGGAATACCCTGTAATGCCTTCCCTCCCACACTACTTTTCATTTAACAGCTTTGTATTGATTTTGTATTCATTCTCCTTATATTATTCTCTGTGTGTATATGTATATACACACACACATACATACATCACACATACACACATATATGAGTTTGTTGTCATCCTCTGAATATAAGTAGGAAAAAACCCTTTCATTTTTTGTATGTGTACCCCAGAGCCTAGCACAGCTCCTGGTATGTAGTAGGTGTTTAACACATACTTGTTGATTGATTAATTGTAAAGTATTGTGGCTTACTCGTACCTACCATATATCTTTTGATTGTCTTCTGAGTGATATTAATTTTCAACTCCTTGGTGACCGTAATGATCCATGGTTCACATGATAACATCAGAAGAATACTGCTATTTGTTTTAGGACTTTGATTTTAAGGAGAAACTTGTAGTCATAAGAAGAACTTTTTAATGTCTTCAAAACTTAACTTTCTTTCCTCCTCCAGCTCAATTCTGGGTCCAAATCATTGTCCATTTAAGTGTCTGTTCCAGGGATGTTTGTCTGTTTATCTATCTATCTATCTATCTATCTATCTATCTATCTATCTATCTATCTATCTATCAAATGTATGCATATATATATCTATATATACATATATATATACACATATACTTCAGACAGTCACTCAAATAGACATATAAGTACAGATCTGCATCTTTCTATAGATATCTAGATAGCTATATTTTTAAAATAGATACTCAAAAGAGTTACATGTATGAATAAATATATGTGTGCATGTGTGTATTGGTGGATGAGCTCTATAAATTGTATATCCAACTGTATGTCACAATATAGACAAGCGCTCTTCACCCACTTGATTCTTCTTGGTTGAGTGCTTAGGAAAAAAAATTTTAATATGGTTATAGATCTTATCCAGAAGGCTCTGCAGTGGTCTAGGGCTAAAGTATAGCATTGTCATTAGAAAGATTCAACACAGATCACAGATTTCAAGGAGAAAAGGGAGCCCTTACAGGTAGTAAGATTCTCTAGATGCTTTTGATGGTGGATTTTATTGTATTGTTTGTTAGGGCATATATGAACAGAGATAAGACATTGACCTTGCCCTCGTGGAACTTTTATTCTTTTTTTTTAATTTTTTTATTAATTTATTAGTTTAGTTTCAGTTAACAAGATTCAATTCCATAGTTCCTTGATTTTCAAATTTCCTTTACTTCCCTCCCCCTCCCCTCACAACAGCATATAGTACAGTATAGGGTCTGCAAATGCATTCATATTAGACATTATTCCAATTACAAAGGCATATTGTACTAGGTGGGATGAAAGATGGTAAGGAAGAAATAAAACCAAACAATGAAAAGAACAAGATCATTTAGTTTGCTTCCATCAGGATTCAGGCTCAGTTCTTTCTAGTTATATCTCTGGATGGCGCATTTCTCACTTTCTTGAGTCTTTTGGGATTGACTTATATCACTGCATTGCTGAAAAGAGTCCAGTCTGTCATAGTTGGTCATCACAGATATGGTATGTCTGTGATTGTATACAGATTTCTTCTAATTCTACTCTTCTCGCTCAGCATCAGTTTGTATAAGTCTCTCCAGGTAATTATGAAGTCCGTCACCTCTTCATTTCTTATAGCACAATAATATTCCATTACATTCATATACCATAACTTGTTTAGCCATTCCCCAATTGATGGGCACCCCTTCAGTTTCCAATTCTTTGCAAACACAAAAAGGGCTGCTAAAAATATTTTTGTACATATGGTTCTTCCTCCCACTTCTATGATCTCTTTGGGATACAACCCTAGAAGTGGTATGGCTGGGTCAAAGGGTATGAAATTATTTATAATCCTTTGGGCATAATTCCAGATTGCTCTCCAGAATGGTTGGATAAGTTCACAACTCCACCAGCAATGTATTAGTGTTCCAATTTGTCCACATCCTCTCCAGCATTTGTCACTTTCTTGTTTTGTCATCTTAGCCAATCTGACTGGAGGGATGTGGTATCTCAGAGTTGTTTTGATTTGCATTTCTCTAATTAATAGTGATTTAGAGCATTTCTTCATATGCTTATAGATATCTTTAATTTCTTTCTCTGAAAACTTCCCATTCATATCCTTTGACCATTTCTCAATTGGGGAATGACTTGTATTCATATAGATTTGGCTCAATTCTCTATAAATTTTAGAAATGAGTCCTTTATCAGAGACACAAGTTGTAAAAATTCTTTCCCAATTTCCCACCTCCCTCTTGATCTTGGTTACATTGGCTTTGTTTGTGCAGAAGGTGGAGCTTTTATTCTAAGAGAGGGAAAAGAGTTTAGCAAATCAACCAACAAAATGGCTTCATCTGACAGTATGTGCAGTGTGCCCCATTCATATTCTTCCATTTAGCTACTGAGAAAAGGAAAGTTTCATCATCTATTCTCTGGAGCCAAGATTGGCCATTCTCATTAAAATGAGTAGAGCCTCCTTTTCATATGATTCTTGTTTACATTTTAATAATGTGCATAACATTATCCTAGGAGTTACCTTCTTCCTTCTACATCAGTTCATACAATTCTTCCTGTTTCTCTGAATTCCTCTCATTCATTTTTTATTTCAGTAATATTTTGCTATATTCATAAACCACAAGTAGTTTCACCATTTCCTAATTTATAGCCACCCATTCTGCACAGTTATTTTTTTAACTTCCACCTTGCTTGAGAAGTTATGTTGTAAGGATAATATCAGAGTAGTTAAATTTGTAAAGCTCAAGTATAAATACAAGTAGTATCATTATTAGGGATCCAATGTTTTCTAGATGTGTCTTAAGAAAAGAGAATTATAGACTGTAAATAATTCATTTAAAAAATAGGTAATATAGTGATACAGAAAGATGGGTACTTATACACTGTTGGTGGAGCTATGAATTGGTCTACCCATTATGGAAAGCAATTTGAAATTATGCCTTTTAAAAAAGTGACTAAAATGCCCACACTCTTTGATCTAGAGGTTCCATTGCTAGACATGTACTCTGAGGAGTTCAAAGATAGAAATTAAGTCCCATATACACTAAAGCAATCATTGAAGAAATTTTTGGAGTAGCAAAGAATTGCAATCAAAGTAGATGCCCATCAATATACCATACTGAGAGACAGCATAGTATCATGGAAAATTTATATGCTTTAGAATAAAAGAACATGGTTTCAAATTCTGTCTTTGTCACTTGCTACCTTTCTTAGTTTCTGTTTCCTCATCTATAAAATGGTGGTGATGGTGGGGTGCCCATGACAAACTCTAAAGCCCCTTCTAGCTCCAAATCTATGATACTATAATCGAGAAATGGTTGAACAAATTGTTTAACATTAATATATTGGAATATTACTGCCCCACAAAAATGAATATGGAAAATTAAGAAAAACATGATAAGACTTACATGAACATTTGCAGATTAAAGTAAGCAGAGTTAGGGGAACAATATACACATCAATATATATGCAGTGGACAAAGAAAGAGAGGGAGGGAAAGAAAGGAAGGAAGGAAGACAATTACCTAGCTTGGAGAAGACTTAAGAAAATGCCCCTCCTTTCCTTCTTTT
Organism: Gymnobelideus leadbeateri; assembly: GCA_011680675.1. Classification (NCBI taxonomy): domain Eukaryota; kingdom Metazoa; phylum Chordata; class Mammalia; order Diprotodontia; family Petauridae; genus Gymnobelideus; species Gymnobelideus leadbeateri. The sequence goes on from WOXC01001791.1 coordinate 29,924, forward strand.
CAAAGATGAAAGGCTATGAATGTGTAACATAATATAATATAATGTCATATATAATTGGTATGTTGATTGGCTTTGTTGAATTTTATTTCTCTCTCTCTCTTTTTATGACAAAGTATCATAATTTGGTTGAGACATCTAGGTGGTTCAGTAGATAGAGTAAGGGGCCTGGAGTCAGGAAGACTCAAATCCAGCCTAAGATACTCACTAGCTGTTGGACTCTGGGTGGTCACTTAACTTCTATTTGACTTAATCCACTGGAGAAGAAAATGAAAATCATTCCAGTACCCTTGCCAAGAAAACACCACTGATAGCATGGTTCATTGGGTTACAAAGTGTCAGACTCAACTTAATGACTGAACAGCAACAGCAACAAAATCATAACTGTATAGAATAAAGGGAGAGATAGATATTAAAATGATAGTGATGTTAAAACAAAATATATCATCATAAAAAGAAAGGTAGTGATTTATAGCAGTGGTCTCCAATTCATTTTACTACATACATGAAAAGTAATTTCTTTCAGTCAGCATCCTCAATATATGTATATTTATCAATTAAATTTACATATGTCTGTACTAACATATTATACACATAATTTCTTTTTTTTTTATTAAGCAATTGGGGTTAAGTAACTTGCTCAAGGTTACACAGCTAGTCATTATTTATGTGTGGGTGCTCATTTTCTGAGGCCGGATTTGATCTTGGGTCATCCCAACTCTGAGGCCAGCGCTCTTACTCACTGCACCGCCTAGCCACCCCTTTTAGGGCAATTGGGGTTAAGTAACTTGCCCAAGGTCACACGGCTAGGTTTTTGTTCATGTGGGTTAAGTGTCTGAGGCCGGATCCAAACTCAGGTCCTTCTGACTCCAGGGCCGGCGCTCTACTCACTGAACCACCTAGCTGTCCCTTATACACATAATTTCAAAGAGAAAATAAACATTTAAGACTTAATAACACAAAAAACTGCCTCCCGAATATCAATAACTAATAGTTTTGTTAGAATAATGTAATTGGATATATATATATATATATATATATATATATTTAAATCTTGGTTTATTACTTTGTGATAATATAATTTGAAGGTTTGCTTCTAAATTTAGTGTATTTCAATACTCACTTTTAATGACTATCATAGCTGAAAAAAACTTCATGAAGATATACATAACTCAGTGGAAGTTTATCATTGACTATGCTAACTAAATTATAGTACTCATTTTTAAATCCCATCCAGCCATTATACAAAAGTTCTTGTTGAAATCCAGCTAGTAAATTCCCATCTTTCCTGATGTCAGTCAGTTATTCTTGCAAACTAATTTGGCATGGCATTTTTGTATTTTTAATAAGTATGCCCAAACCCTACTAAAATTCTGTGTTTAAAAGACTTTTTTTTTTAAAAAGAGGTTAAAAAATTCCTTTTTTAAGCTTTTAACTATATAGATACAAGTCTTTATAGGAGACTACACTTATTATTTTCAATGACAAAAGTTTGTTTTTAAATGTTTTATAATAGTGATGGCTTCATATGACCATTAGCTAACATCTCAAGGTATATAATATATGTTTAGGGTAAGGTTCATCATTTACAATAGTGGATGCAAATCCACATTTCATTTTCCTTGAGGATTTTGATTTTGAGGGATGAAATTTTTGTCAGATTGAATATCATTGTTTTAACCTTATAATGTGACTGACAAAGAGCTCATACTAGAAGTAGGAGAAGTGTCAATTCTGACATTTTCCCATTCATTTGTTCTTGCATTGGCCAAATCCTTTTCAATGCAGGAATATTTTTTTTTTCTAGGCATCTTTCTAAACCACTTGTCCATTTTCTGAGGGTTAATCTAGTAAAAGGCAGTTAAGTGGCATCGTGGATAAAGTGCTGGGCCTGGAGTTGTGAGCATCAAGGGAGATAATAATTATGAAGCACTTAACACAGTACCCGGTACTTCCAGGGGTGGGGAAGCTTTGACTTCAAGGCCACATGTGGCCCTCTAAGTCCTCAAGTGCAGCCCTAAAGGTTTTCCCCATCTACCCCCTGTTGTCCTATGATGAACACTTGTTTCCTTTCATCCTAAGATTATGTTAGCTTTTTTTTGTGAATCACATCACATTATTGACCCATATAAAGCTTGCCATCCACTAAAACTTCTAGATACTTTTCTTATCCTAACTGTTGTCTAACTATACCTCCTCCATACTTTATTGAGTAGCTGATTTAAAAAAAAAAACCAAAAACAAACTCATGTTCTTTACATTTATAACTATTATAGTTAATCCCTTTAGATGTACCCCTCTGTTCTAGCCTACAATAGACTTTTTGTATGCTGATTTTTGTCACATAATATATTTACTTCCCCTTTCAGTTTTGCGTAATCTACAAACTTCATCCAAGTCATTGATAAAAATTTTGAGAAGATCATGGCCAAGAACAGAGCCTTATTTCACCCTAGTAGAAGCCTCCCTCCAGATTTACCTTTCTCTATTAATCATTGTCCTTTAGGCACCGATATTCAGCTTCTTCCCTATGGTTTATCCCCTATTTAAATTTCTTCTCATTGAGGTCATAGACCTCTCCTTCTAGTCCAAAAGCTCTAGTGTGGATTTCACAAATGCCTTGAAGAAATCCAATTAAACAATGGCTATGGCATTTCCCTGATCTGATAATCTACCCAGCCTGGAAAAAGAAATAAGTTTAGTCTGACATAACCTGTTCTAGCCGAGCCCCTGTTGACTCAGTGATCTCACATTCTATTAACAGTGGTTGAGTTTCCAGGATTAATGGAATTGAAGCTGATCCTTAGACACTTACTTGCTATGTGATCCTGGGCAAGCCATTTAATCTCCCCGTGCCTCAGTTTCCTCAGCTATAAAATGTGGATAATGAAAGAACCTATTTCATCAAATTGTTGTGAGGATCAAATGAGATAACATATGTGAAGTGCTTTACAAACCTGCAATGCTTTAGATGTTATATGTCTGCTGAATTCTGTCCTGTTTTATCCAGACTCTGTCTGGAATATTATGCTCTGTTCTAGGCCTACAGTTTTAGGAAGGATATTTATAAACTTGAGAATGTCCAGAGAAATGTAAGCAGAATGGTGACAAACCTCAAGACCATGCCATATGAAGATCTTTTCAAGGAACTGAAACTATTTAACCTGAAGAAGAGAAGACTCAGAGGCATCTTCAATAGCTATCTTCAAAGGCTTGAAAGATGGTGATAGGGAAGAGGGGTTAGATGTTGCTTTTATCTCTAGAAGACAGAATTATTAGTAACAGGAAGAAGTTACAAAGATTTTTTAAACAGATAATTTTCTTAACAGAAAATTAGAAAAAAAAATGGAACTAACCAAAGGTGGAATGGAGTGCCCCAGAAGGCAATGGATTCTTTCTCAGTGGATGTCTTTGAGCAAAGCCTGAAAGGATTACTTGGGAATGTAGAAGAGCCTCTCATATAATCGGACCATCAAGCTGTTTGTTCAGGCCCTTTCCATCTCTGCTGTACTTACTAAGCCATTTAACTTTCAAATGCTCAGGTTCTAGACAAAATAGGTCAAGAGTGTCAATAATTCCAAAATCTATGATTTTTACCAGGTGGGAACTCCCATCACTGATGCAGATTAGAACTTCTCTACAGTTTATAGTGCTAGGGAGTTGCCAGAGGCTTCCATAAATGAAATTCAATGACTTTAAAATTGTATGAAAATGCATTTAAAAAATTTCTCCAAGAATCACAGTCAAGCTCATTGGTCTGTAGTTTAAAGAATAAACCTTCCTTCCCTTTTGGACAATGTAGAAAATATATGCTCTTCTCCTGTCTTACAGCATCTCTTCTATTTCCTAAAGGCAAGGGAGAGGTCTACTTCTACTGCATTTAATGACCGATGACCCAGACATCTTGATTGAATCAATCAATAAAAAAAAAGCAAACAAGGTATTTATTATACTATGCTATAGAAGTATTTGTTTTATTCCATAAATTAAAAATAAGACAAATTTAAACTTAGAAAATAAACCAGATGTGAAAAATCCATAATCAACCTGAAAGGATCATAAGGGAATTAGGTCATTGCATAAAGCAGATGAGGACATACAGGATATCTCATGACAGCTAAAGAGAAAAAAAAAGTCACTTCCTATGGGTCTATAGATAGCACTTCAAAATAGTCTGGGAGTTTGACTATTTTAGTAGTGGTCAATTTAGAGTAGGTTGAATCTAGTGGTGAGATTTTTGAGAGGAAATTGCCTTTGGGGAAGCAGAGAGAGTTTTCTCTCAGTTTTTTTCCCCTTTCCTGAAATCCAAAGAGATTGTTAAGTTTGAGAGATTCATCAGAACTGAGTTCTCCTCCAGCCACTGGAGAATGACTGCTAGAGTTTTAATGGCCAAGGAGTGATAGAGAACATGCCTGTTGACAAGGATAGAAAGACAGTCACTCAAAGATGGTGACAACTTCCAAAAGGGAGAGCCTTCATGTTGAAAATAGTGCATACTGTGGACTCTAGAAAGGCACCAATCCGTGGAGCCTAGCAAAGAGCTAAATCTAAGGGGAACTTTATGAGGACTCAACATGGAAAAAAAATTCTCCTTGGCTACTTGTGTTCTCTACATGTGTGCCCTACTGCCTTTAGACTTTAAGGTTGAACCATTCTGCACCACAATCTTGTGTGGGAAAGTCAAGAATGTGTCTTTGGGCGGAGCCAAGATGGCGGAGTAGAAACAGCACGTCCAAGGCTCTCTCCCTGCAGATCACCTCCAAACTATGTAAAAGGGGAATCTGAACAACTTCTGGAGCCCCAGCACCCACAGAACGACACAGAGAAGCTAACCTCCCGCTGAGGACAGCCCAGCAGCCCTGCAGGAAGGACCAGAGCAGCACTCTGGGAGCCGGCAACGCAGCATGCTGTGTGGAGAGCCAAGCACAAGTCCGCCTGAGTCATGGTTGTAGCCCCAGGGCGGCAGGGCCAGCAGCCAGCTGGAGAGACCCCAGAACACCAGCAGCTGTGGTGATTCCAGAATGGTCAACACAGACATGCCTAGGACAAAGTGAGAGGTTAGTGCACTATGGACTTTGGGACCAGTATTTGGGGAATGCATAGGCTTCCTCCCCTGGGGGCTAGAAGCCGCTGAGGAGACATGCCATTTTGCAGTTTTCGGTGGCGGCTCCAGCTCCTGGCCTGCAAACTGTAGGGAGATCCAGCAATCAGTCTCGGGGGGTAATGGCTCTTGTTTTAACTTCCCTGGATCTGGATTGTGGTCTGGGGTGGAGGTCGTGGGGTAGGTATCTAGCTTGCCAGAAATGGAAGTTGTGAAGACCCCAACATTTGGGATGAAGCTCCCCTGGTTGGTGGCAGAGTTCTACTGTGGCAACAAGCCCAAAAGTCAAGTAATTAAGTGGCATCATGCCAAGGAAAAGGAAACAAAATAAACAGAGAAATGAAACATTAGACTCCTATTTTGGGGGCAAAGAGGATTAAAGCATGGAATAGTCAGAGGACTGTGAGATCAGAAATCCTGCTCCAAAAGCCCCAAAGGAAAATATGAGTGGGTTACAGGCCATAGAGGACCTTAAGAAGGACTTTACAAATCAAATAAGAGAAGTGGAGGAAAAATTGGGAAGAGAAATGAGAAGAATGCAGGAAAAGTATGAAATGAGGGTCAACAGCCTGACTGAAGAAAACAACACCTTAAAAAATAGACTAACTCAAATGGCAAAGGAGGCCCAAAAGGGCAATGAGGAGAAGAATGCCTTAAAAAGTAGAATTTGCCAGATGGAAGAAGAATCTCAAAAGCTCACTGAGGAGACTCATTCCTTCAGTTAGACTGGAGCAAATGGAAGCTAGTGACTTTATGAGAAATCAAGATGCTGTTAAGCAGACCAAAACAAATGAAAGAATAGAAGTCAATGTGAAATATCTCATGGGAAAAACCACTGATCTGGAAAATAGATCCAGGAGAGGTAATTTAAAAATTGTTGGACTACCCGAAAGCCATGATCAAAGAAAGAACCTAGAAATCACCCTTCAAGAAATTCTCAAGGAAAATTGCCCTGATGTTTTAGACCCAGAGGGGGAAATAGAGGTTGAAAGAATCCACTGATCACCTCCTGAAAAAGATCTCAAAAAGAAAACTTCAAGGAATATTATAGCCAGGTTCCAGAATCCCCAGATCAAGGAGAAAATACTCCAAGCAGCCAGGAAGAAACAATTTCAATATTGTGGAAACACAATCAGAATAGCACAGGAAACACAATCAGAATACACTGAGGGACTAAAGGGCATGGAATATGATATTCCAGAGGGCAAAAGAGCTGGGACTGAACCCAAGGGTCACCTACCCAGCAAAACTGAGTATTTTGTTTCAGGGGAAAATATGGTCATTCAGTGGAATAGAGGACTTTCAAGCATTCTTGAGGAAAAAACCAGAGTTGAATAGAAAACTTAACATCCAGACACAAGAAGCAAGAGATGCCTGAGAAGGTAATCAGGGAAAAAAATCAAAAGGAACTTATCAAAGTTAACCTATTTACATTCCTACATGGAAAAACAATACCCATGACTGATGAAACCTTTCTCAGTATGAAAATAATGGAAGAAGGGTGTATGGTCATATGAATACATATGTGAATGTGTGTATATATGTTTACAGTTATACATGGATAGTGGGCATAGGTTGAATTTGTTGGGAAGGGATGATACCTAAGGGGTGAAATTATGAGGTGAGAGAGGAAAGTGGCAAGAGGAGATGGGGAGAGACAGGGTAGGGTAAACTATCTCATGTAGAAGAAGCAAGGGGAAGTGGCTGCAGAGGAGGGGAAGAATAGGAAGGCAAAAAGGCAAAAACACATTCTCATTGAATTTGGTTCAGGGAGAGAATGACATACATACTAAATGGGATATCTCAACCTGCAGCAGAATAGGGGGAAGGGGGATGAGAGGAGGGATGATGGATGGGAGGGCATTCTTGGGGGGAGGGGAGGTTGGAAGTACCCACTACAGAAGAGGGACAGGATCAAGTAGGGAATGGACCAGGTGGGGGGTGGGATGGGATGAGTGGGAGGGAATTATAAGCAGCCTTGTACAATATATCTACTATGGTAATGTTTTGCATAGCTAGACACATACAACATATACTGAATTACTTATCTTCCCAGGGAATGGGTGACAAGGGAGGAAGGGAATGGATCTGAAATTCGAGGTCTTAAAATTAAATGTTTCAAATATATATAAATATTATTATTAGTACTCTTTTGCGTGTAATTGGGAGATAAGATGTGCAGACATTGGGGCACAGAGATTCACCTTGCTCTAATGGAAAAGTCGAAGGAGGTATGGGAGAAGATATGGGAGAGAGCAGGATGGAGGAAGCAATATCTTGTGGGACTGCTATTCTGGGATGGTGGGTAGGGGAAAAATGGGGAAAAAATTGTAACTCAAAATCTGGTGGAAATGAATGATGTAAAACAGAAGTTAATAAAGCATTTGTTTAAAAAAAAAAAGAATGTGTCCTTGACTTGGGGGAATTATTTTTCTAACAACCAAACTTGCTATACCTATCTAGTAATATCCTTTCCTAAGAGCTAATTGAGGTTACTGGCTGAAAATTTAGTTTGTAGGTGGGGGCTTCCAAGTGACTACTAGAAACCACAATCCGTCAGGGTTAGCCTGAGAACTCTGAGAGAAGGTGTGGTTACCCAACCATGGAAATAGGAATTGAGGTATTTTCCCAGAGAGGGGAACTACATACAGTTTTTCAAAATAAACTGATATAGATCCTTCCTGATCTGGTGACATAAATTCATTGTCTACAATTGGCTAACTCTTAGTAATGACTCACTTTCCTTGAGTTTCAATTCCCTATTAATCATTGTTTTGACCTTTTTAATCTAAAGATTATGCTACTTGATAGAGAAAATAGAAATAAAATAGGAGTTAGTAGTTCTGTTTCCTCCTGGTCACTTTTAATTGTTATTCCATTTTCCCTGAAGGGCAGTCTCATCCTCTTTTTCATCATTGTCATAGAGACTTTTTTAAAATTAAGATTCATTTTGTTTGTTCTTTACATTTATTATAAGTAGCCCAGATAATTCTGGGCTTTCAAATTCCTGCATTATTAATAGATGGTTATACTGCTTTTTTCTACTCATTCTCAGTTATCTGTCTCTCCTTATATCTTCTATACACAGTCATGAGGCCATCACCAGTTAGTTGTATTGACCTTTGTCTTTGCCACTGGACTTTGATGTCTCTTTTTCTGTCCTACAGCATCTCTTTTATTTCCTGAAGACAAGGGAGAGTGAGGCTGATGACTTTACACAGCTCTGCATATAGGGAACTTCTAGATGAGGAAATTCCCTCTACAAATGCAGGTTGGCACATTCTTTGCAACTTAGAGTCTGAGAGAGTTGAATAGAGCATTAAGTGATTAAGTTATGTGTGTATACATACATACAAACACACACAAAGTTATCCCTTCCACACTGTGGAGGTTAGGTGCATGGTGCCCCCACAATCTGGAAAATCTGCATAAATTATTTTGGCCCTCCCTATGTACCAGAAGAAGTCTGAATTTTTTATGGAGTGTTTACAATACCTTATTGTAAAATTTGGGTTGATATTATATAGCTCTTTATATATTTTATGCATTTCTGAGTTTCTAAACTTTGTTGTGTTATCTGCTGGCCCTCCCATGTCACTGTGGCCTCTGCAAAGTTCCCCAAACTTCCCATTTAATTTCTTATGCCAACCCATAATATATTTGAAACTACAATGGGGAAAGCCATGATGTGAAAGGGAAAATTGTATGTATATATGTACAGATATGCTCATACACAATAACACACATACATATATATATATATACATATACATATATATATGTGTGTGTGTATGTGTGCGTCTATATATAAAAACTGAATTGGTCAACAAGTTCCCTGTGTAGCTATATTGATCTCTTTAGACTATTTCCCCCCCTTCTTCCTCGATGGGTTCATTTTTATTTTAACCTCAGAATTTCATTTTTGAGAATTTTCAATCTCTCTTGGGCTGCCTAATCTTGTTCAATTCTAGACCACATTACCTTAACTGTTATTTGTCTTAATTCACTGAAATATGTTCTCCTCATAGAGTATGGGTCACATTTGCCTGTTTTTTTGTTTCTTTTTTTGTGATATCGTCTCAGCTAGCATGGTCATCTCACAAGATTCCTGCTATTTCTATTCCAGTGGATCATTCCCCCTCAGTAGTTAGAATCAAGTCCAGCACTGCAGTCCCTCTCAATGCTTCCTTCACCTACAGAAGATGTAATACAAGACTGGGAAATGGAGGCTCAGCCCCAGGAGAACACGTGTTTGGTAAACTAGAAGATTACATCTTATTCAAATGGAAAAGATCGGATATTTTTAAAGTGTTAGTGTAGTATTTTATATATCAAAAGCTTATATTCCTGGGTAGAAATCTATATCCACAGTGGAAAGAATTTGAGTAAGAACCAATGGAGGGAGAAATAGAAGCAACATTGTTAAGAACATATTATGGACATCCTAGGGGAGTTAGGCGGTGCAGTGGATAAGTTCAGGCCCTGGAATTAGAAAGACCTGAGTTCAAATCTAGCCTCAGACACTTATCTAGTTGTGTGACCCTGGGCAAATCACTTAACTCTGTTTGCCTTAGTTTCCTCATATGGAAAAGGAAATGGCAAACCCCTCTAAGTATCTTTCCCAAGAAAACCCCCCCAAAAGGTAATGAAAAGACTGATGCTACTGCGAAATGACTGAACCATAACAAGAATATGGACATCGACTTCCAAGGTGCTCTGCCCCCAGATTACCTCCAAACCATGTAAAAGGGGACTCTGAACAACTTCTGGAGCCCCAGAACCCACAGAACGGCACAGAGAAGCTAACCTCCTGCTGAGGACAGCCCAGCAGTCCTGCAGGGAGCAGTCAGCGCAGCGCTCTGAGAGCAGGCAGCACAGCGCACTGGGAAACAATTTATATGTTTTGCATAGCTATACATGTACAACACATAATGAATTGCTTATCTTCTCAGAGGGAGTGGGTGACAAGGGAGGAAGGGAATGAATCTGAAAATCAAAGTTTTAAAATTAAATGTTTCATAAGATGCCCAGGCATTGGGGCTCAGAGATTCACCTTGCCCTAATGGCAAAGTTGAAGGGGGTATGGGAGAAGATATGGAAGAGAGCAGATTGGATGAGGGGATATCTAGTGGGACTGCTATTCTGGGGTGGTGGGTAGGGAAAAATGGGGAAAAAATGTAACTCAAAATCTGGTGGAAATGAATGATGTAAACCAGAAGTTAATAAAGCATTTGTAAAAAAAAAAAAAAGAATATGGACATCCTGGACAGAAGGAAATGAAGGAAGATTTCTAGAAACAGTTCCTAAGCATGGTAAGAAGACCAGATGTAGTACTGATAAAGGAATGATCATTTGCAAGGGTTTCTAAAGGCAGAACAAGCTAGAGATTCTCCGCTTCCCCTAAAAGGAATAAAATGTATTCTTCTATTGCTATTAGAGACTCTGGATTTTTTCTTCTTATCTCAAGCAGCTAGAACAGTGTTTGATACATAGTAGTTACTTCTTAAAGCACTTGATGCAGTCTTCCGATGAAGAAATCAAAACAATTTATGGTCATGAAAAAATGATCCAATCATTACTGATTAGAGATATGTGAATTAAAGCAACCTTACCCAGTATTGTTTTAAGAACAACTTTGAGCAACCAAGTAATTTTGACCATAATAAATACATGACTTGATTGCAAAGGATATATGAAGGAAGATGCTTTCCAGAGAAGAACTGATAAATAGAAGAATGTATAGTATGATTTTACACACACACACACACACACACACACACACACACACACACACACACACACACATGTTTCTAATGGTAGTTGTCTCTGGACTGGGGGGTGAAGGAGGAAGGAAGAAAAAAAGAAAACTATATGATAATTTTATTATATGTTTAAATGGAATAGCAAGTTGTACTTAATAGATTTGAGGTTTCATGTGTAATCATCTTTTTTTTTCTATTCTAAAAAAAGTGCCTACTGGCAGTTAATTAAATTTCATGTAAACATATTTTTAAAAAAAGTAATCTGTACATAACAAGTTCTTGGGTTCTTGTATAATCTACCATTTTTTAAATTGAAATATGTTGATGACTTTTAAGTATGTAACAAAGAAAATTTAAAAAAAGAAAAAGGTTGAGATTTCAGGAATAAGGAAGTGATAGCTCCTCCAAAAGGTACCCTGTGTCAACTACATCTAGAATATGTTGTGTTCAGTTCTGGGTGAAACACTTTATGAGGGACACAGATAAGTTGAAGAGTTTCCAGAGGAGAGTGGCCAGGACAACAAAGGTCCTTGAGTCCATACCACATGAGGCTCATTGGAAGGAAAATGGGATATTTAGCCTGGAGAAGAGAAAGACTGGGAGAGTTGGTAAGGAGGAGGGAGAAGCTGACAGGATCCCTGTCTTCAAGCATTTGAAAGATTGCCATGTGGAATAGGAATGACCCTAAATGAAAGAACCAAGAGTAATAGGTGGAAATTGTTGAAAGGAAATTTAAACTTGATTTAAGTAAAAACTTATAACAATTATAACTATCTAAAAGTGGAAGGAAGTGCCTCACTGGAGATCTTTAATCAGAGGCTAATGGATCACTCCTCAAAAATATTGTGGCAAGAATTCTCATTCACTATAGATTGAACTAAAGGACAGGTTCCAACTCTAAAATCCTATGATTCTGTGATTCTACTCCACTCCACTCCACTGTATATTATGCACATTCTCCACACCACTCCATTACATGTGGAGTATTTATGTAGTATCATCTAAGATCATGGATATTGTTACTGGTCTTCTTTTTCTATTTTATCATAGATGAATTAAGTGACATCTTCACTGTTATACTTCTTATGCAATGATTATAATTTTTTTTTATTGTTAGGTTATTTCAATCATGACTGACTCTTTCTGACCCATTAGGGGTTTTTTTTTTTTGGCAAAGATACTGGAGGGCTTTGCCATTTTTTTCTCCAGCTCATTATATAGATGAAGAAAATGAGGCAAACATGGTTAAGTGACTTGCCCAGGTTCATACAGCTAGTAAGTGTCTAAAGCCAGATTTGAACTCAAAGGGATGAATTTTCCTGACTCTAGATGCTGCACTCTATCCATTGTTCCACCTAGCTACCCATGATAATAACAATAACACTTGAAGTTTATAAAGTGCCTTACATACATTATTATATTTGATTCTCACTTGGAAGTAGTTGCTATTTTTATGCCCATTTTACAGATTAATAGATTGTGGGAGGTCATTTGACTCGCCAACATCACATATCTAGGGAATGTCTAAAGCAGGATTTGAACTCAGGTCTTTCTGATTCCAGTCCAATTCTCTATCTATTTTGCACTTAAATGTTCTTTTATTGTAGTATGAATGGTTTGGCTTAGCATTTGTATTGAGGGAACTTCTTTTCCCCCTCCTCATTTCCATTCAGGTTAAAGCTCTTTTCATAAGACCCAAGAGTCTCCAGGCAAACATTTTCTTCCTGGTCTTGATTAAATACTCAAGGCACCATCATTTCTGTATCAAAAGTTATGGTTTCAGAAGAACAAATGCCTCTGACACCATCTTTTGAACTATCCCAGAGGGCGACAGTTACTTTTATGTCAAGACATGATTGTTACTACATCAGAATTCTATTCTGTGCAAGGAAAAGGCAGCCATAATGGGGCATAGAAAAAGCTTATCTTCTCTTCCTTTTGTGGCAACTTTAAGTCTAAGTCAACAAATGTTTAAGATCTGCCTCTCCTACCCATATTGGAATGTATAGTGCTGACATTTTCACGTTTCAACCAGGAGAAAATGTAATGTGTTGAGTGTATTGTGGAGTTTAAAAATGGGTTTAAATTTGACACCTGCCTTTCTACCCTGGCTAATGGCCCCAGGATGGGATCTCCAAAGTATGCCAAATAATTGCATCTTCATTGGCTGCTTATAGAGAGTGTCTGGGTCTACTTAAGAAGACTTTACATTCGTCTCCCTTTCAGAGCCTTCACAGCTATTTCCTTTGCAATGGAAGACAAGCAAATTCTCTGAGTGTTACATAATTTCTCTTTTATGTGTGTCCTTCTAGAATGTCTATCCACCTTTCTAAAAAATAATTCAAATTCTATACTTCTTTTAAAAGTCCTACTCAAGTGCCTTATGGAGTTTTCACTGATTATACCCTAGTTCTGAAGAAGGGAATTATTGAATCCTGGACAAGATCTTAGTATCATAGACTCAGAGCTAGAGGGAACCTCAGAAGTCATTTACTCCTCCCCCTCGTGTTATTGGCAAGGAAACTGAAAACAAGGGAGGACAAGTGACTTGCCCAAGGTCACAGAGCTAATTAGTAGCTGAGCTGAAACTATTACCGAGATTTCCTAAATCCTAGTACAATGATTCTCCCACTATTGGCTAATCAATAAACATTTATTAGCCATCTATTATATGCTAAGTATCTGAAGCACAAAGACAAAAATAGAGTTCAGTCTTCATGGATCTTATATCCTACCAGAGAAAAACTTTCATCTAGACCTCACTGCCCAATCCTTTCATCATCTGAATTCTTCCACATTTATAGCCTGTATCACCTAATCTAGCACTTGGTGATTTGCTGTCTTGCTTTGTCTTCTAATTATTTCACATATTTGCAATTCTCAGGGACAGCCCTTAGGAGATCATGATGTTAGTGACTTATCTTCCATGTTTTTCTATTCCTTATTTCTGTGACTGTGTCTTCTTTTTCAGCATCACTCAGAAGCAATCGGTGGTGCTATGGATAGTGTTGGACTTTGGAGTCAAGAAGACCTGTGTTCAAATTCATCATCAGATACCACTTTTTTTTCAATTGTAAACAACATTTCTTTAGGTGCCATGGCACCTTGGACCTTTCCCTTTACTTCCACCCAATTAAAAGGCATTTGTCTCATGCCTTATCCCTTAGAGTCTTTCTGGGTGACAGGCTAGCTTACCTAATAAACTTAATACATTTAGAGTTTTTGTAGACTCATAGAATGTATATATTGGGAGAGGCCTGAACATTTATTTAATTCAATCCTCCCCCTCATGATATATCCTTAATAAATGGTCATTAAGCCTCTGTTTAAAAACAGTGTATACAGGAACGTCTCTTTTTCTGAATGCAACTGATTTGCTCCACTATTGAAAAGCATTACTTATTAGTTGAAATCTGTCTACTTTAACTTCCATCCATGAATCTAGTTCCCTCATGTGTGGCTGCACACAGAGTAAGTGTAATCTCTTCCAGGTGACATTCATATTTTAATGGAACAGAGTGAATAAAGAAGGAATTTGGAGACAGTCCAACAGGGCCAATAGTGAAGATATTTGGGGGGTAGCAGCTTTGTAACCACAACACATAACATGCTAGTTTAACATTTTGTCTCCCCAACTAAATGCTATACTCCTTCAGGGCAAAAAATTATATCCTGAACTTCTTTGCCTCTTGCCATCCCCCTAAGACCTATGATGTCCCTATTCTGTCTTTCTTCTCAGGCCACGATAAGAAGTTGGAAGCAACAAAACAATTCTATAAATGTTCCACAATAGTTACCAAAGGGGCTGCAAAACCAACCCTAAACCATATATGACATCTCTTGGAATGTTTCACTCCTGGCTAGCTTTTGACAAGAAGGGCCAAGCAACCCTGCCCTGCCTGTGGCTCTAAACAAATAGGTACAGCACACACCCCTTGGCTATCTCTCCTTCATGTTCCTCTCTCTTTTGCCAGGGATTAACATTTTTCTATAAGATTACACCTTCTATTCTGGGATCCATCTAATGAAAAACCTCCATGTGCTGACATCTTTTCCACCCAAGTGCCAGAAATCTTGCACACACTCAAAGGAAGCCCCAGAAAAATCACACAAACAGCTTAAATAGCCTTCTTTTGGAATGCTTGTAAAAATGAATGGTTTTTCTTTTTGCCTTCACAGTAATCAGAAGAGACATTAACTCAAGGCCAATATACAGTTACTTAGGACATTATTAAGCCCATCCCTTTGGAACTGCGTACTGAGTTGCATAAGCCTTACAAGTCGGCATTCCATCTCGAAAATGGTTCATGCTTTTTCTTTGCCCAAATTCAGACATGGGCAGAGACAGAGATGCATCAGTTCAAAGACTCACACTTTGTCTTTCTGGTATGGGCCATGAAGATGAGAGATGATAGGGTTTTCTGGGTAAATATTTATAGTGCTGCATTCAGATGGCAATTTAGCACTTATTCCTGACCTCTGCCACTGCCACTCCTCTCTCTTACAGAAATAGTAACAGCCTCAAAAAGTGCTGGGCTGATTCCATGAAGAACATATGTTTACTGATTAGGGAAAACAGAAGAGGCCTTCTAATGTGAAAATATGGAGTCCCTCATGGGCTTGGGTTTTAAAAACAAATTACTGGGTTCTATGCATGTGTGGTTTTTATCCATGAAGTTGATCATTGTCTTTCCAGTCCAGTATCTCCCCAGGGAAGGATTGGTGGAGGGCATCCACCACCCTCAAATATTACCTATTGTCTAATAGTAAAACCACAGATAGATCTCATATGGTATTTATATGCTGGGCAAGGTTAAATACAAAACAGATACTGAAACATGCTGCAGTGGTGAGGCAAGCTGACGACAGACCAGGAATGTGGAGATTAAGGCTGGACCGCCATTGGAGCTGCAGGCAGAAAGAATGTTAACTCTCAATATCCTGAACTTGTTCTACTTGCTGTGGTAAGTGCTGTGGACTCTCTGTATAACCCATGAGTGCTCTGATGTGCATGAAATCACGTGCGCATATGCGCATTCACACACGCACGCGCACACACACACACATCCCAACAGACTTTGAGGAGTGGCTATGATCTATTCTTGAGCCATGTGCTTGGAATCCACAAACCCAAAGTGGCAGAGGTGTGAAAAATGTACAGCCTCATCCCCAGAGATGCTTGCAAAATGACTGTTTTAGTGTTTAACATGACGAAGGTTCTGACTTGCCCCATTTCTGAATTCAGGATATTTCTGAGTCATAGGGCTTAAAGTTATGACACAAATGGACAAACCTGCCAAGCCTTCTCACTCTTGTTTTTATCTGCTTTATTCAACCAGACAAATTTAAAGCCTCCTTACCTACCCCACCCCTCTACCTCCATGCTACACAGATGGCATACAAACTCATTGGAGTTCAATTTAATTCAATTTATTTGTACTCAACAAGCATTTGTTAAGTGCCTACTATGTGCCAGTCCTTAGGAAATGGGCTACTTCACCCCAAGTGAGTACTTGAAAAGGCCATAAGGGGGCAGCTAGGTGGCACAGTGAATAGAGCACTGACTCTGGAGTCAGGAGGACCTGAGTTCAAATCGGGCCTCAGACACATAACACTTACTAGCCGTGTGACCTTGGACAAGTCATTTAACCCCGATTGCCCTGCCCTCCAAAAAAGAAAAAGAAAAGGCCTTACCTAAAAGAGCCAGGGTCTCCCATTGCATCCTGGGTCATCTCTAGTCATCCTGATGAATATCTGGCCACTGGACCCAAATGGCTCTGGAGGAGACAGTGAGGTTGGTGACCTTGCATAGCATTCCCTCACTCAAATCAAAGTCAACTGCAGGTTATGTCATCATTTCCCTGATGCCATGGTCCTCTTCAAAAGCTAAAGACAAACACAACAATGAATTAAAAGCCAAACAGTCCCAGACTTTAAGGAGCCTCCATTTGGGGGACGGGGTAAGGAGTAGGGAGATCTCACTGGTATTAGGAATTCTCTCTACCAATGCAGGTGGGTCCCTTTTTTGCAACTTCTAGGCTTAGAAAGATGGCTAGAGCATTGAGCAAGTGACTTGCCTGGGGTCACACTGTCAATGTGTATCAGAAATGCGAACTGAACCTTCTTGGTCCTGGCTCCAAGGCTGGATCTCTGTCTACCACATCATGTTGACCCTCTAGGGAGATAATAGTAGTAATAAAAGAATGAGGGATATGATCCCATCATGGCTTAGTTAACATAATCATAGAATGTTATCACATATAATGATGTTTTGGGGTTTTAGTGGTCTAACACCCTTTGATCTCTTTAGGATGTGGAAACACTCTTCTCTGATGTAATTAAAATGAATTAACTCTTTGGACAAGCAGGGTTTTAAAAAGCTAAGCCCTAGGAACAAAGTTCAGTTTGAGAGAGTAGAGGCTTCAGAGCACTTAGTGGGAGGAGACCTTTGCGGGAGGGGTGAAAAAGAGGTTATTTCTTCCCCCTCCTCTCTGCCTCCCTTTTTGGCCATGCAGTATTGAAGGGGAGCTATTCAAGCAGTGGGAAACATTGCATCTAATGGAGAGCAGTGACACATACTCCAGACAGACACAGAAAAAGAAAGTTACCCAAGGGGGGAAGCAGCCCTGAAGAGTGTGACCCTTCAAAGCAGACAAGAGAGCCAGGCTTTGGATAGTAGCTGATTCTGGGAACCGTGCTGAGCAACCCACAAACCAGGGACACTGCACCTAAGAAGAGCAGTATGAGGGCTCTTTGAAAAGAAAACAAAAACAAAACAAAACAAAAAAACCTTCCAGGCCTGACAGTAATAGGAGCTGAATTGACTGCACGCTCAAGAATTCTGAAATTGCCCTACCTAAACACAATCTCTTGGTTTTTCACATCTCCTGCCTTCCCTTACCAAACCCTACCCTGGATCCCTCAGTTTTCTCCTAGGCTGTCTTCCCTGCATTAGCCATTCTCTCCTCTTTCCCCCATATTGACCTGTTAGTGGACCAGTTCACTTCTACACTTCCTCTTCTCTTGAGTGCTTAGCCCCTCTTAATCATATCACTGGTTATACTATACCAACCCTTAGCCTAGGTTCTCTACCACCACTCACCACTTAACTCCTACAATGTGCTATTGAATGAAAAGGGAGAAAACCATACAGCCATTCTGAGTGGGTTCACTACAAATTTATATTATACAATCTCAACTGGGTCCTCACTGCTGCTAGGCAATCCTACTATACCCCTTTTATCTCTCCACTGTCCCACTCTCCATAGTGGTTCTTCCAAACCTTTTCAACCTCCCTCACACCTTTCATGTTTCCCTGTCCTCCACTCTCAACTGAGAACTTTGACTCATATTTTACAGAAAAAAATCAGAGCCATTCACTATGAGCTCCCTCTTCTCCCCTCTTCCTCATCTCCTATCATTAAAATGCTTTCTGCTTCCATATACTCCTTCACCCTTGTCTCATATAATGAGATGGCCTCACTCAATGCTAACCCCCTCTCCCATAATTCCTCAAAAAGACCATCTACAATAAATGCCTCTACATACTCTCCTCTCAATCTCTACTTAACCCTTACAATCTGTTTTCTAACATTATCATTTCAGGGAAATTGCTCTCTTTGAAATTATTAATGATCTCTTAGTTGCCAAATTCAATGTTTTTTCCTCTATCTTCATTTTTCTTGACCTCTCCGTTGGTCTTTGAAACTACTTCTCACTCTCTCCTCCTTGATGCCTCTCTTCTCTCTGGGTTTTCAGAATGCCGGTCTCTCCTGGTTCTCCTCCTACCTATCTGACTGCTCCCTTTCTGTTTTCTTTCTGAATCCGACTCCAGATTATGTCATTTCACCATAGATGTCCCTCAAGGTTCTCTCCTGGGCTTTATTCTCTTCTCCCTCTATGCTACTTCACTTGATGATCCCATAAGTTCCTATGGATTTAATTACCATCTCTATGATGATGATTCTTAAGTCTACCTGTCTTGCCCCAAACTCTCTGCTGACCTCCAATTTTACAAGTCCAGCTGCCTTTCAGACAAAGATGTCCAACAGGCATCTTAAACTCAGAATGTCCAAAACAGAACTTGTTATCTTTATCCCCAAATCCTCACCCTCTCCTACTTTCACTATTACTGTAGAGGGGAACACCATCCTCCCATTCCCTTAGACTTACAATCTAGGAGTCATGCTGGATTCTTTATTATCTCTCAACCATTCATATCCAAGCTATCACTATGACCTGTCAATTTCATCTTTGCAACATCTCTTGTGAATGTCCCTTCTCTCCTCTGACATAGACACCACTCTAGTACAGGCCCTCATCACCTCACCCCTTGATTGGTGCAATAGCCTGATGGTGGGTCTACCTCCTTCAATTCTCTCCTTACTCCAACCATTCTACATTCAGTCACTAAAGTGATTTTCCTAAAGCACAGGTCTGATCATATCATCCTTCCTACTCAATAAACTACAGTGGCTCTTTATTGCTTCTAGGAGCAAATGCAAAATTCTCTGTTTGGCATTCAAAGCCCTTCATAACCTAACCTCCTCCTACCTTTTCAGGCTCCTTTTGCCATACTACCCATCATATGTTCTTTAATCCAGTGACACTGGCCTCATGTCTGTTCCATGAACAAGACACTCCATCTCTCTGCTCTAGACACCATTTTCTCTGACTGTTCCCCATGCCTGGAATATGCTGCCTCCTCCTCTCTTGGCTATTGACCTCCCTGGTTTCCTTTAAGTAACAACTAAAATACTACCATCTACAGGAAGCTTTCCCCAATCCTTTTTAATTCTAGTGCTTTTCCTGTATTATCTCCTATTTATCCTGCATATAGCTTGCTTTGTATATATTTGCACATTGTTTCCCTCATTATATTGTAAACTCTGTGAGGATAAAAATTATCTTTTGTCTCTTTTTCTATACCCAGTGTTTATCACAGTGTCTGACACATAGTAGAGACTTAATAAGTGTTTATTGATTAATGGTTCAGAGTAGTAACTGGAGTAAGGGGTCACAGGGTCAGGGGAATCTCCAGATTGAGAACTGGATACAGGAAAATAATAAAGAAGATATTAGCACAAAAATTAGGACAGAGATTAGGGCTCACAAATCAGGATTGACAAAATAAAAAAAAATTGAGTAGTCAAATTAGAACACGTGATAGAGAATTTCTCCCAAGTAATAGAGGCTCTTAAAAAGAAAATGACAACTTTGGAACCCAAAAACACAATAGTAGAAGAAGATTTGGCATAAGAGAACCAGAAAAAGGTTTTGTGAAAAGATACATGAATGTTATACAAAGTAATATGACTGACCTTGAATACAGAACAAGTGGAGAAAACACAAGGATCAGAGGCACCTCTTCCCACTCCTATCCCCAGAAACTATGATAAATGTGAACACCTGAATACCATATTGTAAGAAATGATAAAAGCTTTCAACAACTTTTGAATGTAGATCATAATGTAGTGATTAATTAAACCCACAAATCACCAATAAGTTAACAAATATTTATTAAATGACTATTATGTGCCAGGAAATGTGCTAAGTTCTAGAGATAGAAGGAACTCGCTGTCTAATAAGGGAGACAGAAAACATGCAAACAACTATGCATAATCAAGCTTTATAGTGAACAAGCATTTACATATTGCCTACTAAATGTCAGGCACTGGGTTAATCACTCCTTTATTACAAATAGCATTTCATTTGATCCTCACAACAACCCTGAGAGGTAGGTACTATTATCAACCCAATTTTACAATTGTAGAAATGGAGGAAGAAAGAGATTAAGTGACTTGCTCCGGGTCACACAACTAGTAAGTGTCTTGAGACTGGGTTTGAACTAAATCTATCCTGACTCTAAATCTACCATCAGATGCCTTGATACAGATAATATACACAGGATACATTGGAAATAATTGAGGAGTGGGATGATGGAAGGGAAGGTTGGAGCCTAGATGGTGAAGTAGAGACAGCAACCAAGTTGAACTCTATCAACATTCTCTTTCAAATAACTTTTAAAATAATGCATCAAACCAAATTCTGGAGTGATAGAGTCAACAAAAGGTCAGGGTGAGACATTTTTCTATTCCAAGACAACTTGGGAGTTGGCAGGAGAAGTTTGTGACAATGGGGTTGTGGCCAGTCTGGAATACATGCTGGCAGCAGCACCAGCCGTGGGCTTTGGAGACATCTGCAACAGGCAGCTTTGAGATCTCTTAGTCCAGAGACATAAGAGATCAGAAAAAGATAATAGGGGACCCTTTGATGACAAATGGGTGCAGGACTTGGCACTATTTAGTGTCTCTACTGCCTATACATATTTCTGGGTTGCAATTCCTGGTCAGAGTTCCAGGGCAGATAGGAATACTCATGGTCTGTCACAAAGAAGCAGGGGACCTCATCACAGTTCCAGGATTGAGAGGAATGCTAGTTCTTATGGCTTCAGGGGAGCAGGGCTCTTCCTGGGTAAAGACCAGAACACCGACAAAAAGAGCAGTGACCACACTTCTCCCTGGATCACACTGCCTAGGAAACACTGAAAACTTGCAAAATCTCTAAACTCTGAAAACGGAAACACAAAAAAACCCAAAGCTTAGGACAATGCCTCCAAATCTCCAGGTGAGCAAAGCCAAATTTAATACAAAGTTAAAAGCAAAGAAATAGGTCCAGAAAATGAACAAACAACAAAAAAAGAACTTGACCACAAAATGCTACTGGAGTGACAGGGAAGGCCCAAGAAACAAACTCAGAAGAAAACAACAACATGAAAATAACTACAAAGCAAAGTCTCAAAGGGAAGAAAAATATTTGACACAAGTCTATCACAAATTCCTGGAAAAGTTAAAGAAAGATATTAAAATAGTAGAGGAAAAATTGAGAAAAGAAATGAGAATGATGAAAGAAAATTATAAAAAGACAATGAACAGTTTGGTAAAAGTGGCACAAAAATACTGAAGAAAATAGCACTTAAAAAAACCAAAATTGGCCAAAAAGTGAAAGAGGCAGAAAAATTAAGTTAAGAATTCCTTTAAAATTAGAATTAGGCAAGTAGAAACTAATGACTCTATTAAACATCAAAAAACAATAAAACAAAAGCCAGAAATGAAGAAAAATAGAAGAAAATGTGAAATATCTCATAGGAAAAACAGATAGGGAAATAGATTGAGAAGAGATAATTTAAGAATTATTGAACTACCTGAAAGTCATGATAAAAAAAAAAAGAGCCAAGACAGTATGTTTCAAGAAGTTATAAAATAAAATGGGCCTAATAGCTTAGCTCTAGAGGATAAAACAAAATTTGAAAAACTCCATTGATCACCTCCTAAAAGAAATCCCAAAATGAAAACTCCTAGGTATATTAAAGTCAAATTCTAGAACTCCCATGTCAAGGAGAAAATGATGCAAAGAGTTGGAAAGAAATTATTTAGATATTGTGTAGTCACAAGATTTAGCAGTTTCTGCACAGAAGGTTTGCAATATGATATTTCAAAGTGCAAAGGAGTTAGTAGTACAGACAAGAACAACCTACCCAGTGAAATGGAAATAATCCTTCAGGGAAAAATGGTCATTTAATGTAATAGAATATTTTCTAGCATTCCTGATGAAAAGATGAAAACTGAATTAAAAAATTGATGGTCAAATATAAGATTTAAGAGAAGTATAAAAAGGTAAACACAAAGGAGTACACATGAGGGGCTTAATAAGATTAAACTGTTTATATTCCTATGTGGGAAGATGATACACATAATTCCTAAGAATTTTATAATTATTAAAGCAGTTTAGAAAGACTCTGCATAGACAGAGGGCATAAATGTGGGACAATTATGTAGGGATGTTCTCCCCCAAAACCCCACCAAAACCCTGAAATGATGAGAAAGAAGGATGCACTGGGAGAAGGGGGAAAGGAGAAGAAGAATGGGGAAAATTTTCTCAAATAAAAGAAGGAAGCAAGGAAAAGCTTTTATAGTGGAGGGGAAGCTGGCAGGGTGGGCAATGCTTTAATCTCACTCTCATAAGATCTCATTCAAAGAAGGAAGAATACACACACACTCACACATACAAATGCTCAACTGAGATAGAAAATTGTCTTATTCAATAGGAAATAGGAGGGGAAAGGAATAAGAGACATGGAGGAGGAGAGTGGTGGTGATAAAAGGTAGGGTAGGTTAAGGGAGGTAGCGGTCAGAAGTAAAAGACTTTTGAAGAGCAATGAGAGAGAGAGAGAGAGAGAGAGAGAGAGAGAGAGAGAGAGAGAGAGACTGAGAGAAAGGAGGAGGAGAATATGCAGAAGACAATAGGATGGAAAGAAATGCCCAGTTAGTAATCATAACTGTAAATGTGAATGGCATAAACTCACCCATAAAACAGATGCACATAGCACAATGGATTCAAAACTAGAATCCCATAATATGTTGTTAACAAGACACACACTGGAAATAGAAAGCTATACACATAGAGTTAAAATAAGGGGCTAGAGCAAACTTTATTATGCTTCAGTTGATGTATAAAGGCCAAGGGTAGTGATCATGATCTCAGACAAAGTAACAGAATAAATAGACCTAATTCAAAGAGATAACCAGGGAAACTACATTTTGCTAAAAGGTATCACATACAATAAAGCAACAAAAAATAATTTTATAGCAAATTTCTCTGATAAAGGTCTTATTTTTCAAATAGATAGGAAATGAATTCAAATGGATAAAAATAAAAACTATCTCCCAATTGATAGAAGGTCAAAGGATATGAATAAGCAATTTTTAGAAGAAGAAATCAAAGCTATCTATGGTCATATAAAAATGATTTAATTCACTATTGATCAGAGAAATGCAAATCAAAACAACTCTAATGTAAATTCTAATGTAAATTTGTAGAATAATGTAATTCTAAACTCTAATGTAAAACAACTCATACCTATCAGAAATGACAGATACTGGAGGGGATGTGGGAAATGCCAAAGAGATCAAAGAAAAAGGAAAAGGACCTATATTACATAAATATTTATTGTAGCTCTTTTTGTTGTGGCTAGGAATTGGACATTTAATGGATGCCCATTATTTGGAGATTGGCTGAACAAGTTGTAGCATATGATCATGATATAATACTATTGTATTGTGTTGTGCTGTATTGTTTTGTATTGTATTGAGATGAGGAGGGGGATGACTTCAGAAAAAAAACCTGGGAAGACCTATATGAACTGATACATAGTGAAATGAGCAGAATAAGGAGATCACTGTACACAATTTGTTACTGTTTAGTCATTTTTCAGTTGTATCTTACCTTTCATGACCCCATTTGCACTTTTCTTGGCAAGGTATTGGAGTGGTTTGCCATTTCCTTCTCCAGTTCATCTTATAGATGAGGAAACTGAGGCAAACAGGGTTAAGTGACTTGCCCAGGGTCACATAGTTAAGTATCTGAGTCCAGATTTGAACTAATAAAGATGTCATCCTGACTCTAGGCCTAGAGCTCTATCCACTGTGCCCCCTAGCTACCCCAAAATAGTAGTAAGAGTAATAAAAACAGTAATGATCAACTATGAAAGACTTAGCTACTTTAATCAGTGCAGTGATCCAAGACAATTCCAAGGGATTCATGATGAAAAATGCTATCCATCTCCAGAGAAAAAAACTGATTAACTCTGAGTGCCAGTTGAAGTATCATTTTCTCACTTTATTTTTCTTTTTTTTTCTGTGCTATGGCTAATATGGAAATATGTTTTGTATGATTCCATATGTTATAATTGATATCATATTGCTTCCCTTCTCAGTGAGTTGGGGGAAGGCTGCAGCAAAGGAGAGCATTTGGAACTCAAATTTATTGCTAAAGAATAAAGAATATTTTTTTATGTGACAAACAAAACAAACAAAAACCAGCAGGAAGATAGTAGAATTAAAGGCGTTTGGGATTCATGTAGAAGGTGAAATTTTAGTTGATTTTAAAGAAAACAAAGGAGACAGGGCATGGAGATGAGGAGAGAAAACATTCTAGGCATAGAATTCCAGATCAGTGCAAATGCCTGGAATCAGGATGTGGAGTGTCTTGTTTTGGGAACATCAAGGATACCAGAGCTACTGTGTTTCAGAATATGTGAGGGGGTGAAGTTCAAGGTCTAAGATTGGAATGGCGGGGGATGGTGCAGCTTGTGAAGGGCTTTGAACACCGAACAGAAGGTTTTGCATCTGATCTTGGATGTGATAGGGAAATACTGAAGTTTATAGAGTAGGGTGGTGACATGGTCAGACCTGCACTTTGGGAAAATCACTTTGATAGAGGATGAGCTGGAATGGAAATAGGCAGACCTACCAGCAGGCTATTGCAATACGCCAGGCATGAGGTGATGAGGCCCTGCAATAAGGTAGAGGCAGTGTCAGAGAAGAGAAGGGGGCATAAAAAGAGATATTACAAGGGTAAAATAGGCAGGCCTTGGAAAAAAGTTTTATATGGGAGGACAGAGTAAGGAGAGAAGAATGGCAGCCTTGGTGGTACCTTCAACAGTTAGAGGGAGTTAGGAAGAAGGGAAGGTTTTGGGGCAAAGATAATGAGCTCCATTTTGGACATGTTGAGATTAAGATGTTTACAGGACATCCAGTTCAAGATGTCTAATAGGCAGTTGGAGGTCTGCAGAGAGGTTAGAGCTGACTAAATAAATTTAAGAATCATTAACACAGAAAGGGTGATTGAATTATGGGAACAAATGAGGTCGCCAAGTGAAACAGAGAGAACAAGAAAAACAGACCTAGGACACAGACCTGTGGGACACCCATAATTAGTGCGTATTATCTGAATAAAGCTCCCACAAAGGAGACTGAGAAGGAACAGATAAGTAGAAGGAAAACCAAGAGAGAGTAATGTTAAGAAAATTTGGAGCAAAGAGGGATAATTGATAGTGTCCAAGCTGCAAAGACTTCAAACAATGTGTGGACTGAGAAAAGGCCATTTGGCCTTAAGAAATCCTTGCTGTTATTAATGCTTCATGCTCAAAGAAGACCAAAATAACATCCCAATGTCAGGATTGATGTACAGTGTGTCTGGTTGTGGTCAATTACACCAATGTGAACTTGGAAGGCTCCACCACAGGTTGGGCACAAATAGTCTGTAAGAACATTTGGGATAGACATGTCTCTAAATTTGTGCATCTTTCATTTCTTTTGAGCTACTGAAATTCTCCTTTGTTCATAAAGCATAGCACCTTCTTTGATATGGGCATGCCATGCCAACCAGGGTCTTCCATGTCTCACAATCAATACCAGAGTTCTTCAGAGAGACCTTGAGAGTATCCTTGTATTGCTTTTTCTGACCCCCATGTAAGAGCCTGCATTGTGTGAATTCTCCATAATATAATCTTTTAAAACAGACATTTGGCATTTGAACATCATCATCCTGTCTGAATTGTACTCTCTGTAATAGAGTTTGAATGCTTGGTAGTTTGGCTCCAGAAAGGACCTCAGTATCTGGTACCTTATCTTACCAAGAGATTTTCCCAATACAATTCAAATGGAAGTGGTTCAATTTCCTGGCATGGCACTGGCATACTTTTCAGGTTCCATAGGCATTCAACAATGAAGTCAGCACGATAACTCTGCAGATCTTCAATATGCTATCCAGCCTAATACCTCTTTTCTCCACACTTTCTTTTGGGACTCCCAAACACTCTGGCAATGCATATGTCAACCTCAACATCTATGTGTATATCCCTGAAAAGTATACTGCCACAGTTAGTGAGCTTATTCACAGCATTCAAAATTTCTACATTTACTATAATGAATGACTCCATGTATGAATGGTATGGTGCTGGCTGGTAGAGAACTTCTGTTTTCTCGGTGTTAATTGTTAGGCCAAAAAAATTAGCACAAGCAGCAGATAATCAATCCATACTTTGATGCATCTCATCCTCAGAGGTTGCATTGAGTTCACAATCATCTGCAAACAAAATGTCACACACAAACTATTCCTCCACTTTAGTCTTGGCTTGTAGACTTTTCAAGCTAAATAATTTACCGTTACTTCAGTTCTTGATCTTGATGCCATCTTGATTTTCACTGAAGGTGTCTGACGATATTGCTGAAAAGATCATATTAAAAAAAACATAGGAACAAGCACACAGCCCTGCTTCACTCCTTTGGTGACCAGGAAAGTACAAGAGCAGTGTCCATTTTCAGAACCTGGGCAAGCATGTCCTCATGGGACTGGCACACAAACTGATGAACTTCTCCAGGCAACCAAATTTTGCTATGATTTTCCACAGTCCTTCATGATTGACAGTATGAATAATGTGTACAGACTTTGATTATGTGCCTGGCATTTTTCCTAGAGTTGTCAGGCTGCAAACACCACATTGACCATTCCTTGGTACTTTCTGTAACAACATTGGCTCTCAGGTAGATGATCATCTTCCAGATGATCAGCCTATTAAGAAGGGTTCTCTGTAGCTGGTTCTGCCAGCAATGATTGAGAGAAAGAAGCACCATTCCTCCCCCTGGTTGTCCTTTTCCTTTATAGAGATGGACAATGGAGGCATTCTTCATCTCCTAGGGAATAATCTCCTTTTGCCATCGAACCCAGAAGATTTCTGTCAACTTTTGTAAGACTAGTAGATCCTCTGTCTTGTAGATGTTTGCCAAAATGGATTCAGCACCAGGCATTCTGCTACAGGAGAAAAGCTTAATGGCATTCGAAACATCTTTCTCAGTTGGAAGTTCAGCTAGAGAGGGATTGACTTCAACTTGAGGTAAATGGTCAATGACTTCAGCATTGGTTCATGACAATCTGTTGAGAACACTGTGGAAGTATTCAACTCATGTCTCTGGGATCATGTCATTATCACTAATCAACGTGCCTCCATTAGTTCTGAGTTGCTGAGATACACCATAGACTCTTGGCCCATAAATAGCCTTCAAGGCATCATAAAAGTGCTTTGGATTGTTACTATTAGCATAAAGCTGAATCTTATCTGGCTTCTTACTGAGCCAAGAATCTTTCACCTCTCTAAGCTTCACTTGAACTCTACTTTTGATGAAGTTAAGCTCTTTTTAGAGACAGATGAATTGTCCTTCTGGTAAAGCCTGTGGAGTTCTCATTTTTAATTTAGCGGCTTCTGAATTTTTTCATAATTTTAATCAAACCAATCCCGATATTTATTAGTATTCTGGCCCAGATGAGTAAATGCAGTGCTGCACACCAAATTTCTGAAAATTGCCAACTTCTTTTCTGCTCCACTGTTACCAACCATGTGTTAACTCAGCTTTCTCTCCAAGTTAGCAATAAATTGTTTATACATTTTACACATGGAGAAATGCTCTAATCTGTTGGTGTTAAGTTGTCTAATAGTCATTATGCCTTGTGGCACCACTTTTGTTGAATGTGAATGTTTAGCTTGGAGAGGATAAGTCTATGATTGGTTCAGCATTCTGTACCACTTCATCACTCTCACATCCTGTCTCTTTTCTTTACAATGACATAGTCTATTAAATACCAAAGTTTGCTGTGAGGGTCCACCCCTTAAATTTTGTTGTGTTTAGGTAAATGGAAGATGGTGTTGGTGATGAGGTCATGAAATAATAAGTGACTGTTGGGTTAGCTGTTTCTACTCCATTCTTCCCAAGGACTACCTGCCATGTCTGATAGTTTGTGCATACTCTGGTGTGAAAGCCACACCATTCTGCTAGGAAAGTCTTCACATGCTTGGAATAGACACCCCCCCCACCCCAACTCACTGCCAGGTTTGAAGCCCATGGCTACTCTCAATCTGCTTTAGCCTGTCTACCAAGACAGTTTTACCAGGGTGCGGCTGCTACTCATGCTCCAGCTTCTTGGAGCCAGATGTGAGAGCTGGGTGAAAGGTGGACACCAAGGTGGATGAACAGCCTCAAAAACAGTTTGGTGGCCCTCACACCAGAGGTACTAGCCCTCCCTGAACACCCCATATATCCCAAAAGGTCATTATTATCTTTGGAGAGAGAAGTTTCATTTGACTGATGAAATCAGTAGCCAGACTAGACAGTTTTGTCTAGTTTTGAACTCAGTTCCTGTGACTCCAAATTCAGAGTTTTTATTTGTTGGGTTGAATGGGGTGGCAGAATGATGTGGTTAGGGGTGGGAATACAATCAAGAATATAAACTCTAAAGAGTTCTATCTTTTTCTTAAAAAGAGAGTCATTGAGTCAATTACATATATAATGTTATTCTCACAGTTTCAATCTGGTAGTGGTAGATGTAATAGGATTATGAAGACGGGTTACTCCCTCTTTCACCTTTTAAATACTATAATGGCATTTGAGAAGCTTATGAAGTAAAGTTTCTTCAAACCTACCCATGGTCACTGGAGTAGAAAGAGCACCTTGGAAAAGGAAAGAACCTGTAGAAGGAGGATACATGATGGGTAAGGAGAGCCTAATTCACTACTTTATCGAGAACTGCCTCAATTCCAGATATGGGGCAGTATACTGGGCAGGCCATCTAGCCTGAACCTTGAGACTAGAAATCCTAGGACAGAAGTAAGGAGGCTGAGACTGGAAAGCTTTTTATAATATGATCCCTTATTCACCAGTTCTTTCCTCAGGCTCAGAAGTCATCACTTAGTTAGTATACCTACATTTGCATTGCTTCTTTTCTCCACTGGTAGCCCTTTGGAGTTTCTCACACTGAGGTTAGCAAGGATCAGGAGGTAAGGGAAGATTCCAGGAGACTTTGGCCCGGTCGAAAAGGAAGTGAGATCACTAGTGGGAAGTGGGAGCAATAAGGTAGCTGAGTGGAAAGGCTAAATCTTACTTTGAGATACTTGTCTGCCCATCTCTGTCTCACCTCTGCAATGGGAGGTCATCAGTAATTACCCTATTAATGAGATAGCATTAGCCTGTGCTACAGGATGCCTGCTATATTTTTGTCACCTTGTCACAATGTTTTTCACCTTGGGTAAACCCAATACTTGGATAATTGAGGGCCTACTGAGCTCTGAATGTAAGCACACAGCCATCCACTATAAATACATAACTAAGGTTAAAAATAGCAACTGCTTCCTAATTCAGAAGGCATTCGATTGTCATTTTTATACACCTCCTTTCTTCTCTGTAGTGTCTTCCCTCCTTTTAATAAGTGGTAGCTTGTTGGTTGTCTTCTTGCCCCTCCCCCCCATACACACATAAATACCACCCCCTCCCAATGGAGGTTGTATCCTATATTGCAAATCTATAAAGAAAACACAAAAGCACCCAGTGGAAGGAGGGATCTAATCATGAATCTGGCATCTGAACACAGTTTGGATTCAGTGCAACATGCTTAGAGCCAACTGGAAACAAAACCAGCACCCAAACCTGTCACAATGTGGGCTGTGGCAGTCAGTTTAAATTGGGTGGAAATGTTCAGGCTTAATGAAACAGAGCTGTCGATATGGATATGTACAGATTTAGACAATAGACTTTCCAAGGGCACTGTGATGTCAAACACATTTGGCAGGATCTCTTCCCTTTGCTCAGGCCTCTCTGCACTGCTCTTGAGACATTGAGTGATTTGAAGCATATGTGCTCACAGTATCGAAACCCAACTGGGCAAATGAAGGAAGGAAGAGAGCCTAGGGAGGCAGTATGATGCGGTGGAAAGGATCTGGCACTTAGAGCCTGACAGGCCTGGGCTCAAGGTCTTTTGTTGTTCAGTTGTTTTTCCAGTTGTATCAGACTCTTCAGGACTCCATTTGGAGTTTTGTGGCAGAGATATTGGAGTGGTTTGTCATTTCCTTTCCAGTTCATTTTATAGGTGAGGAACTAAGGTAGTCAGGGTTAAATGACTTGCCAAGAGTCACACAACTAACTAGTAAGTGTCTGAGGCCAGATTTGAACTCAGTGAGATAACTCTTCCTGACTTCAGGCCTGGCATTCTATCCACTATGCCACCTAGTTGCCCTCAAGGGTTACCTTTTCTATTTACTGGCTATTTAACCTCAGACAAGCTCTCTCTGAGTCTTGGTTTCCTCATCTGTAGTTGAGGATAATGTTACATAGGTAACTGATCAGAGGAGTTCCTGTAACAGTGGGATCAGTTCACAGGAAGTTCAGCCTTCATGACTTTGCTCATATCTACTAGCTATGAAGGGTATGAAAGCATGTTCCTTAACTCCTTATAAAGATGGGTCTAAGTGATTGGGGATAGATTGTCTAGGTTGCACAATTGTGGACTAAAGTCACTGGTTTATTTTTAACGGGATCAGTTATAGGCTTCATCCTTTTTTTTCCTTTTCTGAGCAGAAATCAAACACTAAAGCAGACTAGTTTTATCCATAGGTGGGATGGCAAAGGAGGCACTTTGGCAAAGCACCCAGGGACTGGTTGGCCATTTCCCACCCCAATTCACTCAGCCTCAGAAATGTTACCAATCATAGCAGTGATGGACTATCTTGAATACCTACTCTTTGTGCATCTAAACCCATGCCTGGAGGGTCAGGCTCAGAGGTACACAGGTTCTTATGAGAACCCTGGATTGTGGGAGCAGTGGCAATAAGAAAGTTATGGGAAGTTTGGGGGTAGCATGAGACATGACGTTTGGGTTTGTGGAGAGAAAACAGGAGTCCCAGAGTTTCCCTGCTAGCAAATCTAAATTCAGGAGTTTCTAGGCAGTCCTAAACCATAGGAAAGAGGAGAAGACCCCAGAAGCCATTCTTCCAAATATAGAATAGCAGTGTTAGCTGCTTGGAGAGAGGAGAAAATTACTCATGTGGATCCCAAAGCTGTAGGGATAGTTGAGGAATCCAAGCCACAACAAGAGAGAGCAGAAAACTTGGATTCTTCCATCCACTATTACCCTGGATTATTCCAATAATGAAATGCTAATGGAAGGAGGCTGTGTGTCACAGTGTTAATGAAAGTGCCATAAATCTGGCTTCCTAGATGGGGATCTCAGGCAAAATGATACTGACCTGAATAGTGAGGTTTAACAACCCCAAGTTTATTTCCTTCTGAGGAGAATCCAAATGACAGGGTGAGCCTGGAAAAGTACATAGACTCTGGGAGAAAGATAGAACTTACTGGAAAAGGAAAGAAATATTGACTCTTTAGAGGTTACCATGAATCTTTTATGTTGTTTATGCATTTTCTGTGTGATGGAATCAAGGTTGTTCTATAGTGAATTTATGCATTGTTGCCTTGACTGCTTGTATGGTAGCTGGGGACCTGACCCACATAAGTGGAGACCTAGATATGAAACACATTTACGCTACATTCTGAAATCTCCCAGGGACAAATTTACAAGAGGATAATAAGACTGATTTTATCTGACATCTTCAAGATTACACTAAATCCATCCATGTAAGCACATAGCTGGAGACTCTGGCAACTGGTTACAAATATTTGGGCTATTGCAGAATCAAAGCATTAGAATGGACCTTGCTGGTCAGCTAGTCCAACCCACACCTATAAAAGACTTTACAATGTACCCAAAACAAAGAGGATTGCAACCAGTCTTTTCTTAAATAACTTCAAAGAAAAGAAACAAATTTGTAAAGTACCTACTATGTGCTAGGTACTATTCTAAGTGCCTTTTAAAATTATTTATTAAAAGTATTGTTTCATTTATTTATTTATTAAAATAATCTCATTTGATCCTCACAACAACCTTGTTGATATAAGTGCTATATCTCATCATGCTATTGAGGAACTGAAGCAGAAGGAGATTAAACTATTTACCCAGTGTCATACGTTTAGCATCTAAAGTGGGATTTGAACTCAGATCTTCTTTTCTCCAGGCCTAACTCTCCATTCAATCCTCCTGCCAGCACTCCAGCCCACTTGCTGCTGGTAGAGAGAATTTACTACAACATAAGCCAGGTAACCCACCAGGGTACAACAAAAAACAAATGATATAATGTAGCAAAATATGTTGTAACTGTAAAAACTAGAGTTTGAAACATGTTAGAAACTAGAAAATTAATTAGAAATCAGATAGAAAAAATTAGAAATCATTAAATTAGAAAATAGCAAAATTAGAAACATAATATATGAATATTTTTCAAGCCAATTCAACTTAACAGACGTTTGTCTGGTGTTTACAATGGGCAGGGAACTGTTCTAGACTCTGGTGACATAAATGAAAAAATGAAATGATCCTTGCCCTCAAGGAACCTTACATTTTCCTGAGGAGTTCCAACCTGCATACAGATGGGTAAATATTTGTTGCTGTTTGGTTGTGTCCAACTCTCTTTCTCACTCCATTTGGGGTTTTCTCAACAAAAATACTGGAGTGGCTTGCCATTTCTTTCTGCACTCATTTTACAGATGAAGAAACTGAGGTAAACAGGACTTGTTCAGGGTCACATAATTAGCATCTGAAGTCAAATTTGAACTTATGAAGACAAGTTTTCCTGTCTTTAGACCTGACTTTCTATCTACTGTGTCACTTCTGCCCCATAAATCTTAGGTTTATGTAAAGTAATTTTAAGAGGAAAAAAGCACATACTGGGAAAGGTCTCACATAGGAGAAGACACCTGAGTTATGTGATGAAGGAAGATAGGGACTTTTGTGGTTCTTTCTAGGTTAATTCTTTCTCTGATTTTCAGGAGGACTGGAAGGATTGGGAGAGGCAGTAAACCGTCCCACTAGAAAAGCATGTTAGTTTCAGCTTTTCCATTTGGCTGACAAGAACCAACAACACGCCAACATCAATAAATGCTGGGAAGAGAACTTGAGTCCTGTCTTCTACTCTGACCAACAGCCTATTAAAAATAAATGAGTGCGGGGGGAAAGAACGATGTGCTGATAGTGTCAGAAGAGGAAGAACTTTGTTTTCAGATGTAAAGGACCTGAGGACACTAATGAGTACATTAAAATTCGAGAGATGTGAACTCTGGCTGTAGATGGAAGTGATGGGAAATGCTGAAAGCTAATGACGTTGTGTACTGGCATTTCGTACCAAAGCAGGAGTTATATTGCCTTTAGCAGCACAGAGACACGGGGAATAGATAGCATGGATCCATCAAGTAGTATGGATTCCAGGAGAGATGGTCATTAGCTACATGCACAGACAAAAGGGCAACAGAGTCTGGGGTTAGGCTGGAGACTATGATGAAATGACCCTTTTCATTTGCTGGATAGGTAGTGAGAATATATCAATATTCTAATTTGCTCACAAATTCCTATTTGTAATTTTGGCAATAGCGTGTCATTTTTTTTTAGATCCAGTCCCCAAAGGAAGGTCCCTAAGCAGAGTTAGTGGTAGTGATCCTTAGATGGTGAAGAGATTTGACTATGTCTGTTAGTTTGGCTTAGCCAAGAGTTGTTGTTCATCATTTGTTCTTGAAGAAGATCAATGACATCAGAAGGGTAATGTCTTGACTTGCAAGTGAACTAGGTTTAAGTGAGCAGCAGGACTGTGCAAGTCACCAGCCTCACTATCTCCTCCAGAGTCATCAGAGTCCAGTGGCAAGATATAGATCAGGACTGGAAATGGCCCCCCTTAGCTAAGAGTAGGGAATTAGGAACTGAGTCACCTGAGAGTATAGGTCCAGAATGAGAGAACCAATTAGTCCCTGGGAGGTGTCCATGTAGTGGAGAAGTACAGACTCAAGGGGACCTGGCCAGGCCAGTGTCATAGACCCACTGTATGTATTCACACCCCAACTTCCAGGCCCACTTTCTCTCTGATCCATTTTTCTTTTTTCCTATGTCAAGATTAGAAAGAACTGATAAATAGATGTATAGAATGGTTTTACACACACACATATGTGTGTGTATATGTATATATATGTGTATATATATATATATGTATATATTTGTGCCTAATGATAGCTATCTGCAGGGGGAGGGAAGAAAAAAGAAAAAAGTTACATGAGAACTATATATTTAAAAGGAATAGCAAGTTATACATAATAGATTAGCACTTTCATGGACAATCATCATTTTTTTTCCTATTCAACTATGTTATGGAAATGCTTATGTCTTAAGTTCAGAATAAAATAACTTTTTAAAAATCTAAAAATAAAAAGATTATAGGCATTTCAGAAACTTATTATTGCCTAACATAGAGTTTGATTAGAGGCAGACAACATAGCACAGGGGAAAGAGCACTGACTCTGGAATCAGAATCTGGAAGTAGGGTCAAATTCCACCTCTAATGCCCACTACCTGTGAGACCTTGGGCCAACCACTTAACCTGAGCTTCAGTTTCCTCATTTATAAAATGAGTGAGATTGACCACATGTTCTCTGAATTCATTTCTAGCTCTAGATCAAACTATGGTCCTGTGTTTGGGCCTTCTCATTATCCCCGATAATGCAGATCTAGGTGACACAGTGGCTGGAATGCTCGACCTATAGTCAGTAAGATCTGAGTTCCAGTCTGGCTTCAGGCAATTATTAGTTGTGAGACCTTGAGTCACTTAATTGTTGTTTCCTCAGTTTCCCCAAGTGTAAATTGGTAATAATAACAGCATCTACCTAGCAGGGCTGTTTTCTCATGTAGCTCAAATGAAATAATATTTGTAAAGTGCTTATCATAGTGCCTGGTAAATAGTAGGTGCTATATAAATGCCAACTATTAATAAAATAATAATAATAGCACTATTGTATGGTGGTGATTGGTAAAGGATGGTGGAGTTAGAGATGTAGAAATCAGAATTCAGTCCAGCACCCATCAGCCACTATCAATTCATTTCTAGTCCTAAGGTTCTCAGACTTTCTCATTCCTTTCTCATAAATAAACAGATTCCCTCTACTCTTTGCCTATGTACTAACACCGGAGCTCCTAAATGCCTGACACATCCTGATATACACTGATTCTTATTTACAGTGCAAGGCTGTTTCCTAATTAGCTGGTATGGGCAGCTATGTGTGCCTCTATACACACGGCCAAATTTCCTTATAATTCTATCTCCCAGGTCATGTTGTATAGTTTGAATGGCATGAGTGGAAAGGGTAACTAGTCAATCCATCCAGGACAGAATGGCCTGAAAGGTCTGGTTTGTAAATCCTGTTTCAAAGGAACAGTCAAAACAGTAACCTGGGCACAGTGAGAGGGTGAGTAGCTTCAAACATCCATCTACTAAAATCTGGGATTGGGGAGATGGCAGCTTTGGGACACAGACAGGGAAGAGTCATTTCTTATTGGGGGCTGAGCTAATAGACCTTGATCAGAAGACTAAGGATAAAGTTAATCAAGATGACTGATCTGGGGAAGGGTAGTAGAACTGAAATCTCTGAGTAGACCTAGCCCCTCTAAGGCCACATCAGGGCTAGGGAAGCCCATTCTAGACTTGGCAAAATAATTCCATGACCATGAAACTAGAACTTCATTAATATCAAGGTCCAGAAAATTGAGAACTTGGAAGAAACCACCACTAACTGTGAGAGGTTTATTCATTTTTACCTATTACTCCTTCTGTTCATTACCTTAATATGTTCTCCTTTAGTACTTCATAGTAAATCGTCTTTCAATATTGAAAAGATTAATATGCTCTTAGAAATTTCTAACCTGGGGTCTATGAATTTGTTTTTCTTTTTAATTTTGATTTTTCAATATAATTTGATTTTAATATAATATATTTCATAATTATACAATATATTGTAATATATAATATATAGTACATATATTTTTCAATATCATTTTAATATAATTGATTTCCTTTTTAACACTATATATTTTATTTTATGCATTTAGTATAGTCCACAGTTTTCACAAGGAATATTTTGAATAGGTCTTAGAAATATAAGGACAAAAATTAAATGGACCTTGCCTTCATCTTCATGAAACTCATTATCTGGGAACAGAGGAATGGAGGTGGCAATAGAAACCCTGGGGACTTCTCCTATAGAGGACTTGGCATTGAGGGATACCAATATAGAAGGGAGGGTGGCACAGTGAATAGAGCACTGGCCCTGGAGTCAGGAGAGCCTTAGTTCAAATCTGGCCTCAGACACTTAACACTTACTAGCCGTGTGACCTTGGGCAAGTCACTTAACTCCAATTGCCCTGCCTTCTCCCCTCCAAAAAGCAAGAAGGAGGAGGAGGAGGAGGAGGAGGAGGAGGAGGAGGAGGAGGAGGAGGAGGAGGAAGGGTGGGGTAGCTTAAAACCTCAAGGTCTCATTGGTGGGCAAAGAAATGAACCAGGGGGATGGAACAAATAAAATAATGGGCAGGAAATGCAAGTGTCATTTGCCCCTGTGCTACCATAGATAAAGGACAGATTACTACAGTAAAGCTTTTGCCTGAATCTTTAAAACACATAGGTACATACATGCATGCTTGCACACAGACATAAACACACATACACCTACTCCTCTGACAAATACCGATTATGAGCTATATGCTAAGTTGTAGAATTATATCTCTTCTTGACTTCTCAGTGTAGAATTAGCATTTGACTTGTCTACTACCCTGGGAATGTGTCATCATAGAGCAAGCTGCTAATTCAACCTTCTTTCCCAATAGCAATAATAACAGTTTGCATTTATATAGAGTGTTAAGGTTTGCAAAATGCTATTCAAATATTCTTATTTTACCTTCACATAAACCCTGGGAGGTAGGTATTATCTCCTTTTTACAGATAAGGAAACTGAAGCAAACAGAGTGACTTGTCAAGGATTACACAGCTAATAAGTGTTAGGCAAGATTTGAACTCAGAATTTTTTGACTCAAGGTCCAGCGCTCAATATAATGTGCCATGTAGGTGAATAATCTTATAAAATAAGTAACAGATGTGACTGATTTAAATGTTAGCTCACTTTTTCTTTCTGCTCAAGCCTCATCATTTGCCAGTAGTAATGAGGTGAAAAGACATTACAAAAGTGACTGATTGGGGCAGCTAAGCACAGTGGATAGAGCACCAGCCCTGGAGTCAGGAGGACCTGAACTCAAATCCAGCCTCAGGGACTAGCTAGCTTTGTCACCCTAGGCAAGTTCCTTCCTGATAGCGTGATGAAGTAGTAACAACAGGAAAGGAAGAATGATTTGGTGGGGGGGGGGGGAGTGGGTTACACGACAAATAGCCTCATATAGTATTATCTGCCCCAGAGGCTCATAGAATATTAGAACCAGAAAGTACCTTAGAGATTATTCCTCTCAATCTCCTTATTTTACTGTTGAAGAAATTGAGATCCAGAATGGAAAGGTGACTTTTCCAAGGTCACACAGCTGATTAGTGTGAATAGTTAGAGTGAATAGTGAATTAATGTGAATTCTAACTGAGGTTAGAATCCATGTCCTTGATACTTAATCCTCTGCATTTCCTACTAAACCTCTCCTGGAGACTGTCAGAAGACCCCAGAGGGTCTAAATTATAATAATTATACTTGATTATAATTGTATAATATATTAGATATATAATATAATACACGTATATATATAATATATAAGATATAATATACTTATGTAATATATAATTATACTTAAATATACTTATTTCAATATTATAAATATCCATGATTTCATTAATAAAAAGGACCCTTGATAGCATTCTCCCTGTGCCTAAATAGATTGTTTTCATGAATCGCTGTGACTAAAAAAATGTTATCTAGTAGTCATCCTTCTGAGAACAAGTGCTCTGTGCTTAACTAGATGGATGTTCAGATGCCAGGCATATAGTCAGCCACCAGGATTGCACTTGAAGGTTTTCTAATTTGCTAAGAATCACAAGAACGAGTGTGCTGGCACAAAACTGAGGAGCCCAGGGTCACCTACATTTAACAATAATAAATCACAGTAGTGGAGTAACTTCTCCGCAGTGACGGAATTTCCCCCTGTAAAACCCTCATATTGTATCTTTAAGCAAGCACTTTCCTTGTTAATCCTAAACTATGTTTGAGTCACATCCGTTAGGCCTAAGTGCTGACTTTATTTGGGTAAGTGTTTGGAAACCTCAATTGTCATCAGAGTCTGTGAACTGGGCCATGTGTATTATTTGTTCTGTTTATCAGAGCAGTATCTAGGATAACCAAGTCAACATTTATGAAGCAGGCATTGTGCTGATGAGATATTAATTAGGCCTGTCACTTATTGAATAGCTTTTCTAATGGTTCAGAAGAGATCTGTTTAATCAATCAACAAACATTTATCAAGCAAGTACAAAGAAAAAAGTAAAAGCACATTACCTGTCCTCAAGGAGCTTACATTCTAATGGGTGAAAGAGAAAGCATGTGTATATATACATATATATATATATATACATATATATATATATATATATATGTATACACACACACACACACACACACACACACACATATATAAAAGTGCTTGCCCTGCATAGGCCCAGATTACCCAACATGGAGGCACCCCACATCCTGCTTTTTCAACTGAGGGGGCATATCTTCTTTTGATTGGCTATGTAACTTGCATGTCTGGAGGAAGCTGTGTCCTTAGTACTAGCCAGACTAGGACAGTTTTCTCTTTTTTCCTGTGCACTCTTTCCTGTAACTTCCAGAGGGTGAAGATCACAGTTCACCCACAGCATGGAGGCCATGAACTAAACTGGAAGGGAATGAGACCTTCCCCACACTACCCTGTCTTTTTGCTCTGGCTCTGGCTCTGAGAAATGGTCCTGACATCTCTCTTCAGTGTTTCCCCCTTTAAGCTTTAGATGTTGACAATGATACCCCACTGGACCCAAGAATTCAAGCCATGGCAAGCCTCTGTAGCTAAGATTGAAGGAAGGATGTTGTAATCAGGCAGGCAGGCAGGCAGGCAGGGAAGCCCTGAGAAGCCAAGGTGCCTGAGACTCAAGCCCAAGGAGGGTTTTCTACTTGGAACTGAGACTGTACTCTGTAGAAACCAAGTTAAGCTAAATAGCTTAACTTGTATGTTTGTTATTACACCTTTTGAAGTAAATATTACTTTATAAAAACTCTTCTAACTCAGTGGTGAAATGGAGTTGGGGTCCTCCCATAAACTTGGAGGAATACTATCATTGGGGTACAGATATTTTTAGAGAGCCTACATTCCTCAAACCCCCTTAAGAGTATTTTAAGAACCCTGCAAAAGGAGTAAAAGGTAATTTACCTGGACTTTAGGCATTGAGGGCCAGGATAGTTAATGCTACATACAAATTGTTACGTTAAATTATCACATTGTTACATAAAATGCTACATATAAATAGCTGGTTGGTTGTTGCTCTCCATTTTTGGCGAGGACCAAAATAACATCATTTTGTTAGAGTCTAGTTACAGTGTGTCCAACTGTGGCTAAGACCAACTTGAGCTTGAAATGCTCTTCCACAGGTTGGGCACAAATGCTGCCCGTGAACATTTGGGGTGGATTCACTAAAATTGCGCATTTCATCTTTCTTTTGATCTACTTAGTTCTGCTTTGCTCATAGAGTACATCACCTTCTCTGATGTGGGCCTGCCATGCTGGCTGGTCCTGTACCAGTGTCTCTCATGTCAGGCAACCAACTCCAAAGTTCTTCAAAGAGACCATGACAGTGTCCTTGTATTAATTCCTCTGGCCACCATATAAGCACTTTCCTTGCATGAGTCTTCTGTGAAATAGTCTTTCAGGCAAGTGTACATTTGGCATTCAAGCACGGCCGGCCCATCAGAGTTGTGCTCTCCACAGTGGAGTGTGAATACTTGGCAGTTCAGCCCCAGAAAGAGCCTCAGTATCTGGTATCTTATACTACCAGGTTTTCTTCAAAATCTTCCTAAGACGATTCACACAGAAGCGATTCAGTTTCCCGGCCTGGTGCTGGCATACAAAGGAGATGGAAAGCATTCATATTGGGGCTGGCAAAAGAAGCCAAGGGGACCGAGAAAGGCTTCCTATAGAAGGTCATATTTGTTCAAAGACAGCCAAGGATGCTAAGAAAGTGAGGAGGGAGAGCATTCCAGGCATAGAACGGAGCTAATATAAAGGCACTGAAGTAAGAAAATACCATGTGAACAGAACAGCAAGGTCAGTATGACCGGAGAGCAGAACATGTGGAGGGGAGAGCCAGAGAAGAACTCTGGAAAGATAAGAAGCAGCCAGGTGGTGAATGACAAATCAGGAAGATTACATCTGAGCCAAAAGTTACTAAGGAACAACTGAAGTTTATTGAGTGGAAGGGTTACATGATCAGACCTGAACTTTGGTAAAACTCCCTTTGACAGCTGTGAAGAGGATAGTTTGGAATGAAGAGAGATGTAAAGCAAGAAGGCTGATGGGGAGGCTGCTGCTATAGTCCATTTAAGGAGTGATGTTAGGGACTGGCCTAGGGAGATCACTGTGTGAATGGTGAGACATGAAACTTGGCTCAGGAGCCTGGGCTCATGGGAACCAATATAGCCTGCTCTATGGAGATCATCTAGGAAAAAGAAGAAACTCTTTTCCACATAATCATAGAATTTCAGAGTTGGGAGAGATATCAAAAGCCGCGGTCGACTTCGACCAAGAATCCCCTCCACAATGTCTTGGAGAAAATCCCATCCAGACTCCTCTTAAGAACTTGAAGTAGGGTTAGCAAGGTGGCTCAGTGAATAGAGCCTCAGCCCTGGAGTCAGGAGGACCCGAATTTAAATCTGACCTCAGACAACTGACACTTACTAGCTGTGTGATCTTGGGAAAGTCACTTAACCCCAATTGCCCTGCCTTCCCCCCTCCAAAAAGGCAAAAGAGGACTTGAAGTGAAGGGGAATCTGACTACTGCTTGCAAAGGTAACCTCTTTGATTTTTGTGCAGCTCTGATGGGGAGAAAAATTTTTCTGTACATTGAACAAAAATGTGTCTCTCTATAACAATCTCATTCCTTCTAGTTCTGCCCACTAGAACCAAATAGGGGCAGCTAGATGGTGCAGTGGGTAGAGCACTGGGCTTGGGAGGAGGAAGGAAAGGACTCATCTTCATGAACCAAATCCAGTCTCACATACTTACTAGCTGTGTGGTGTTGGGATAGTCATTTAACCTTGTTTGCCTCAATTTCCTCATTTGTAAAAGAAGCTGGAGAAGGAGATGACAAACTGTTCCAGAATCTTTGCCAAGAAACCCCAAATGGGTTTGTGAAGAGTCAGACATGACTGAAACAACTGAACAATAACAAAAAAGGCCAAACAGAAACTGTTTTCTATCTTTCCTACATGCCAGGCCTTTAAGTTTTTGAAGACAGCTATCATGTTTCCTCCTAGTCTTTTCTTCACCAGGCTTACCATGCCACCTCATTCAACTAATCTTCATATGGCATGGCCTCCAGTCCCCTCCTCTTTTTCTATGCCACCATTCTCTGGGCCTACTGTTGCTGAGGATCTTAGCTAGAAGAAATCTTAGAAGTCATCTAATTCAATTTTATCATTTTACAAATAAGGAAACCAAGGCTTCAAGCACTTAAATTATGGCATCTAGGTGGTGTAGTGAAGACTAAAGTTCAAATCCTTCCTCAGACACTTACTAGCTACATGTCCCTGGGCAAGACACATAATGTCTTTCAGTCTCATTTTCTTCATCTATAAAATGTGGGGGTTGAACCAGCTCACTTCCAGGAAGGATGTCTGCAGGTCTCAATCTATGTGACTTGTCCTAGGCCACATGGATACTAAATGGCAGAGGTAGTATGTAGAATGAAATGTGGTTTCTCAAGTAATTTGCTAAAGTACTAGAAGCTTTTAGGCCTCATTCAGGTGACCTTGGGGGAAAAATGAAACTCCGGAAATCCCCTTCTCACCCCACCTGCCAAATAAGGGAATGTTAACAGAACAGTCAATCAATTTAAAAGATTACATGAGGAAGGGGAGAGTTGTGGTTTTTGCTCAGTTTTCTGCTATATAACCCAGGTTTGGTTTCTGTAAGGCAGTCTCCACTCTCTGGACTTCGCAGTGAGGGGACCGCCTGCTTCTCACAAGATTCAATAAAACATTCTGTTTTCACCTTGAGATGTCTCCGAGTAGTCAATTTGGGGTAGGGTGTCTGTACCCCTCACAGTAGGATTTTAGCATGAGTCCTCTGACAAGAAATTTAGTGTTCTTTCCATTGGACCAGTTTTGTTAAAGAAAATGTGGTGACCAGAAATGAATAAAATACTCAAGATTTGGTCTGACCAGGGCAGAGGACTGTGGAACTAGCAGTTTCCTTATTCCAATCACTAGCTTCTCAATGCAGCCTAGGACAGCATTAGTTTTTGTGACCGCCTTGTTATTTGACTCAGACAAAACCTGACATTCATTTCAAATCACTGGATCCCTTTCAATTAAACTATTGATTATCCAGTCATATCTTAACCCCCATTCTCTATGGGAAAGGTCATTTTAGAGGTCAAGAGTAGAATGGGGCATGTACATATGTATATGTGTGTATGTACAGATTAGATGTACATATATGTATAAACATTTGTATAATCTGTTTATATGATACACAGACATACATAGTATGTATAGAAACACACACACACATTGTTGTTTTCTTTCTGTCTCTGTTTCTCCCTATCTCTATATCTCTCTTTGTTATTGTCTCTGTCTCTTGACCTCTCTCTCTATTCTCTTTCACCATCTCTCTCTTACTCTCCCTTCCCCCACCCCATCTCTGTTTCTTCCTTTCTCTCTCTCTCTCTCTCTCTCTCTCTCTCTCTCTCTCTCTCTCTCTCTCATTCTCTCTCTCCATCTCTCTGTCTCTTCCTCTGTTTGTATGTGTCTCTCTCTCTCTCCCCCTCACACCTTTCTCTCCTTTCCTCTTTCCCTTCTCTCCTTCCCTCCCTTCCTCTTTTCCTCCCTCCTCTTTCTTTTTCTCTCTCATCCCTCTTATCTATGCCTTAGGAAGTGCTGTCCCTCCTTGCAGGCTAAAAGCATGTTCTATATTGTAAAGGACACCGACCTGGGAACAAAGACACCTGATTTGGAATAGGATGGAAAATAGTGCAAGATTTGAGTCAGAATTCCTGAGTCCAAATTCCAGCTCTCCCACTTACTACCTGTGTGAACTTGGGCAAGTCTTTTCCCCTTCCTGGGCATCTGTTCCCCTTTTTGGAAAATGAGGGGTTTGGGCTAGATGGCTTTGGATAACCCTTCGAGCTCTGTTACTAGGGTGTTATGATCTTATGGCCTCAGGTCCCTTATAGCTTATGATGTGATACAATGAATCAAGTATTGAAGATGGAATTAGGAAAACTCGAATTCAAACCCTGCTTCTGACACTGATTTACTTTGGGACCATAGACTGTCACTTCATTTTTCTGAAACTCAGTTTCATCATCCATAAAATGGAACAATGATATCTGTAATAACAACTTGCTAGTGTAATCATGAAGTTCACTCTAGATAACGTAAATCAAGTGCCTGCAAATTGTAAAAACTATACAAATGCCAGTTGTTATTGTGGGTCTATGAGTTCTAGTCTTGTCACTAACAAACCATGAAACACTAGAGCTAGTATCTAGGTGATACTACAGACATGTGGGACCACATCAGTAAAAGAAAAATTTGGACAGGAATTGTTAAGTCTTTTTTGTGCTCTTTGTCACTCTGGTGAAACCTATGAACCCATTCTCAAAATAATATTTTTAAATACATAAAATAAAATATATAGTATTATAAAGGAAGTAAATTATATTCAAATATAGTTATAAAATATTTTAAATACTAGTTCATGGATCCCAGTTTAAGAGGCCCTCAGTTTAATGTATGCATGTGTGTATATGAACACAAATATGTATGCATACATATATGACATCTTCTACCTCTTCAA
Source organism: Gymnobelideus leadbeateri (assembly GCA_011680675.1). Classification (NCBI taxonomy): domain Eukaryota; kingdom Metazoa; phylum Chordata; class Mammalia; order Diprotodontia; family Petauridae; genus Gymnobelideus; species Gymnobelideus leadbeateri. The sequence goes on from WOXC01001791.1 coordinate 74,405, forward strand.
CTCGATGACTCAATAAAAGTCAGGGTAGTAACAAAAATAAGACTTCTGGTTTAGCTCTGTGTAGCTGGTATGAGGGAGGGGAGCATAGTTTGACTTGGGTTTTAGTGTCCTGCGTCATTTTCTTAATCCTAGCTGACATTTCTGGCTTGGGACACTGTCTTCGGCTAAAACCAGCAACCTTGGTAACAGGAGCTCTCAAAGAAGAAAATCAGAGGAGTATGGTAAGCCTATTTCTATCTGGCTCTTCATTCTTCCTGACTTCAGAAAGGGTAGCATTAGTATTTAATATTTAAACCAAATGTTTCACATATAATAAACTCCTATTGATGTTAAAACAGGATTAACATTGTCTGGAAACCAGCTAAAAACAACCTCATTGTTGAGTTTCCATGGCTCCCAGGTCCACAGGTGACAGTACCTCTTTAGAATAATATGGCGTTTTGCAAAGGCAAAGCACTAATATAAGTATGAAATGAATCTTGGTTTGCTGGAATAGTGTACATCTTTTTCAAGATGGAGTTTGGTTTTGCCTTACAGGTTAAATAAAGAAATAGATGCGTATATATGCATACATATGTATTTTTATAATACAACATATAATATATATCATATGCATGTATATGTGTATATATATACACTCATATCCCTGAAAACCATTATACATAAAGTTCTTTTACAACAATTCTAATTTTCTCCCAGACTCCCGTTGTAATTTGTCATGTTTTTCTATGGAAACAATTTTGGCTGCAATATAAAATGACTCACACTGATCAATAGAATGTGACATAACTCCCAACCATCCTGTGTGGCAAGCAGTATGTGTACTTATTATTAGCCCCATTTTACAGATGAAGAAACTAAAGCTCAGGGAAATTAAATGAGCTGAATGGCACAGATAATAAGTAACAGAACTAGGATTTAGGAGGCAATGTAGTAGAAGGTACTCCTTAGAGTCAGGGAGACTTAGGATCAAGTCTAGCCTAATGTACCACAAGTGAGTCAAGGGAAGACCCCTTTAATTAGAAAAAAGAAGAAAAAATCCAGCTGGGAGGGGAAGACCCTCAAGGTCACTTTTCCAAAGAGAAACAGTTACCATTGACCTTCACTCTAAACCAGGAGGGTCCAGAATACAGCCAGTAAATGGAACTTGGGCAGGGATCTATTTTTTCTCATTAAAGGGGCCATCCCTTGACTCACTTCTTAAAGAGACATATTCACTGAATAGGTTTTTTTTTCTTTTTTTTTTTAAACAAATGCTTTATTAACTTCTGTTTTACATCATTCATTTGAGTTACAATCATTTTCCCCCCATTATTCCCCTACCCAACCTCCCAGAATAGTAGTCCCACAAGATATCACTTCCTCCAATCTGCTCTCTCCCATACCTTCTCCCATACCCCCATCGACTTTTCGATTAGAGGAAGGTGAATCTTTGTGTCCCAATGCCTGCACATCTTATCTCCCTATTACAAGCAAAAGAGTATTAATAATAGTATTTATATATATTTGAAACATTTACTGTTACGACCTCGAATTTCAGATCCATTTCCTTCCTCCTTTGTCACCCATTCCCTCTGGGGAGATAAGTAATTCAGTATATGTTGTACATGTCTAGCTATGCAAAACATTATCATGGAACATTATAGTAGATATATTGTACAAGGCTGCTTATAATTCCCTCCCACTCATCCCACCCCCCACCTGGTCCATTCCCTACATAATCCTGTCCCTCTTCTATAGTGGGTACTTCCAACCTCCCCTCACCCCAAGGATGCCCTCCCATCCATCATCCCTCCTCTCATCCCCCTTCCCCCATCCTGCTGCAGGTTGAGATATCCCATTTAGTATGTATGTCATTTTCTCCCTGAACCAAATTCAGTGTGAATGTGGTTTTGCCTTTTTAGCCTTCCTTATTCTCCCCCTCCTTTGCAACCACTTCCCCTTGCTTCTTCTACATGGGATAGTTTACCCTACCCTGTCTCTCCCCATCTCCTCTTGCCACTTTCCTCTCTCACCTCATAATTTCATCCCTTGAGTATTCTCCCTTCCCAACAAATTCAACCTATGCCCTCTATCCATATATAACTGTAACCATATACACACACATTCACATATGTATTCATGTGACCACACCCCCTTCTTCCATTATTTTCATAGTGAGAAAGATATCATCAGTCACAGTTATTGCTTTCCATATAGGAATGTAAATAGTTCAACTTTGATAAGTTCCTTTTGATTTCTTTTCCCTGATTACCTTCTCAGGCATCTCTTCCTTCTTGTGTCTGGGTGTCAAATTTTCTATTCAATTCTGGTTTTTTCCTCAAGAATGCTTGAAAGTCCTCTATTCCACTGAATGACCATATTTTCCCCTGAAACAAAATACTCAGTTTTGCTGGGTAGGTGACCCTTAGGTTCATTCCCAGTTCTTTTGCCCTCTGGAATATCATATTCCATGCCCTTGATCCCTCAGTGTAGAAGCTGCCAGGTCCTGGGCTATTCTGATTGTGTTTCCACAATATTGAAATTGTTTCTTCCTGGCTGCTTGTAGTATTTTCTCCTTGATCTGGGGATTCTGGAACCTGGCTATAATATTCCTGGGAGTTTTCTTTTTTGGGATCTTTTTCAGGAGGTGATCTGTGGATTCTTTCAACCTCTATTTTGCCCTCTGGATCTAAAACATCAGGGCAGTTTTCCTTGAGAATTTCTTGAAGGGTGATTTCTAGGTTCTTTCTTTGATCATGGCTTTCAGGTAGTCCAATAATTTTTAAATTGTCTCTCCTGGATCTATTTTCCAGGTCAGTGGTTTTCCCATGAGATATTTCACATTGCCTTCTAATCTTTCATTTGTTTGGATCTGCTTAACAGCATCTTGATTTCTCATAAAGTCATTAGCTTCCATTTGCTCCAGTCTAACTCTTAAGGAATGAATATCCTCAGTGAACTTTTGAGATTCTTTTTCCATCTGGCAAATTCGACTTTTTAAGGCATTCTTCTCCTCATTGCCCTTTTGGGCCTCCTTTGCCATTTGAGCTAGTCTATTTTTTAAGGTGTTGTTTTCCTCTGTCAGGCTGTTGACCCTCATTTCATACTTTTCCTGCATCCTTCTCATTTCTCTTTCCAATTTTTCCTCCACTTCTCTTATTTGATTTTTAAAGTCCTTCTTAAGGTCATCTATGGCCTGCAACCCGCTCATGTTTTCCCCTGGAGCTTTTGGAGCAGGACTTCTGACCTCACAGTCCTTTTCCCACTCTATGCCCCCAAAATAGGAGTCTAGGGTTGCATTTTTCTGTTTCCTTTGCCTTGGCATGTTGCCACTTAATTGCTTGACTTTTGGGCTTGTTGCCACACTATGGCGTTAAGGCCAGCTAGAGGAATTTTCGTCCCGAATGTGTTGGGGGGCAACTTCCTTTTCTGGCAAGCTGTAAACCCACCCAGAACTTCCACCCTAGATCACAATCCAGATCCAGGGAGGTTAAAGCAAGAGTGATTACCCCCCAAGACTGATCGCTGGATCTCCCCACGATTTGTAGGCTGGGAGCCAGAGATGCCTCTGAAAACTACAAAATGGCATGTCTCCTCAGTGGCTTCTAGCCCCCAGGGGAGGGAGCTGACGCATTCCCCAAATACAGGTCCCAAAGTCCATAGGACACTAACCTCTTACTTTGTCCTAGGCAAGTCTATGTTGATAATTCTGGAATCTCCACAGTTCCTGGTGTTCTGGGGTTCCTCCAGCCGGCTGCTGGCCCTGCCGCCCTGGGGCTAAAACCTCGGCTCGCGTGGACCTGGGCTCGGCTCGGCTCCTGCGCTCTGCGCGCTGCCGGCTCCCAGACCACTGCGCTGGTCCTTCCTGCAGGGTGCTGGGCTGTCCTCAGCGGGAGGTTAGCTTCTCTGTGTCGTTCTATGGGTGCTGGGGCTCCAGAAGTTTTTCAGAGTCCTTTTTACATAGTTTGTGGGGAATCTGGGGGCAGAGAGGCTTGGAAGAGCTGTTTCTACTCCGCCATCTTGGCTCCGCCCCCACTGAATAGGTTTTACCTCACTCAAAGTGAGAACCTGAAAAGGCCTTAGCCTAAAACAACCAGGGTCTCCCATTGCACCCTGGGTCATCTCCAGCCATCCTGATGAATATCCGACGACTGGATCCAGATGGCTCTGGAGGTAAAAGTGAGGCAGGTAACCTTGCACAGCTCTCCCTTACTTAAATTCAAGTCAACTTGACAAGTCAAGTCATGTCATCATTCCCCTGATGCCATGAACTTCTTTGAGAATGAAGGACAAATATAACAATGTACCACATCTTGATTGTATGCACCTAAGCGAGTAACTTGACCTCTTTTGGTGCCCCAGACACCTCTAAGACTATAAGAAGCAGGAAAGGTTTGCTCTTGCATTGATAGAGGAAGGCTCCTCATCCTCAAGTTCCTTGCACCAATGAAATCTCTAGTGTGACTCTAGTCAGAGGATTTGGATTCATATTCTACTGGTGACCTGGGATAAGTGACTTAAACCTCACTGGGCCTTAATTTCCTCAACTGTACAAAGAGGGAGAGTGAACTAACCAGCCTTGATATTTCCTTCCAGCTCTCCCTCTACAAAAGCATGAAATCTAGGTCATCTGACTCCTCACCCAGTTCTCTTTCCATTACAACATGCTATCTCTCACACTTAAGAATCTCATCATTCACTCTAAGGTTATCTGCCTTCGACAATGTTATCCAAGAGCATTTAAATCTGCTATATAATACTTTAGAGGACTGGATTTGGAGCCAGAGGAACTAGGGTTACTCTTCCACCTATTATTCATCTGGTTTTGGGCAAGTCACTAAAATCCTCTGTACCTCAGTTTCCTAATTTGTAATTTAAGGGATTAGACTCAATAACCTGGTTCTTTAAGATGGTGCTAGAAAGGACAATGAATTACAAGACCATGTGTGTTTATGTATAAGCATAGGACAGAGGACTCCCATTTTATCAGGAGTTTTCATTAACTTTCTGATACTTAGATAGTTTGAAAGCCATGCTACCAGGGCCATTGCTTCCATTCCACTGATTTAACATAATGTACTCATCAAAAGGGCTTCAAGCTGATATGTGGATTGTTTGTCCCCCCTGCCCCCAAACAAATACAAATAGTTCTTGATCTTTAATGGCCAGGGTCTTAATATCCCTTTAAGTGAGAAGTTAGCCCTGCTATCAATAATGAAAGGTCACCTGACTCACAAATTGATAGCAAAGAGACATGAAGTACACTACTCAGTACTTTATCCAAAGAAGAGCTTTGAAGATATTTTTGTTTTTTGTTTCCATAGCTTGATGACAGATATATTGGGGACCACTGTCAGAGGTGTTGGGAAATAACAGATATGCAAATTGTGAAATAACACTTATGCAAACTGTCTGGCTGCTGGCCTTCTCAAAGGCATAGTGAGTGTGCAGAAGGCAAGATTGACGTGTAATCCTTGGTAAGCTGCAAAATGAATAAACAAAAGGATTTCAACCTGCAAATGTGTTTTTAAAAATAACATTTTAATATCTCATTTTCCCCAATTGCATGTAAAACAATTTTAACATTCATTTAAAAAAAGATTTTAGTTTTAAATTCTTTGCCTTTCTCTCTATTACTCCTCCCAGAGATAGTAAGCAATTTTATATAGGTTATAGATGTATAATCATGCAAAACATACTTCCATATTAGTCATTTTGTGAAATAAAATACAGACCAAGAAAAAAACCATGAAAAAATTGATACAGTGAAAAGACTATGTCTTGCTCTGCATTCAGACTCCATCATTTCTTTCTCTGAAGATGGATAGCATTTTTCACCAAGTCCTCTGTAATTGTCTTGGGTCATTGTATTACTGAGAATTGCCAAGTAATTCACACTAGCTCATCATACAATATTGCTGTTATTATATACAATGTTCTACTGCTTCTGCTCACTTCACTTTGCATCAGTTCATGTAAGTTTTTCAGGTTTTTCTGAAAATATCATACTCATCATTTCTTATAGCACAATAGTATTCTTTTATAATCATATACCACATGTTCAACCATTTCCCAATTGGTGGATATCCCCTCAATTTCCAATTATTTGTCACCACAGAAGGAGCTGCTATAAGTATTTTTGTATGGATATATCCTTTTCTCTCTCTCTTTTTAACCTCTTTGCGATACAGGCCTAGTAGTGGTATTGTTGGATCAAAGGGTATGCACAGTTTTATAGCCCTTTGGGCATAGTTCCAAATCACTCTACAGAATGGTCGGATAAGTTCAAAGCTCTACCAACAGTGCATTAGTGTCCCGATTTTCCCACATTCCCTTCAGCATTTATCATTTTTCTTTTTTGTCATATTAGTCAATTTGATATCAACCTGTAAATATGAATCCAAATTATGCTATTTGTCTACTATGGGATGATCCAAACCACTGATTCCTGGCTCTTTAAATCTAGTCACTCATATAGACTACTAGCCTGAGGAATATTCTCATGATGAATTTGTTGGTCTTTCTCTTTTCCCAAACCCTTCCTTGCCCCTCTTCTCACCTCCCCCTGCACACACGTGCATGCACACACACACACAAGCACACTCACATGTATGCACACACCCACATGTATACATACATGCCCACACATATGCGTGCATACATACATACATGCATGCATGCATACACACACCACATTCTTCACACATAAAGCCCAGCTTCTTGTAACTCTTTTTTTTTACAGCTCTCAGAATCTTATATCTGTTCAGGCTCAGCATCAAGGGTAGACCTGCAGACATCAACTGACCCACAGCCCTTGATCATCTGCATTTATCTTGGGTAAGATCCCAACATTGTTCTGTGTCCCATCACCCCACTACCACTTTGGCAGGATTAAATCTTTGAAAAATAAAGAATATATTGAAAGTGGGTGCCTTTTTCTTCAGGTACATAAGAAGAATATGAGGTGATCCTATTAAATCTTTCATCAAAAAATGTTCATTCCACAGCTCTGTTATGGTTACATCTGCCTGCTTAAGTAGGCAATGTAGCGATGAAAATAAGCATCAGCTTGGAGCCTGAGGAAGCTCAGTGTGGGCCCTGTGGAATTGGCTGCACAATTCACTGCTCTTCTTTTCTCAGATTTTCTTGGAGTTTTAAAAATGTATTTTTCTTTTGGGAGGACGGGTGTTTAGGTGAGTCTGTGAGTATTTCAATATGGGGCTAGCAGATGAGCTGCTTTTCTTGAAAAACAGCCTTAAACTAGTCTAAAAATGGGATGAATAATTCTTGCCCACCAAATTTGTGTGTGTGTGTGTGTGTGTGTGTTATTAGTCAAATTAACCAGTTATTTTGGTATCTTGTGTGTCAACCAGATCCTTAGTATATTACATGAAAGGATTTTATACACATAGAACCACAGAGCTATAAATGACTTGAAAGGATATTGCTAAATTTTCTGTTACTGGGACAACCATTTCCCCAGATGTCTCCATCTTTAAGACTTTTTTTGCCTTGATTATTGTGGGGAATTGTGGGAAGATGGGTGTATGATAGGGCCTAAAGGAGCTCAAATCCTCCTTAAATTCCCCCTCTAAATCTCTAACAATGCATTAAAAGAAACAATGATAAAATGAAATAGCTATAAATTCTTCTATCCAATCCCACACTGCACAAGAAGACTAATAGAATGTTGCAGAAGTAGAAAACAGAGACAAGATAGAGTAGCTGGAAAATAAAGGACTAAAAGGTCCAGAGTGGCTACTAGTACAGGCAGCCCAAGGATTCAAGAAGTGGCAGGAGATAGAGCCAGACCAGGACTCATGGACAATATGAGGTAACTCAGATGGTCCCATCTGAGGAAGGAGACAGAACCAGACGATTATCCAGCATGGATGACCAAGGGCCCTCATATCTATCCTGCAAAATTCAGGGTCAGACAAGCAACCAATGCTGGGAGTTGGAGGGACCCAATCTGTGGCAAAAGACAGCTAGACCAGAACCCTGGAAGCTTGGACCTGAACCAAGCATGAGAAATGTTCAAGTAATTCCTGCAGTTGGCAGGAGCTAGTTTTAGTCACCAAATTAATGATTAAGCAGTATCTATCCAAACCATCCAAGAGTTCAGGAAGAGAGTTTGATCCAAGCCCAACACCCCATCTAGAAACCAAGGCTGGAGATATGAACAAACAGAAGAAAATGGTGAGTACTTTGAACTGAAAGAATCTGGATGAGTAGACCTGGATGAAGAGAGTAACTCTACAACTCTACAACAAAAAGAGTCTCAAAAAATATTTTTTTTTTGCCTCAAGGACTTGGAAGAAATTAAACAAGAGAAACAAAATGTAATAGGAGAAGTGGAAAATATTTTAAGGAGAATTAATACCTTTGAACAGATAGTGGTAAACCTTAATAAATAATTAAACAGAAAACAATAACTCCCTCAGATAAGAATGCCAAAAAAAATTAAAAGAAAAAAATGTTTTATATATATATATATATATATATATATATATATATACCGTGTGTGTGTGTGTGTGTGTGCGCGCGCGCATATTTTTTTTTCAAAAACAACTGGTCTGGAAAATAGGTCAAGGGAAAGATCAAACTGTTGTAAAAGGCTCTCAGATAGTATGCCTACTGTAATGGCTATGAGAATATGAAGATCTTCCCTGCTCTTGGCCCCTTGATAGGGTTAAGTAAATCTGAGAACCTTCCCTGATTTGAAAACATACTCTGCTCCCTAATAGGCTGAATGTGGTCATATGGAGCCTGTGGTAGGAGGCTTGTTTTTCAGGAATGCCCACACCTTGTAACTTTGTGTTTGGGCGGTGGGTCAAGATGGTTGTGACATTCTCTGACCCAGGAGAAGACTATATATACCCTGATGTGAAGTTTTGCTTTGGGGCTCACTTTGGGAAGAGTTGTGTGATTTGGCCAGCTAAGAGACTCTGGGCAGCCATTGAGCCCCCCAGCTTTGAAAACCCTAACTAGGTTTGGATGTAATGGTCAGACATCTGGAAGCCCTGTCTGCTAAATTGTGTTATTTTCTGTTGTAACTTCTGTTTGTATTTTCTAAAGTTCAGGGTGCTGATGTTTTCCCTGAACTAGGTAAATGATATATGTTTGATTTATTAAAATAAGATTGTTAACCCATTTTAAGTTGCTTTCCTTTAGAAAAGCAGATCTAAGAACCTGTGCTAGCAGCCATCCTGGGTATGCTAGGGTGCTTGCTGCTACATACCCCAGGTTCACCCCTATCTAATTTATTCTGCTCACTGCTGCCAAGATAATCTCCCTGTAATTGACAGATCTTATCATGTTTTTCTCATCTCTTTCCTAACATGAATAGATGGCTTTATATCCCTTTCACACTGTATTATCAGAAGTCCTTTACTCTCAACCCTAAAATCCTAATACCACCATTCTGAATAACTGCAACGAGGTCATTAACATGTTCAGAAACATGAAGTCGGAACTAAAAGCTAACCTAGGTCTCGGATTTCAGTGGGGTCAAATGGAAAGAACACAGAATTTGGAGTCAGACAGCATGACATCTGGGGATCCTTTCTCATGCTATTTATGTCCTTCGTGGTCTGGGAGAAGTCACTTTATTCTGGACTCTGCAAAAAGGCTATGTCCTCGTTAAGGTTCTTCCCAGCTCTAAATCCTAGAAAATTATGAACATATACATTGTGGCAAGCCAATTAGTGAGCTCTTCTGGTTTCAAATATCAAGGAACTGAAGAAAAAAGTTTCCATACTCTATTGATAACTGCTAGATTAATGGACAATATACAAGTTGACATAAAATTATTTAATTATTTAAAATCAATTTGTTCAATTCTAGCCATTCAACCAGGGTCAAGTCCATCTAAGTCTCTCTAGACTAGATTCCTCTATCACTTCTATAGGCATAGTATGAGAGACTTTGTCAAATGCTTTACTAAAATCTAGGTAACAGAATTTCCCTGATCTGAAAAGGAAACAAGTTTAGTCTAGCATGACCTGTTCTTGATGAAACAATATATTTTGTGATCACTGCTTCTTTTTCTATATATTCATTAATTGCCCATTTAATAATATTTTCTAAAATTGTAGAAGGTAGAATTTCTGAGAAAACACTTTATACTGTAACAATACTTTAGGACCTTGACTCTAGACCAGAAGTTCTTAACTTTTCTTGTGTCATGACCCCTTTATCATTCTGGGAAAGTCTGTGGACCTCTTCTCAGAATTATGCTTTATAATAATTGAAAGAAATGCTAAATTCAGTTATACATTAGCAGTGATTTTTTTCCCCATTCAAGGTCACAGACCCTTTGAATTCTAGCCACTCCTTAGACAACAGGTTAAGAATGCTTGCTTGAGAGGTACCTCCCAGTTCTGTATATTATCTGGATATAGCCTATTTAATCCTGAAATGTATCTCTAAAAATGTCACCCAAACCTAATTTTAAGAGAGAATTTGTCCACTGTACAATACAGATTATGGTGCTGCGACTTGGCTAACACTTCCCCTACTTGTCTTAGTGTAGGTATAACAAAATGTCACCAGTGCTAACAATGACAAATTTTTTCAGAAAATCAACGAGAACATCATTAATTGCATGCTGAAATGTTGCTGGGTCATTGACCAATCCAAGAGTTATTTAGAGTATTTCTTATGACTTTAGATATCTGAGATTTATGGCATCCCAAATGATTTCAATTGATTTAAATTCCTCCACAATCTGACTTCTGTCTACTTTCCCAGGTTTATTTCATATTTTTTCCTTTCACACTCTGTGTTCAAGGTAAACTGTCCTCCTGGCTGTCACTTGCACACAGCATTCCATTTCTCATCCATTCCTTTGCATGAGTGTTTGCTCATGTCTTGAATGTATTACATTTTCCCCTCTACCTCTTACATGCCTAATTTCCATTCCTACATAGCTAATGTGTCATCTCCTACGTGAGACCTTTCCAATTCCCCTCTTCCTTTCTGTTGAGTTCTAATCTTTTTGAAATTACTTTGATTCTTTATTGTGTTCACTTATTTGTATACATGCTGCATTCCTCAGTGGAATGTGTGCTCCTTAAGGGAAGGAATTATTTCGCTGTTGTCTTCATATTCCCATTATGTAACACAGAGCTTTATACATAGTAGATGTTTGATAATGTTTTCAAGAAACTTCTATTACACTTCATTTCGATTAAAGCCCTGTGGCTACTACAGGACCATATTTCACCTTGACTTCTGAAGGCCACAGAATGGGGACATCCTTGTCAGCAATTGAGATGGTCTAACAAATCACTTATTCATGAGAGAGAGAGAGAGAGAGAGAGAGAGAGAGAGAGAGAGAGAGAAAGAGAAAGAGAGAGAGAGAGAAAGAGAGAGAGGAGAGAGATGTGTGTATATGGCTATACACACATACATACATACATATATATATATACATACACACATAGATACAATACATATATGTGTTGTATCTATGTGTGTGTTTCTGTGTACAAATAAACACAGAGAAAGTTCACTTTTATTGTACTTTCAAGCCATAAATCCCCTAATGAGACAGTAATATCCCTTGAAACATCTTAACTGGGCAATTATAATCCCTGTGGGATGGCTACTGAACTGGTCTTTCTTTGGCAATCCAAATCTCTTGGCCTTCAATTGTCTCTGGCAGTTCTATTATGCCTGACTTTTACTGAGATCATTATTGCATGGGGAAACTATGCCCATGGTCTGATGAATATAGTGACTGTGTCATAATAACCATGGCAATCCAAATGTCACCTAGTCATCTTCATATTAGTTATCCTCCTTCAAACTCTTGTTCTTCTACAATTCTCTGCTTTGCCAGTTAAGCTGAATGGTTTCACACCACATCAGACCACCTCTACCCACCTACCCACCTGCCCTAGTCACCATATGGGCAAGTGTTACCTTACCAAAAGCATTATTTCCCAATCAAGTTCCTAGCACTAAAGCTCCCCGATACCCCAGAATCTCTAAACCTGCTTTGTTTATAGTAGTCTGTCCTCTATTTGGGACCCCAAAACTTCATGCCCTAAAACAGGGCAAGAATAGTAAGGAAGCTGTTATGTTCCTTTAAATTTCTTTTCAATTTCTTTTCAATTGCTTGGGGCTCTATTCAGAAGAAAGCCTTTCCAAAAATACCTGCTTTATTCATGAACAATTTTGGTTCCCTGTCCTTGTATCAATTCCATCTACTTATGGAGACTTTCTCCTGTGGTGTCCTATTGGGGGACTGTGTTCAACACACCTTAAAATAAAGTCTGTAGTTGGACTGATTCTCTTGTGGCCCAAGTGACTGGGGAGGCCTCTGCTGTTTCCCATTTTCATTAGATCCAGGTTCTCTTGCTTATCCTCTTAATTCCTTCAAGTATCTCTGGTAAAACTCTAACACCATTTCCATTCTTCCAACTTGTCATTCAGTTGTACCAGCAACCCTGTAATGTTTGCTATGGCTACAGACAAATCTTGGCATCCTATGAATCCTACTTTTTGATCCTTAAGATTACTGTTTTATCTTCTGAAAATCTCAATGTTTGGCTTCCTTACAGTTCAAATGGACCGCTAACTCACTAACATAGTCCAATAATGGCCTAGTCTATTTGTCATTTCCTCCCTTTTCTATATCTGTTGATAAATTCTCAGTAGCTCAGTCTATATGTAGTAATAGTTTGCCATCAAGAGATGTTTCTCCTCCATTAGTGGTGCCCCTTGCCTTAAATGTACAGATATCTAGTTTCTCAATGTCAATGGTAGCTCACAACCAATTAGCTCCAAAGATGTTGGATTAGATATCTAAGGATGTCCAGAAAAAGGATATCACTTCACTCCTTTGGTTGGAAATTGACAAAAGGTTAGGGGGAGGGTGGGTTACTTCCATAGGAGGAAAAAGGTAAGATTCTCATGATCATGTATATGGGCTGAGATACAACATTTACAGTTAATACCTTCAACTCTTATAATTTTTCCCCAAATTAATTTGTGTATATCTTATTTGTACATAGTTGTTTACATGCTGTCTCTCCCATTAGATTATGAGTTCTTTAAAATCAGGAATTTTTTTTTGAGGGGTAGGTTGCCTTCCTCTGTCATCCTACTGTTGAATACTGCACCTGGCGCATAGTAGGTACTTGATAAAAGTTTGTTGACTCAAATTGACTTGTTCTTCTAACCTGTTCAACATCTATACTACTCCTTCTAAGATGAGCTGTATAAGAAAAAGAAGATTACATAAAGCCTGGTATATTTGTTGTATTAAAATGCCCACAAAAATGTTTCCACTTTTAGAGAGACAGAGGACTGAGGTCAGTTGTAAGTAGTTGGATTCTAGTCAAAATCTATAGGACATGACCCCATTACTCAATTCTCCTCACTGATGTCCTCTGTGTGTAGGTCATATGGGGCAGCTTAGAACCTGCCCCCAGGTCACACACAGACAACCAAATACAGACATGCTACATAAGCTGTTTACTGATTTTTCCAGAGGGCCAGAAGCCAGAGTCACACAGAACACTGGAGAAAGTAAGAAAAACCTGAAACTACTACAGTAGAACCATCCTAAGAGACTTGGAGTCTTACCTGAGCAATCACTACCCACACCCTCCCACCCTGCATTGTAAAATTTACAGAAGACAAGCTGGCTTAATAATGGTATTCCAGCACTCATTTCAGGGTTGAACTTTGCCTGAATACTTTTCCTCTTCTCAGGTACTGGTGGAGTCTCCAAAGTTCATTCCTGGGTATAGCTCCAGGTATGTCTATACCCATTGATAACACTGGTTTCTTTCTCATTTTTCCTGATATGGTTAATGGAGAAAGAGCAGAGGCCAGGGTCCCCAGAAAATCCTCCTGGTGGATGAAAATCATAAGGGTGGTCTGCATTAAAGAAAATGTGAGAGCCAAAACAAAAGTCATAGGGTGTTAATTTGTATGATAGCCCCAGTGCTTCTTTCCACAGCCATCAGACATCTGCAATTGCTTAGACGTCAGGCGCACATGGACTAAAGCATTTCTCCATAGGAACGCCTTAGTTCCTGCCCATTTGGCACCATGTTGTTGTGTGTGGCTTGTTTTGACAAATCTTGGCAGAGATTCTCTAACAAAAAGCAGAGTCTGCTGTCGTGACTCCCTCTACATCAGGGAGCTCCAATGCCAGCTGTCAAACTGAATTTCCAAAGACAAGCCCTCTTTTTTCACTGACCTCCTTCTCTTTCCTGATTGCTCCACTTCCGATGACGCTCTCATTGCCTTGGCGTTAACCAATCAAAATCCCTTCTGAATAATTCCAAAACCATTCCAAATAGAAAGAAGACTAATAATGCTGAGGCCAGTTAGGAGGATGGAGGTTTAGAGGTGGGACTGACAAATTTGTATTCCCACAGCAGTCATTTTGTCCATATCCAAATAGGCCCACCAGTAAACCTCTCCACAGTGACAATTGTGTATTCCATTAAAAAAAAAGTCTCAAATGAAAGAAGTAAAACCAGGAGAATACACAAAATGAATACGTAAATGATAACATAAATGAAAATAAAGTGAAAACAAAACCCACTACTGAGTACTTCTAATGACCAGAGGGAAAGTAAGTACTTCTTTGCTTTCAATAGAGGAGTAAGGGACTATGGGAGTGGAAAGCTGCACACAGTGTCAGATACTGTTCCATGACAGTTTCTTTGGTGCAAGGGAGGGGGACGCTTTGGGGAGGAGGAAGGGGGAAATGGAAAGAGTTGTGATGCAACCTGGAAATAACTATGATGCAAAAACAAAAGGCATCAGCTTTTGAAAAATCTCAGAAGGAGATTCCTTTATCCATTCACTATAATTTCCCATCATCCCAACAGGTATACTTACAAACTTCAAGTTTGTAAACTTACTTGTGTGAATAAAGTTAACACTTTGGTTTACCTCAGAGAGAAAAATTACTACTTCCCTCTCTAGGTGGAGTGATTGAAACTGAAACAGGAAACGACTCTCGTCATTTACTGCATTTTGCTGAATTATGTTTCGAAGTCAAATATGGTAAGAGTCATGCCATGTTTTAATAAGAAACAATTGAAGAACAATGGGGAAGCCTGAGGCAATTCTCAACCACATTACGTGAACCAAAGCTTTGATTTAGAATGACTCTCTTTATAGTCAGCCCTACTTGAACCCTAATCTATTCATAATCTCATAATCATTTGAGTGAATGCGAAACATTTTTTCTATTCATTAAATACTTTTGTGTCAAGTGAGTATAAATACTTCAATATTTTCATTGATTCTGGGATCTCTGATAAAGGAATCCCTTCCAATGGAACAAATTGTGATCCAATCTCTACCTTTTCTTTTTTTTTTTAAATTGTTTTTATTTTTGGTTCCAAATTCTCTCCCTCCCTCTACTCCTTCTCCATCCATTTATGAAGGCAAGAAATATGATACTTATTCTACATGTGAAATTTGTAAAATGTGCAAAACATACCCCCACATTAGCTATTCAGGTTCACATGTTTTCATCCTGTGTGACTCTTGCCTATGTCTTCTCATGAATCTGACACAGGAGATCCACTCAACATGCTGAGAATCTTTCCCTAGGTCTCTTGACTTTCCCTTCTTACCAAGCAAGTACACAAGCTATCCATGGTAATAGTAATGATTATAACAGTAACAACAACCTTAAAGTTTTTACAAAAACATGTTATCTCCATGATACCAATTGAATTTCACATCAACCCTATAGAGCAGTACCATTATTATTCTAATGTTACAAATCAAGAAATTGCACCTAAGAGAGGCTGATAGATTTGTCCACATGCAAATAGATATTATGTGTGTGAGGCTTTTTTTTTTAAACAATAATAGCTAGCATTTACATAGTGCTTTAAAGTTTGCAAAACACTGTACAAATGTTTTCTTGTTTGGTCCTCACAACAACTCTTAGAGATAAGAGCTATTATCATCCTCATTTTACTGATGAGGAAACTGAGGCTTGGAGAGATTATTCACCCGGGGTCACAAAGCTACATAGTGTTTGAAGCAGGATTCAAACTCAAGTCTTTCTGATTCCAATCCACTGTGTTGCTTGGGTCAGTGTCTGAGGTTACATGTAAACCCGAGTTTTCCTGATCCCAGGTTCAACACTCTATCCACTGTACCATCTGATTACATCTAGGACATCGGGATATGAAATGACATTTCGAGGGTGACAATAAATGTCTGATGTGGGAGTGAAACCCTGGCCTTCCCAGCTCCAAATCCAACCTTTTAACATTTATTCCAGAATATCTATTTTTTTTAATGCCTTGCTCATGCTACACAATCAATTCATTTCTTTTTTTTCCTAGTCAAACTTATATTTCACACAAATTCTTCTGTGAAATTCTTCAGGGATAATAAGTGACAACCTATTCATGCTACCGTATGTCTCTCCAAAGCACTTAGGCTGATAAATTATAATTACACACACACACACACACACACACACACACACACACACACACACACACACACTTGTACATATATACTCCTTTAATATCCTTGCCATGAAGATGTTTCTACCATAGCTATTTATTAATTAGTTTTTCTGTTCTAATGGTTTAATGCTGATGACAATATATAGAAAAAGTGGACTTTTTTTTTTTTTGAATTAAATATTTTCCGAATGACTTTACTTTTCCCTATTCAACCTTTGGGATCTGTAGCACAGACAGACTAGAGCAACAATTTCCTTTTCCCTCCTGAAGGCAGTGAGCAATCATGCTTCCAGCTGGATTTCCATGCTCAATGTGAAGCCAATTTTCTGATGGCTGATTGGGAAATCTTGGCAGATGTCTTACAATGAGAATTGAGGTTGACATGGGAGAGATTTGATGAGGCAAGACATTCTTTTATTTGTTTATCTGAATCAATGCATCCCAACAGTGGCAAGTAGGATGCCAGTGACTGGGTAAGGGTCAGTTGAGGTGAAAAAGGTGAAGCTCCAGAATCCATCTATCCCAGTATCACTTTGTCATCAACCAGAAACTTGGACCCAGGGAAATTAATCATTCACTTAGGCTCCTATATACTTAGTAAATGTCTGAGTCAGTTTTCTGAGTCCAAGTTTTCCTGAGCTTAAGTACAGCATTTTAACTACTACAGTTGTCATGAGGATCAAATGACATATATGTTTCTGTCTGTATGTGTATGTATCTATGTATATATATATATATTTACATACATACAGATAGACACATATATATGGCATTTTCCCAACTTTAAAGTATCAGCTATTATTATTAGCCAAATCTACTCATTAGGTCCAAGATGTATGCATCTTCTACCAAATTCTGCTCTTTGGAAAATAGTATTGCTGGGGTCTAAGGGCAGTAGGAAGACCTTCATCAGTCCTCACACCAGGCTTAAGCTTGGGTATCTCTAAGTTTGTGTTTGTTCATGTCTCTAAATTCCTGTGAGATAAATAAGTAAATATGTTATAAGACCCTTTCTGTTTTCTAAGCAGAAGGGAGGAACATGATGGTGGAATATCCAAGATGAGTAGATGAATGCATCAATGGATAGATGGATGGATGGATGGATGGATGGATGGATGGATGGATGGGCAAATGATCATTTATTGAGTGCTATGTGCCAGATATTATGTTAACTTCCAAAGATGCAGATACTAGCAAGACAGTACCTACCTTCAAGGAGTTTATATTGTAGTAGGGAAAGAATACATATAGAAATGGAGGGAGGGAGGAGGTCAGGGAGGATGTTTCAATGGTATTTATGTTATTACTATTTTCAGAGTCAAAGTTGAACATTTGAGGAAGCTGTGTAAAAAGTATACCCACAGTAGCATGGCATGAAGATGGCCAGGAAATTGCTTGGTGGGTCAGTGCCCAGGGTCAATGTGATGAATTTCCCACTTGACTGCATTCCTTTAGATGACCCTATGAGCCTTCCTTGAAACTCACACCTCAGCAGTACCCTCAGGACTCTCTGCCCCTCTAATTGGAGGACTGGAGGATAGAGCAAGGAAATCCTCCTAAATCTTCCATTTAAAGAGGGCTCCAGATCAGCCATCTCCTCCTCCCCTTTTCAGCTTCCTTTTGTGTGTTGTCTTCCCCCATTAGATTGTAAGCTCCTTGGAGTCAGGAACTGTCTTTCTTTTTTGTTTTTGTATCCCCAACATTTGGCACAGTGCCTGGAACATAGTAAGTACTTAAATAAATTTTTATTGTCTGATTGACTGACTCAACTACCAATAAGAACCTCAGGGACCCATGGTAGAAACTTGGCATGTTGTGTCAGAAATGGAAGATGAAAATGCCTAAGGGTCCCAAGCAGCAGTGATGCTGGTTCGGGGAATGACCTTATAATAACATAAAGGGACCAATGAGGGCAGGGGTATGGCTCCTTTGAAATGTGGCTGTATTAAAGTAGAAGCAAAAAGGAAAGAAGGCTGTGGGAATCAGAGCAGCCTTCCTGGCTAGGGAGTCATGGAGGCAGACCTAGCTTAGGTGCCTTGCACTGAAGCTGCAGAAATGGCTATAAACCTCATTAGTGACATCCTTGTAGAATGTAGCACAACACAGAGGAATTAAAACATCATGTTTGTAATAGCATAGTCTCAAGTAGGTCCCAGTAGATTTGGCTATTTACAGTAGGATTTGCCTTTAAAAAAATCCCCTAACACCAGATTTCCTAACCTGGGATCCATGGGTAGATTTCAAGGGATCCATGAACTTGGATGGGAAAAAAATTACATCTTTATTTTCACTCACTTCCAACTGAAATGAGCATTTCCTTCAATTATGATTTCTTTTAAAAAAATTTATTCTGGGAAGGCTGAAGGGCTTTACCAGACTTCCAAAAGGAGTCCACAATTCAAAGATGGCTAAGATCTCATGCTTTAGTGTATATTTAACAACAGTAATGATAGTCGTGATAATTGCTAACATTGATTTTGTGCTTTAAAAGTAGCAAAGTGCTTTACATATATTATTTCATTTTATCCTCAGATAGGTGCTATTATTAGCCCCATATTGCAGAAAAGGAAACGATCTGAAGAGGTTATTTGGCAAAATACAAAACTAGAAAGTGTTCATGGCAGGATTAGACCTCTGGTCTTCTTGACACCAAGTTCAACACTGACTGCTGTAACACTAATAACCATTTTATGTGTGTGTCTTCTAAATCCCATTACATTGTACTCTCTTAGGAGAAAGCATTGTGGCTAAGTGGAAAGAGCACCAGATTTGGAGTTGGAGGACCTTCAAATTCCAACTAAGCTCTTACTACTTATGTGCTCTTGGGTAAGTCATTTTTACCTCTCTGGGCCTCAGTTTCCTTCTCTGTAAAATAAGAGTTAGTCTAACATGTTCTCTAAGTTACCTTCCAGTCCTAGGGTTATGGTCTTATGAGTATGCTGTCTTTTTCCTTATATAGCTCTGTATGAGGACATGGTGTCCAATGCATCACTTTGCTCACAGCAAGTGTTGTTTTTATTTAGTCATGTCTGATTCTTGATGACCTCATTTGGGGTTTTCTTGGCAAAGATCCTGGAACTGTTTGCCATTTCATTCTCCAGCTCATTTTATAGATAGGGAAACAGAGGCAAACAGGGTTAAGTGACTTGCCCAAGGTCACATAATAAATGTCTGAGGTTGGATTTGAACTCAGGTCTTCCTGACTCCAGGTCTGGTGCTCTATCCATTGCTCCACCTAGATACCATAACAAATGTTCAATGAATATTAATTTCTTAAATGACTTAACAGACTTTAATGAGGTAGAGGAAGAAGTCTTTATCTTATAGGGCCAACATAGGAAGTGGTGTGGTGGGAATAATATTTTTAGTCTCCTACCCACCTCCAGTAAAAATGAAGCTAGTTTTCCCTTAAAAGGTATTTAAACTGTTCTCCTTTAATTCGCTTAGAGTACTAAGGCTTGGATCCTTCGCTATGATGAGTGCTCCCTCTGGTTAAGGCCGAGTAGACCTCCTTTTTGTTCATTGTTAGATTAACTAGCATTGTCTCACTTTGTTCCATTTTCCTACCAAAGCTACCAGAGGACCAACCCCTGAATCAGCCCAGCCCATTGGAGAGTACATGTTTTCTCTCTGAGGAGGTCACCATGGGTATACCTTGCCTTGTGACCCTGTGGATATATGACCCCACCTTTTCAACCCAAGATAAGATTGTCTGTCCATTGGGCTGACATGCCACTTGTCCCATGAGCCCTGCTCTCTGTTTCTCTCCTTGGTCATTCCTACCTTTCTCTCCCATATCATATTCTTCTCCACCAACCACTCAACTGAATTCAATCCCAGCAAAATTTAAACTACTTAGGGCTCTGTGATTGATTACCATCAAGTGCTGGGAGCTGTCCTACCAACACTTAGAAATGTGCTAAAACCACAGTTATGCTGATTTAGGTACAGTCTTGCTTGCAGTCAGCAGGAAGATGGGAAAGAGAGGCAAATATTGATTCCATATAAGGAAAGTGGTTACACTAGAGCTGGCATTTATAAAGTACTTTAAGGTTTGCAAAATTATTTACATACATTCTGTCTAAGAATGGTTACTTCTAGCAATAGTGCACTCTTCACTGGAGGTGTTCAAACATAGACTGGGTGACCATTTGCCAGGGATATTATAGAGGAAATTCATGCTTCAGGAAGGAACTGGGCTATATGACCTCTAAAATACCTTTTGCTTCCATACTATGATTCTGTGAAAACTTTTTAGAGTTGTTAGAAATTACAGAAACATCACAAATTAAGAAGAGACCTCATTGACAAAATATTTAGACAATTGGCAAAACTCTTTCTCTGTCACTGTATGTTATTTCCAAAGGAGATAATCTCCTGTCCCAGTCTCCATCCAAAGCTTTCCCTGTCTTGCAAAAAATGTCAAAAATGTTGGGAAAATTCACTCCACCCATCCCTTTGGGAAGGGATAGTTTCTTAATTCCTCTGGGGTGTAGCCAAATTTTGATGTTCAAAAATTTTCTTAGAAATGAGGTATGGTCAAGATATTCATCCAATATAATTCTGTAGGGGAAAATGGAGTGGGAGGATCGTATCTAGAATTACATGGAATGTGAGTGTGACCCATAATTTCTAAGAAGGGAAGATTTTTCCATGAATAGGAACAATCATGGTATTAGGAGAAAGGGGTTGTACCAGTTAGCTGTTGCCTGGTCAGATGACTTTTTAGCAAAAGTCTGAAATGGGACTAAATCCAAGTCTTTCTAAATTTGAGTTCAGTGCTCTGTCTTCCATACCAGGTTGAGTCTTTGTAGTACATCAGTAGGGATAAGGATAAGGACTGGACTTATGATCTCATTGACAAGGGGAACTCCAAATTGAGAAATCTCTGTCTACCAATGCTGGTCAGCACATTCTCAATAAAGAGAATTTTTAGAGAGTCTTTGAGAGCAGCTGAGAGTACTTGCTCAATGTTGCTGTTGTTGCTGTTATTGAGTTGTTTCAGTCATGTCCAACTCTTCATGATCCCATTTGGAGTTTTCTTGGCGAACATACTAGAGTGGTTTGCCATTTCCTACTCTAGCTCATTTTACAGATGAGGAAACTGAGGCAAAGAGGGTTTGTCAGGATCACATAGCTAGTGTCAGAGTCCAGATTTGAACTCCCGAAGAAGGGTCTTCCTGATGCCAGGCCTGGTGCTCTATCTACTGTATCACCTAGCTGCCCAATGTTAAATAGACGGTATGTGGTCAAAGACAGGACTTGACTCTGTCCACTACTTCATTCTTACTTCTCAACTCATTAATATTCTTCCTAAAATATGATCCCTTTAATTGAACTCATTACTCAAGATGTGGGCTGACTAGTACAAAATATGTCAATTCCCTAGTCTTGGACACTATCTACCTCTCTTAATTCATTCTATCGCGTCCCATGTTTTGGCTATTATGTAGTTGTAGATATCACACTGTTGACTCATACTAAGCCTTCATTCCAGTAAAATCCCTGGGTCTTTTTCAATATGAAAAAGTCACATTTCCCCCATGCCTTTCCTGAGAGAAAAAGGGAAACATAACTACATGCATTATTTAGCCTGGAAAAGAGAAGCTTAATGAGTAATTTGATGTCAGTTTTTAGGCATTTAGCTTAGACATGAAGGACATGTTTCTTAAGAATAAGGATTTTAATTCCTAGAAGGAGTTAATGAGGGTGATTATAGAATCTCTTTCTATAAGGTTCTTTGGAAACAGATAAGACATATCCGTCTGGGAAGGTTTAGAAGTGATTTTTCCAAAGCTCAGGAGAATGGATAAATTGACCTTTGGGGGCCTGTTCTATCCATAAGATTCAGTGGGACGCCATTATCTTTTTAGTTGCATTTCCAGTGTCATTTCAAAGACCGATTTCAGTTTGAATCAGCCAAATGTTTACACTCTCAGCTATGTGGAACTTAACCTGTGAATCAAGAGCCAAATTTCAGATTAATGTGTGTGTGTGTGTGTGTGGGGGGGCTTCTTAACAATTAGAGCTGTGCAAAGTGGCATGAACTATCTATATTGGTGTTAGGTTCCACCTTCTTGGAAGTCTTCAAGCAGAGTATGGATGGCCACTTGTTGGACAAGATATAAATGAAGATTCCTTTAAAGTATGGATAACGCTAGATGGCCCCAGGGGCTTCTGGAGTTCTACTATTCTAGTTCTATAACCCTGGAGTTCTACTATTCCAGTAATCTCTTCCTTGTTTAGGTCTGCTGTGAATGGTGCCCTAAAATTTGCAAGAGCTTCATCATCTACCCTGAAATCCATAACAAAGACTCTCAGTGAACCAGCCTTTTTAGTTTTGTAACAAATGACTGGGTGATTTTCTAGGGGAAATATTGGTGACCCACTTTTAAACTGGGTATTTCCTGCTGCTACTTCAGCTTAACCCTTTTGCTCAGATGGCATGAACAAAATGTATTCAAGACACAGGTTCTTTAGCAATGAATGGCCTTTTGGAAATACTTTTGGTTTCTAACATTTGGCATCAGGGAGCTTTTTGGTATATATACAAAGAACACACACATCTACAGACAATCCATGGATTGTTGTGAGCAACTAGCCCAATTCTCTGCCTTGAAGAGGAAGAGCACAGAAAATTTCTATATAAGTAGGGCTATTTCTAAATTGGAGATGTCATGATTTGTCCATTCAGAAAGGCACAAGCCAAGCTCTGTGGGTCTCTCACAATGAAGGAGTGTCCAAAAATGGCTTCTTAAACGGCCCTGGACCTCCAGACTTTCCCACTCTTCCATTCCTTCAATAGTCACCAATCATCTGGTGTCATGTTTTACTTTTTAACCCTGGCCTCTCTTGTTACCATGGAAATGGTCCAGAACCAAGAGAACTTCCCCTAGGCCTTTAATTCAGGCTCAAAAACTTCCTTAGCTTATAAGGAAAGACCAATCCCCCATACCCTAATTTACTCTACTCCCCCTTTCAGCTTCATTCTAGTGCCAAATGCCGTCTTACAAATATACTATTTACAAAGACATTACACTCCATTAAATTGATGGTGTTGAGATGGAGTCATGGGTAGAAAGAAAGAGATGTGACCTCTTAGGCTTATCTAAACAAGAGACTTCTCTCTAAGATTTTTATTGCATTGTATCTACTGGATGTATCAGAGGGATAGGTTGTGATTTGACCTGAGATGCTGTGTGATATAGTGGAAAGAGAGCTGGTCTTAGAGTTAAGAAAATTTGAGTTCAAGCTTTTTCTTCAATTCAAACTAACTGTAATTATGATCAAGTCACTTCTTAGTGTCTCCAAGCAACTTTCACACTTTGTTACAGAAGAGTTGCTGATCTGCACTGATGAAGGGAGTTGTCACCTTGGGAGTTCTCAAAGGATCAGAGGTCCAAATTCTACATCCTCCCCTCTCCATGAATTCTATATTGCTATCTGGTATTTCTCTGGTTTTATTTTTTAAAATATGCTATTTGCAAAGCACCTACTAAATTCATCACTCTTCACTGCTGACCTCCATTTAACAAGATAGGCTCCAGAATGTCACAGAGACAAAGGATTTCCATCTTTGATTTGCACTGTAGCTTGATACTGATGAAGAGTCACAGGATCCCAACATATTTGAACTGAAGGAAATTTAGGCATCCTCGAGAAGTCAAATACCCAACCCACAGACAGTCTATGACCCATAACACTCCTGGGTGAGGTCAGAAGCAGATTAAAATGTAATTAGAAAATATTTAACAAAATAAATAAAAATACAACTAAACATAGATAATATTACATTTTTAAAACTAAGACAATATACAACCCACAGGGAGCTTTTCAGACAGATTAGTGGGCTTTCTATTTGAGTTTGATACTTAGCTCACTTAGCTATTGATCTAGTCCAATTCTTCTCTTTCACGGATGAGGAAAGTGAAGTCCCACAAGGTAAAGTGACTTAACCATGGTCATAAAGCTATTAATTCTGTCTTGACTTATGGATTAGGGTCCATTATAAAGAAGCTATTTGACTAGTGTAGGAATTCCTTCCACCAGATATAACCTTTTTGTAACTTAGAGTCTTAGTCTCTTGAGCCTCAAAAAAGTCAAATGATTTGCCCATGGTCACACTGTTTGAAAGTGTCAAAGGCAGGATTTGAGCCTAGATATTCCAAACTCCAGGTCTGGCACTAGCCATATTGCCTTTCAGTATGGTAGTAAACTCTGGCATTAAGATATTAAAACAAAGCAAAGATTAAATAGGGGTGATGAAAGTATAAAAATATGGGGTAGTAGTGAAAAAGTTTAAGGGTATATTCCTGGGACTTCTTGACTCTCAATATAAAGTTTATCCATCAGTATGCAAATGACTTCAGTCTTAAAGTTTAAAGCTCCCAAAGTCAATCCATTCTGATGCTATCTGTACAGGAAGGCAATTGTGACGACATGTATGTGTTTACCAGCTTGTCTGTGCTGGTTACCTTAGAGACTGGTGTTCCACCCTCCTTCCCTCCTTCCTTCAGGAACCGAGATCAGCCAGCTACAGCTAATGGCTTCCAGATCTGCAGAGATGGGAGGCAGGATATTAGGCATGGAAATTTTAGGAACTGCCTTTCAGGATTTAGAAGTCTCATTTCATCATCCTTTAAGACAGGAGTTCTTAACCTAGGCTCCATAAACGTATATGTTAACAAAATAAAAAGTACAACTAAACATAGATAATATTATGTTTGCAAACTAAGTTAATTTGTGGTCCATAGGGATCCTTACATATAAATTAGTGGCTCCCATATACTTTAAACATATATGTTCATAGACCCCGGGGTGAAGAACCCCTCTCCTAAAATATAAACATATGTGTTCATGGGCCCCAAGTTAAGATCCCCTGATTAAATGAGACTATGTCAAACCTGAAAGGCAGTTCCTAAAACTCTGATGTAGAACATCCTGACTCTCTTAGCTACTATAATATATATATATGTATATATGTGTATGTATAATATACACATAGATATATCTACATATGTGCCTATTACACACATGCATGAATATGCATTCATGTGTGCATATATATATATTTATGGAAGGAATAAGCATTTACATTATGCCTATTATGTGCCAGGCAGAATACTAAGTGCTTTGCAATTATCTGATTTGATTCTCAAAACAACCCTGGGAGGTATGTACTATTATTGACCCCATTCTATAGCTGAGGAAACAGACAAATTAGGTTACATGGCTAATAAGCATCTGAGGTCAAATTTGATCTCAGGTCTCCCTGACTCCAGACCTTGTGCTCTTTTGCTCTTTTAGTTGTGTCACCTAACTCATATTTATATCTATAACTATATCTATATCTATATCTATGTCATCTATATCTATATCTGTATCTGTATCTGCATCTGTGTCTGTATCTATGTCTATATCTATATCTATATATATATACATACATATACACACATACATATATACATATACACACAGACAGAGGGACAGAGACAGAAAGAAATAGAGACAAAGAGTGGCAGAGAGATAGACAGAGAGACAGAGACAGAGAGTGACAGAAAGATAGAGACAGAGACACAGAGATAACTGCATTTTGGTATAAGTTATTTCCTTTGTAGCATACACATTTTATGAATTTAAAAACATAATTCTGAGAAAGGATCCATAGGCTTCAGCAGGTAGCCAATGAGTCCATGAAACAAAAAAAGCCTAAGGAGCCCATTCTATAGGATGAGGACAAAACATTTTAACTTGGCCCATTCGTCATAGGGAAGAGTGTTGGATGGTAAATCGTTGTAATGTGGTTTTACTGTGATGTTCAATTCACATAAATGCTACTAGTATGTTCTAAACACAGAGATAAGCTAGACACATAAAGAAAAACAGAGAATGGAACCTGGTCTCTGCTCTTTCGTGACCTACCAGCTTACTGCATGCACTGAATAGACTGACCGAAAGAGGAAGTTTGGTACAATGAAGAGAGAAGGATTGACAAGGCCAGGCAGGAAACCTGAGCTCTAGTGCTGGCCCTGCCACAATTATGGGAAATACCAATACCATAGATCAGCTTGGTCAGGTCTCTTCACTTTTCCTGGGCCTTCATTTGTGATTCTCTGTGCCTCAGTTTGTAAAGCAAACACCTAGATCTTTAGAGAACCAATCAATAGCATGTTTTCAAAACTTATGTTCCAGGCCTATGCTAAGTGAGAGAGCAACAAAGAAAATGCAAAAGCAGACTTTGCCATGAGGAAGCTGACCTTCCAATAGGGAAGAGATCTTTTGTATAAAGAAGCACATAAAAGATAAATAGAATATCTTTTTTTGGGAGAGGGACATAGCTCAACACAAAACTCCTGCACAACATACCCTTATTTTCTCGAAGACTTGCAGAGCTGGGAAACTCATTACCTGCTCATGCATTCCAAGATCTCTAAAAATCACTGCTAGTTTAAAAAAAATCCTTCTTTTCCCAGAGTGCTGGTTGAATTTCTTTTTTCTTCTTCTCTGGGACTTGAAGACTATAAATATTCCTTGTTGAATGTGCCTATTAAATTGATTTTCTTACTGCTTTCATAAGTTTAGTAAGAATGTCTTAGTCAACTGATACATCACTTGTGACTCACCATCCAGAGTATGAAAGAGTTTTGATGTCATGAGTCTCTGTATGATAACATCTTTACCAGTTATGTAAAAAAAAGTATCCGATATATTTCAGTGAGTAAATAATCTATTGGCTCTTCACCTCTCCTTCAACTTTCACTTATAAAATCCTAAAAAAATCACCCATACCATAAACTCTAATCTCTGAAATCCTCAATTTTTCCCAGACCATCTTCCCTGCCCCAGCCACTCCCTCTTCTTCTCCCCATTTTGACAGCATAGAGTCAACTCTATGCTGTCCTTCCCTCTTGAATCTCTACTCCCTTTATCATATTACCAATTATACCCAGTCAAACCTTAGCCACCATTCATCACATTCATCCTTACACACATGCTGCTGAATAAAGATGGAGAAAATTATGCAACCATTCTGCCTGGGCCCATTACAAATGTGTTATATAACGTCAGCTAAACCCTCACTGCTGCTCAGCAATCCTATTACGCCTCCCTTATCAACTCAGTATTTCACTGTCCACAGTGGCCCTTTCAAACGTTTTCATCTGTCCTCAACTTCCCCTGGCTCCCCCTCCTCCTGAGAACCTTGCCTCATATTATACAGAAAAAAAATGAGGTCATTTGCTACGAGCGCCCTCTTCTCCCATCTTTCTCTTTTACATGGGTGCCTTCTGACATTTCCTCCTTCTTTACCCTTGTCTCACATGATGAGGGGACCTTGCTCCTCACCTTCTAACTCTTTAACTCCTTTACCTGCTCAAAGCCATCCCATTTCATATGGTCTCCTCCAACCAATTGCCACCTCTGCCATCCCCACTTTATTACATATTTTTAATTTCTCTCTACTGGCTCATTTCCTACTGCCTATAAATATGGCCATTTCTCCCCATCTTGAGAAAGCCCTCACTTGATCTTTCCATTCCTGTTAACTATTGTCCTGTCCTATATCTCTTCCACCTTTTATAGCTAAACTCCTTGATAGGCCTTCTACAATAGGTGCCTGGACTTTCTCTCCTTCTCTTCTTAAGCCCTTACAATCTGACTTCTGACTTTATCATTCCCCTGAAACTACTTTCTCCAAAGTTACTACTAATGACCTTTCAGTTGCCAGATCCAATGACCTTCTCTCAGCATTTTCTCCTCCTTGATACTCTATAGGTTTATGGAACATCACTCTCCAGCTTCTCCTCCTACCTGACTTCTTCTCTGGTTTTTTTCCCTCAATCATCTTTCAGATCACACCTTTTAACTGTAGGTGTCTTTCAGGGCTCTGTCCTCAGCCCTCTTCTCTTCTCCCTCTAAACTATTTCACTTGGTGAGCTCATCAATTCCCATATATTTAATTACCATCTCTATTCTAATGATTCTCAAATCAATTTCTCCTGTCCCTGACTCTCTGCTGACCTCCAATCTTCTATCTGCAACTGCCTTTCAGACATCTTGAACTGGTTGTCCAGCAGACATCTTAAATCCAATATGCCCAAGATAAAAGTTATTATCTTCCCCCTTAAACTCTCCCCTCATCCATCTTCCCTATTACTGTAGAGGGCAACACCATTTTCCCAATCCCTCAGATTCACAACCAGGAGACATCTTTGACCCCTCATTATCTCTATGATCCTCCCCCATATCTAAGCTGTTGCCAAAATCTCTCACTGTTACATTTGCAACATCTCTTGAATGTGTCCCCTTCTCTCCTTTGACACTGCCACCACTCTGGTATAGGCTCTTAGCATCTCACACATGGACTATTGCAATAGACTGATAGTAGGGCTCCCTGCCTCAAACCTCTCCCCATTTCAATCCATCCTCTGTTTGGTCATTAAAGTAATTTTCCTGGGGCCGGTTAGGTGGCACATTGAAAAGCGCACTGGCCCTGGAGTCAGGAGGACCTGAGTTCAAATTCGACCTCAGACAGTTAACATAAAAAACTATCTGAGTGACCTTGAGCAAGTCACTTAACCCCAATTGCCCTACCTTCCCCCCTCCAAAAAAATAATTTTCCTGAAACAAAGTCCAATATCACCCCCCTACTTAATAAACTTCAGTGGTTCCCTATTGTTTCCAGGAGCAAATACAAAATGCCCTTTTTGGCGTTCAAAGTCCTTTGTAACCTAGCCCCCTTCCACCTTTCCAGTCTTCTAACACCTTGCTTCCTGACACATATTCTTTGATCCAGTGACACTGGCCTCCTGGCTGTTCCATGAACAAGACCCTCTGGGCAATTTCTCTGGCTGTCCCCCATGCTTGGAATGCTTTCCCTCTTTTGCTCTGATTACTGACCTCCCTGGCTTCCTTTAAGACCCAACTAAAATCCTACCTCCTCTGAGAAGCCTTCACCAATCCCTCTTAATTTCAGTGCCTTCCTTCTGTTCATTATCTCCAATTTATCCCATATATACCTTGCTTTGTATAAATTTGTTTGCATATTGTCTCCCCTATTAGATAGCTCCTTGAGGACAAGGGCTGTCTTGTGTCTCTCTTTTGCAGCCCTAGCACTTAGAACAGTGCTCGACACATAGTAGGTGCTTTATAAATATTTGTTGATTGATTGACACCTGTAGAGCCATAACTAGGGTGAGATGAATAGTGTTTTGCCCCAGAGAATTGAAATTTAGAAGGTACTACAATTTTATGCCATTAACTGGTTGGGAAAAGTCAAGTTTGGCACCTAGTAAGCAAAATTAATCAGAAATAGGTAGCTACCAGGTGACATGTAATTCCTCCCTTGGCTCCCGTACCCCATATGAAGTTCCCATGCTCCCACATACCCATAGGAGCGGCCTTGCTATATCCTGGGGTCTTTCCTCCCGCCTTCAATTAAATTCATCTTTAAAAGTTGATTTGATAGAGCTTTTCATTTTATCCTATGTTTTTGACATGTTTTGTGAGCCTTGCCTCAGGGCCAAAAAGTGCTAGTTATGGCTCTGGATTCTTACAATGTAACATAAAGAATACTGACTCAAGTAAAAGAACCTGGCTTCTGCTAGTTACTCCCTGTGTTTCTCCTCTCATAGTCTCAGTTTCCTCATCTGTTACATTGACATTTTGAAGTAGATGATCTCTAAAGTTCACTCCCCTCCCTATTCCCGCCCCCCCCCCCAAGTGCTAATATCCTATGATTCTCTGGTCCTAATTCAGTCAAATAGCTTCTGAGTACTTTAATTAGAATGTAAGCTTTGTGACCTTAGGAGCCCCTAGGTGGTAAGGTGGATAGAGTGCTAAGCCTGGAGCCAGGAGGACCCATCTTCCTGAGTTCAAATCTGGCCTTAGACACTTACTGAATATGTGACCCTGAGCAAGTCACTTAAACCTATTGTCTGTTTCCTCATCTGTAAAATAAAGAAGGAAATAACAAACCACTCCAATATCTTTGCCAAAAAAACCCCAAATGGAGCCACTAAGAGTCAGATATGACTGAAAATGACTGAACAACACCACAGCTTTGTGAAGACTGGGCCTTTTATCTTGTCTAAACTTTTTTTTTCTTCCTTAGCACCTAGCACAGTGCCCTGAAAGTAGAGTTATTAAAATTGGTTGAATTTGAATTTGAAAAGATCCTAAAGTGGGACAGATTCGTTTCAGAGGCCTAGAAATCAAAGGATATGATTCAATGTATATAAATCTAGATCAGTGATGGGAGA
Source organism: Gymnobelideus leadbeateri (assembly GCA_011680675.1). Classification (NCBI taxonomy): domain Eukaryota; kingdom Metazoa; phylum Chordata; class Mammalia; order Diprotodontia; family Petauridae; genus Gymnobelideus; species Gymnobelideus leadbeateri. Next base: position 105,114 of record WOXC01001791.1, read on the forward strand.
TAACTAGGAGGAAAGGCTTAGAGAACAACAGGGACTTAGCTTGATAATGTCTTGGTTTTTCTTGTGGCTGTTGTTTTGTTTTGTTTTTACAGCTACATAAACATATATAACCCAGGGATAGGACCACAGATGCAGAGATGCAAGGGGCTTTAGAGATCTTTACTGAATCATGGCCTTATAGGATCGTGAGACCAAAGGATCATAGAACCAGAACTAGACGGGTCTTTAGAAGCATCTATTCCAACCCCCTCATTTTGTAGAAGAAACTGAGACCTAGAGAGATGAAGTGTGACTTGCCCAAGGACAGGAAGCAAAGGAACAAAGTGAGTTCAAATCCAGCGATCTTTACATTGATCTTTACATCTTTATATTGCATATATTGTGATCTTTTCTCATCTTTATTTTTTGTCTTTTTAGCTGAAAGATCTGTCTGGTAAGTATGTGGTACTGGCCTGATTCTGTCATAGTAACTATCCTTGAAAGAAAAAATTCAATGTAAAAAGACTTCTAAAACCTGGGTGATAGGCTACTTATTTCCAGTCACATTCTATTTAACAAGATTCTAGGACAGCAAAAGAATGCAGATAATTCTTACTATACATTGCTATTTGTGTTCACCATGTAGCTCTAATTGAGATTATTTTAAGTTTATGGTTAATCAAATAAAATTCAATTTTTTTTTCCTTTTTGGAGAGGGGAAGGCAGGGCAATTGGGGGTAAGTGACTTGCCCAAGGTCAGTGGCTAGTAAGTGTTAAGTGAAGCCGGATTTAAATTCAGGTCCTCCTGACTCCAGCACTGGTGCTCTATTCACTGTGCCACCTAGCTGCCCCTAAAATTCAATTTTTAAGAATCCCCATAAGTCTATTTCCATAAATGTTATTGCACCTCCACTCAGAATTTTCTTCCACATTAAAATAGAATGTGCTCAATCCTATACTGGACTATATGCTGTCGTGGGGGGTGGAGGGAGGGAGGGAAGGGAAATTTGAAACTCAAGGAACTACAGAATTGAATCTTGTAAACTAAAAAATAAACAAACAAATTAATAAAAAAAAATAAAATGTGCTCTTGAGCTCTAGACTAGGAAAATGGAAATAAGTCTAATTGTTCAGTAGACTTGCATCAAAGTCCTCTGTGGCAGTATCATGCCACTTAACCCCAGGCATGCTGGGAATGAAAGGAACCCTCTCCTCTTTGAAAGAAGCTCAGTAAGGAGAGGCTGCTCAATGTTCATTCACAACACCTTGTTTAAAATACTTTAACTGTCAGGCAATTTATCCTTTAAATGAGGGGTAATAGGCTGAAGAACACAATACAAGTAAATTGTTTAAATGAAATATGCTTTACCTGTTTCCATTATATCAATAGTAAGGAATTCATCCTTACTCCTTAGTAGCTGTGTTCTGTCTCAGCAAATGTTGGTGTGACCAGAGTCATTACTTTATCCAGAGCCAAATCCTTTGTATTGTGTTAGAGCAATTGAGAAAGTCCTGGGCTGTTCGTGGGATAATCCTAATTTTAAAAAATATCGATAACTTTTGTACTAGCTTCATTTACAAATATATTCCTTTCTCCTCCCTTCCCCAGAGAGCTATCTCTTGTAGCAAAGAATTAAAAAGAGAGGGGGATAATAGTACACTAGAGCTAACCCATAAATCAGCCAAGTCTGACAGTATATGTAATGTTCTATTAACATAATGTCCCATCTCTTCAAAGAGGGGAGAAAGCTGAATTTTCTCCTCTTTTCTTGGGGCTCTCCTGAATTACTACAATTGCAAGGCATTCAACTTGGCTTCTCTTGCTGATGTTCTTGTCATTTGGGGATCCTGGTCTTTAAGAGGTTTGCCATTGTTTAATTCAATTCTTTGAAGTGAATTGAATTCAATTCCCCTTCCTAGAAGGCAAGAATGGCATCTGGGCTGGATTGGGAAAGGTGTTAGACAGAAGGCAGTACCAGAACTCAACTTTGAAAAAAAGCTAAGGAATGACTGTAAGAGATGAGGGTAAAAAATTAGTGGAAGGAGCAGTAGCATTTACCATAGCTGCCTGGTGTTCAGTTCAACAAATGTTTATTAAGCACCTAAGGTGCACTAGGCATGTAGGTGTTGGGAAATAAAGGGAAGGGATGGAAATAAACATTTATGTGGTACTTATTATGGGTCAGTTACTGTACTAAGAGCTTTTCACAAATATTATCTCATTTAATCTTCACAACACCACTAGGACGTAGGTGCCATTATTATCCCCATTTTACAGCTGGGGAAACTGAGACAGAGGTTAAGTGACTTGCCCAGGATCACAAAACTAATAAGCATCTGAGATAAGATTTGACTACACACACACACACACACACACACACACACACACACACACCTGTGTGTATGAATCACATATATGATATGCATATCTATTTGATACATATATAATAGATGTGTGTGTAGGTATGTATGTATAGGTATGCATATAAACATTAAGCAATGCAAAGTAATCACAGGAGGGAAAGGAAAGTGACTACTGGGAAGGATTGGGAAAGCCATCAGATAGGAGGTGGCACCTGAATTCTACATTGAATGAAGCCAGGGATTAATGATAAGAGATGGATATGAGGAGGTGATGGAAGGAGCAGTAGCATCTATCACAGCTACTTGGTTTGCAGTTTGGGGGTCATGGACATTTATTAAATGCCCACCACACTTCTGGTGCCCCCTATATGCCCAGGATTTGGTGTTGCATATGATACAAAGGATGTACATCAACAAATCAAATCAACAAATATATTTTTTGAAGGTATACTATGTGTAAGGTATAATTCTGGACTCTCTAGGCATACAAAGAAGCCTATGACATGAAAGGCAGTGTTATACAGTAGGAAAAGCATGGAATTTGGAGTCAGAATGCCTAAATTCTAATATCAGCTGTGGTACTTATTATTCATGTGGCTTTGGGCAAATTCCTTTATCTCTTTGGGCCTCAGTTTCCTCATTTGTATAACAAGAGACTTAGAATATATGATCTCCAAGGTCACTTCCAACCTGGTCCATGACACATCTTTTGACCTAAAGGTATGTGTAATGTCCTTATAAGACTAAATCAATTTAATATGAATATTAATTCAATCTATACATTTAAGAACTTAACATAGAGAATGTACTTTGACCAATACAAATGAAACCATAAAGGTATAAAGAAGTACTTTAAATGTCACAATACATAATTTGGAGTATAAATGCCATTCGAATATCAGCTCCTTGAGGGCAGAGAGATGTTGCTTTGTTTCCTTAGCTCCTAGCAGAGATAATCAGTGTTTCATAAAAGCCTATTGAATGAATGGCTCTAAGGGAAAGAACAATGTGGATAAGGGTAGTTAGAGAAAAGGAGGGACTGAATTGAGTCATAAAGAATGAATAAGAAAAAGAAGCATTGTGGAAAAACCTAGGACCCTGAGTCTGCAAGCCTGGAGGCTAGTTTTAGTCTAGCAACAAACCTGTGCAATCCTGGGAGAGAAACTCTCCCTCTCTGGGTCTCAGTTTCCACCCCTCAATAAAAGCTACAAGGCCAGCTAGCTATCTGCTATGGTAATTCTCTGTATGAACAATGCTATGGTTCCTTCCTTTGACTTGTCTCCAGAGTTCCTCAGCTATTCATGCTTTGTAGCATTTCTTCTAACCTAATGTATCATATACAGAGCAGTTTTTCATGTAGAGTGTTGAAACAAAGAACATTCTAACTAGGTCATTTTTTTGGAAAAGTATCATAAAAGTGAAGATTCTGTAAAAACATAGAGAGCTGGGGAGGCCCAAACTCCTACAAGCCAAAAGAAACCTAGAAAATCCCAGAAACCCCAGGTGCCTCAAAGGGGCAAGAAAGAATCAGCCACCTAGAGAGATGAACTAAAATCCATTGCTTTCACATTGCAGTCACATCAATAATTCAAAATCACCCCAGGCCTGTCTGAACCACTGAGGAAATAAATGATGCCACCCTGCCCTAACACCAACAACCTTTTTTTTTTAATGGACAACCCATAACCCTGTTCATTCCCTTTTTGGTTTTCTTAGAGATGGGCCATTAAATCAGAAGTTTTAGCAATTGCTTGAAAAGACTTCAGAAATGTGACCTTGGATAATTTTGATGGATACATAATATTAGACAGACCCAGGGTGGAGGAGGTGAAATCATCTGTTTGGCCACCACTGTCTCCCCTGTGCTACATGGAGAGAGGAGAACTGGGAAGCCAGCATCCTAACTAACTTGACTGAAATACACAAGAAGGGAAAGCAGCCAGAACATAAAATATTGATAGAAAAGGATTTCTCAAACTGTGAGAAACACAGAGGTACAAACAAACCCTATGGTTGGGCAGCTATGAAAACAATAGACACATACTGGAACTTCTAGGCCTGAATGGCAACTAGACTGTAACTGTTCCTTGTGTTTCACTGACTCAGCACTTTTGCCCCAGAGTCCCTTGTGCATCTAGAAGAAAAATGCAAGGGAAACACCCAAACTGCCTCTGTAAAGTGAACAAATGATTGCTCACATATCTATAGTCAGCCAGGAAGCAAGCATTTATTAGGCACCTACTATGTGCCAGGTGGGGCAGTTAAGTGGCACAGTGGATAGAGCACTGGACTTGGAATCAAGAACACTAATTTTCAGGAGTTCAAATCCAGCCTCAGACACTTGCTAGCTGTGTGACCTTGGCAAGTCACTTAATGCTGTTTGCCTCAGTTTCCTCATCTGTAAAGAGAGCTGGAGAAAGAAATGGCAAACTAGTCCAGCATCTTTGCCAAGAAACACCCCACCATGGTGTCACAAAGAGTAAGGGCGGCACTGAAACTACTGAACAAAAACAATGAAATGTGTGAGGCACTGGGTTAAGCACTGGGAATATAGTCCCTGCCCTGGAGAAGCTCACAGGGGGAGATGACATGTACACAACTACGTACAAAGAAGGTATATACAGGGTAAAATGGAGATAATCAACAGAGAGAAGGCACTTAAATTAACAGGGATTGAGAAGTGTTTCCTCCAGAATGTGGGATTTTGGCTGCAGTCTGAAGGAAGCCAAAGAAGGCAGGACTTGAGATGAGGAGGGAGAGTCCCAAGCATTGGGGATAAGATGAAGATGCCTGTAGTCCAAAGACAGAGCTTCTTGCTTGAGGGACAGCAAAGACTCTAATGCCTCTTGGTCACAGAGTACATGGTGAGTATAAGGTATAAGACTGGAAAGGTTATGGGCCCAGGGGGGAGGCACGTTTTGAAGGACTTTGAATTCCAAGCACAGGATTTTTTGTTTGATCCTGGAGGTGACAAAGTGTTTTTTGAATTTGAATGTGAGGGTCACATGGTCAGACTTGGGCTTTGATATCTGGACTGGAGTGGATTGAAATGGGGAGAGACTTGTGTCAGGACAAACAACCAACAGGTTATTGTAGTAGATCAGCTATGAGGTTCTGAGGGACTGCACTATGCCTGTGTCAGAGGAAAGAAGGGGGCGTGCACAAGACATGTTACTAAGATGGAAACAACAGGCTTTGACAAGAAATTCGAGTGAAAGTGAGGACCCAGTTTGAGATGTCCAATAGGCAGTAAGAAAGAAGAGGTCAGCAGAGAGGTCAGAACTAGGTAAGATTCGACAATCATCAATGAAGAGATGATAATTGAATTCATGGGAGCTGATGGCATCACCCCAAAGGCTTGAAAAGCACTATTCCAACAGAACAATCCCGAAACATAGGTGTTGTATATATTTTTATTTCCTTTTGGCAAAAGAAGAAACTGAGGCTGAATGGTTCAGTCATTTGTCCAAGGTCAAGCAGCTAGCAAACATCAGAGCCTGGAGAGAACTTCACACTCAAAGTCAGAACTTTTTCCTTTAAGTTGGGCAATTTGTCTAAGATGACACTGAATGTTTGTTTTGCTTCATCTACATATGTGTGTGTATGTATGTATGTATATATATGTGTGTATATATATATTTAAGTTTTTAATCACTCTTCCACTTGGATCATTTGATCACAATCTTGGTTGTTTCTGTTTCGAAGTAGAAACAAAGAACAAAAACCCACCGCCATATAATAGAAACAATTTATCTCATTGAAGAACTTGATTTCAGTGTCTACTGACTTTAGAAACAACACATCCAAAGTCTCAGATTGTAAGCACCAAATGAAACCATTTTTATCTCACTTCTCTATCAAGTACCTTACTACAGTCTCCTGAAAGATAGACACTTAGCATTTGGGTTGATTTTTTTTTCTTAGTGACAATGGCATTTTTTCATTTAAAAAAGTTTAATAGATGGATTTTATTTTTTGCCTTATACATATTTATGTATTACTCCTATTTCATGAAAGGGCCCGTTTAAAAATACATATTTTTTCACTTCCAAATTCCCTCCCTTCCTCAACTCCACCCATTGAGAAAGAAATATGATACCCATTATACATATGAAGTCATGCAAAGCATTTTCCCATTAACAGTGTTTAAAAAAAAGCAAAAAAAAAAAAACAAAACTAAAGTGGAAAAAAACTTGCTTCATTCTGCACTCAGAGTTCATCAGTTCTCTCTCCAGAGGTAGACAGTCTTTTTCGTCATGAGACCTTTGGAATGTGATGATTCATTTGGCATTATTCTGGAGCAGTTTGTTTATGCTTCACTTTACAAAGCGCCTCACCCTATCAGCTATAAAGACTTACAGCCTCAGTTCCACAGAGTTAAGCCGACATGATGTAAAGGAGGGGGCCCTTTTTCTTCCCTGCCATCAAACTAGAAGTTACCTTCAATGCTGACTTTGGATGTGTGGGGAGCAGGACCAAGAGCTCTAGATTTGGAGGCAGAAGACTATAGAGTTCAAATACCTCCATTACATGCTATCAATGTGAGCTAGGCAAGTCACTTTACGTCTTTGGGTCTCCATTTCCACAAATGTATAAAGAGTGGGTTGTACTGGATGGTATCTGAGGACTCTTGCAGTTCTATTTCTATGATTCTCAGGTAGAATGGGTATACTTATCATACATTAGTGTCTAATATCCAATGTATTGGACACGAAGGGATGGAGGGGTTGACTTTTCCTTTGTCCTTGTTATTGCCCTCTCCTCCCACCCACAAATACTCAATGAAATGTTCAGGGATCATTTGCAAAACTTATACATGGGTAGATGGCAGCTCTCATGGCACCTTATTCTGTGTAAAGGTCATCACCTGCAGAGGTGGAAACCTGTGACCTCGAGGCCACATGTGGCCCTCTAGGTCCCAAAAGGATTTATTCTGTGAAATTTGGATTCCATCAAAGAGCCACAGTTCAGGACCTAGAGGGCCACATGTGGGCTTGAGGCCACAGGTTCCTCACCCTTGAAAGGATTTATTAAAAGTGCTTCCTATGTGCTAAATGATGGGGTGCAAAGAAAAGCTAACACTATTTCTTTGCTCAGATCAATTGGACATATAACCAAACTGCTGTTGTTTCTTTTCTTTGGTCTTTGCTTCAGGGGATTATTCTTTAAAAGAGGAGGTGAGAGTTTTAAAAATAATAAATTCAATCAGTCAATATTTATTAAATACATACTATAAGTCAGGTACTGGGTTAAGGGCTTGAGGATACAAAGAAAGGCAAATGATAATTACTTCTCTGAAGGCACTCAGTCTAATGGGGAAGATAGCAACAATGCAAACAACTATGTAGAAACAAGGTATGTACAGGATAAACTGGCAATAATCGACAGAGGGAAGACACTATCATTAAGGGTGATCAGGAAAAGTATCTTATAGAAAGTGAGATTTTAGCTTATATTGTTAGGAAGCTAGAGAAGCCAGGAGACAGAGATGAGAAGGGAAAGAATTCCAGGCATGGGGGATAGCCAGCAAAAATGCTTAGTCCATAGAAGGAGTGTTTTGTGTCAAGAGAAGAGAAATGTCTTGTGTCGATGGAGCATTCAAATAATATATAGATGGAGGTCCCCAGGGAGTGGGGAGCTGTGCCTCCTGTCCTGCCCAGAGCCTGGTAGAGCTGTGAACAGCTGTGTGAACAGCTGCTGTGGCTAGCAGTGGGATGCAGGTGACAGCTCTACACTGGCCATGAGCTGTTGTGGCTACTGTGGGCCCCTGGTACTGCACAGGGGCAAGCTGGGGCCTGCAGGCCAGGACTGGGGCCAGAGCTGGATGAGGCCAAATTGGGCCAGACAGCAGATAAGCCCACCACCTGGATGCCCACCAGTTACAACAAAAGCCTTTAACAAAATGGACAAAAGGATTCTTCAAATGGAAATACTGCCAGTGCAAGAGGAAAAAAAGGAACAAAGAAAAAGAGAAACTTATTTTTACATTAAAACAAAAATGTAATGCAATTGAATGGCATGAACATAGTCATAGTAATTCTAAAATAGGAATTTTATAATTCTATTTCATTTCACATAAATGTTGGGATGTCTAAAGCATGACATGGAATATTACAAAACAAGCAGGAGAAATCAGAGAAAAGCTATGTCTCTTCAGCTAGAGGAGCTTTGCCAAGAACCACTTGGAATAGACACCTTGCAGTGATGGCAATGGGAGTCTTAGCTGTAGTGATGACAAGACTGCCATCACACACACACACACACACACACACACACACACACACACACACAGCCTTTCAGACAAAAGCTCCAATTTACTTCAGGTAGTAAAATAAAAGAGCACCAGGTGAAAGTGAAGACACTCCCTGCAAGCACTGATTGCTTCTATTGCTTTTAAAAAAAAATAACAAAAACCCCAAAAAACAATCCATTGGAGGACAACAGAGACGGTGGCCCTGTGGAAACACATTCTACCACTCTGGGCACGTCTAATTTGGCAGGTTTTCCCTCTCAAGAGTAGACTGTGATATGAGAAATAACAAACCTGGGGAGAAAGCTTGGTTTGGAATGACTAGAAAATAATAATGTCTGTGAATGATTTGCACTCGAGGGAATTGACTGATGAAGATCTCCTTCATCTAGATCAACAGTGAGGGTTTGGAGGAGGCAAGAGTATGCAAATAGAGGTGTTCACTTTCTAGGAACAATCTGAGGCTAGCTTTCTAATGGTAGGAGTTGTGAGGCAAGACTCTCTGGATGCTGATCCTAACATCAGCGTGTGCATGCAAATGTTCCAGGTGTGGATCATTCTCTCTACACCTACCAGCCTATGCATGAAGATTTAAAGAAAGGGAAGGCAGTTCAGTCTATGCTGTTAAGATACTCTAAACAAAAATAACAGAGTTTTCATTTACATCACTGTAGGCTTGTTTGGGGGTATGGCATTAATCAATTTAAAATTGTTTTAGCTTTTCAAACTTTGCTTTCGATAACTGTTTTATTACTTTGTAATAAATGTGAACATAAATATATTTTTCTTATCCTTTGCTGTTATATTACATTAACAAATGGATAAAACTTTTTAAAAAATACCATATATATGGAAGAGAGGAGAAGGAGATTCAGGAAAGAATCTAGACAAGCAAGTTCATGTCAGAAATATCGTGTTAAATATGCCTATCCGTGTAAACATATATATGTACATTTATATATAATGCATGCACACACATTTATATATATATATGAACTATATCTCTGTGTGTACATATATTATAAAGCATTGTGAAAGAGATTTATGGTATCATAAACTATTTTCTTTCTCTGTTCATTTTATGAGGAATAGTTCATGTTTGTCAAATTCATAATAAAAAACAAACCTGGGCAATTTATTTAAAACAAAGAAAATAAAGGTGATGTAAAAATGGAATATCAAAACATTTTTAAAAGAATCAAAGCAGTGAAAGTTCTGCTTCTAACAAAATGTTGCCTTTTCCCAAATTCCCATAAATTGTGGCTTCCCACAAGGCCTATATTCAAGAATCTTCAGGTATGGGCACAAAATAAACATTCAGAACATCCCTTGTGGCTTGACTTAAATCTGTGATTCTATTATTTGAAGGGCCCGAGCAGAGAATGTCAGAAAATGTCCTAGGAGATAGGACAAGATGAATTCTAAAGTTCCTTCCCACTCTGAGATTTAATAATTCTGACTCAAGCCTTAGTGGCTGAGGAATTGAGTGGTTATATAAACACTTTGAAAGGTAGGTACATGGTGAAATTCCATAATAAAGCACAGAGTCTCCTGGAAAGGGCCCTCCATGACGATCAGGTTCATCCCTTACTAGTTCCAGTGTTGGCGAGCTTGCCTTTGAAGTATCCCATTCTAGTTTCAGACACATTTAATTGTTAGAAGGTTTTGACTTACATTGAGCCAAAAACTGCTTCTCTGCAGTTTTTGTCTTCTAGTTTTTTTTCCCTTAAGACCAAGCAGAATAAACCTAAGCCCTATTTTCTCATAATAATCCTTTGAATATCTGAAACTAGTTATTATCCCTCTTTCATCTTTTATCTACTAGGTGGCACAGTAGGCCTGGAATCGAGAAGACCTGAGTTCAAATGTGACCTCAGATATTTACTCACTGTGTGACCTTGGGTGAGTCACTTAACCTTTGTTTGCCTTAGTTTCCTTAAATGTAAAATGGGATAATAATAGCACTTATCTTCCAGGATTGCTGTGAGGATCAAAGGAGACACTATTTGCAGACAGCATAGAGCCTGTCAAATGTTGTTGTCATTGTTGTTGTTATTGTTGTTATAGAGTCATTCAGTCATGTTCTACTCTTCATGACCCCATGTACCCTACTGTCCATGGGCTCTTCTTGGCAAAGATACTGGAGTGGTTTGCTATTTACTTCTCTAATGGATTAAGGCATATAGAAGGCACTTAATTTAGTCAAGTAAGTGGCACAGTAGACAAAGAATTGGGCTTGGAATGAGGAAGACTCATTTTCCTGAGTTCAAATCTGACCTCAGACACTTCCTAGCTGTGAGACCCTGGGCAAGTCACTTAACCCTGTTTGCCTATTTCCTCATCTAGAAAATGAGCTGGAGAAGTAAAGGGCAAACCATTTCAATATCTTTGCCATGAAAACCCCAGATGGGGTCATAAAGAGACACTTAATGTTTCCTTCCTTCTTCCCTCTCTCTAGGTTAAATGTACCCGTTTACTTTAGTTGATCCTCCATTGACATGATCTCATGTCCTTTCACATCCCTGACTATCATATTCTAGAAGTGAATGTCTTCCCAAAAACACGACATGCAGAATTGAATGCATGATGCCAGCTATGGCATCAGCAGGACAAAGTGCAGTGGGGCTATTATCTCTGGAATCCCAGATCATATTAGCTCTTTTGGTTGCCATGTCACAATATTCATTCTTTTCACAAGAACTTTTTGTCTAACAACAGGTCTCCTATCCCATGCTTGTGTAGCTCATTTTTGAACCCATATAAAACTTTTCATTTATCTCTAGTAAAAATCATCTTATCTGCCGTCTGTATCTGTAGAAAGAACTGATAAATGGAAGTATGCATAGAATGATTTATATGTATGTGTGTATATACATGCATACATATTTGTATCTAATGGTAGCCATCTCTAGAGTGGGGGGGAAGCAAAAGGGAGGGAATTTACCTAAGTTTTTTTATATATTTAAAAGGAATAGCAAGTTGTACATAATAGTTTTGCAGTTTTGTGTGCAGTTTTTCTATTCTGCTATATTAGGGAAATATTTATTTTATTTCTTCAGTTCAGAATAAAATAAATAAAATTTTTACAAATCATTATATTTTGTCTATTAGTTCTAGCTTGTTGAGATCTTTTTAGATTTTAGATCTTAACTATTTCATACAACATATTGGCTTCTCTCTCTCAGTGTTTTGTGGTTTATAAATGTAATGGCATACTATTATTTGTATATGTTTGTATATCTGTGATTTTACCAGTGTCAGGAACACTTGATATAGAAATACTGTCCACTGATGCAAATCATCAACCGATCTGTAACTGATAGGCTTAGAGATTTGTTTGGAGGTACTAAAAGGTTTAAATACCTATGGTCTCACAGCTATTGTGGATTAGGGGTAGGACTGGATCCCAGGACTTTCTGACTCTATGCTTTAAACTCCTTCTGGTTTACCATGCTAAGCTTTTGTAAAAATTATTTTGGTTGCTAGGTGGAAGAGGTATCGAAGTGAGAAGAGACTTGAAGCAGATCAGTTAGAAAACTAATACAATATACACATTTATTTATATATCCCTATATGTAAAGATATGTGTTTTTACATATATGTATATGTATCATTTACAAGATAAGTGAGTTAAAAGACTTCTTAATAATTAAATAAATTACATATTTGAAAGGCAAGTCTGAGGCCTGAATATAACACTAGATAGATAGTTGGATAGAGATCTATAGATGGATATAGAGATATCTATCTATGTATGTATATGTATATGTATATATAATCCTAGTCTTTATTCTGCTGGAAAAGAGGTGATTAGAAGGTTGAAGATCTTGGCCTGTACAGACCCCTCAGCCTCCCTGAACTCCAAGATTGCCTGAGATGATGTGGTCCTGGGAGCTATAGAAGTCAATCCTCCTGCAAAGTTCCCAAACTCAGGCTGGCCTGGAAGAGCCGTGTTCTGAGGGGTATTCAAAAGGTCTTTCCAAGAAAGACAAATAAAAGCAACTGTCAAGAATAGAGTAAATAATAAAAATCAATTATCTAAAGTTTAGTAGATATTTAAAAGACAAGAAGCAAGAGCTGGTCCTGCGGGCAGGAAATGGTTAAGTGACTTGCCCAGAGCCACACAACCAGTATATATATATGTATGTATATATGTATATATGTATGTATGTATATATGTGTATGTATATATATATATATATATGTATGTATATGTATATATGTCTTCCTGACTCTAAGGCTATCTCTTTATACGCTATACCACATTTGCATTCTACATTAGTATACTATGCTTTATTTAGTCATTTTACAATTGTTTCATGCATGGATTATTTCCAATTATTTGCTATCACAAATAGAGAAATTCTAAATATTTTTGATCCAGAAAGATCCTCTTTTCCTTTCTCTGATACTTTTGAGATAAATGGAATCACCTGACAAAAAGGAGTAATTTGTTTCAAGACTCTTTTGTATATTTCTATATCGCTTTCCAAAATATTTACCAGTTTACTGCAATCCCACTAACAACGCATCCTGTCCAACCATCTGAGCCATCTTGCCATCTGTCTTACCACTCTACTTCTCCCCACCTGGACCAACAACCTCTGATAGGACTTCCAGAATGCATGTCTAGTCCATGAGGAAGTTCATGTACTAATAGCCAGATTGTTTACTAAATAAACCCACTGCATCTAGCCAGCCCTAGGCATAAGACCCATTTCATATCTCATCTAGTCACATACCCAGTACATTTTACTGCTTACCATCTTGCATACCTGTAGCAGCCCCACTATTCAATTCTTGCTCTTAGAAACACAGTGTTGAGTCATTCCAATCATGTCTGACTCTTCATGATGCATTTTGAGGTTTTCTTGGCAAAGATATTGGAGTTCATTTTACAATTGAAAAAACTGAGCTAAACAGGGCTAAGTGACTTGCCCAGGGTCACACAGCTAGTAAGAATATGAGGCTGAATTTAAAGTTAGATCATTCTGACTCCAAGTCCAGGGTTCTATCCATTGAACCATCTAGCTTCCCTAATCAATAACTAAATCAAAAATACCATTGCTTTTGGAAAAGGCATACCAATTGACTGCTATGGGTCACCATTCCCATAACTTCTCAGATTCTAACTATGTCCTCTAATAACTAAATCTCTATATAAGTCATCTCCCTCAATTAATATGGGAGATCCTTGAAGGCAAGGACTGCCTTGCTTTATAAATATATTAAATATATATTTATATATACATACATATGTACATATACACATATATACACATTTATATCTTTGGTGCTTAGCACAATACCTATAAAAACGCTTTTTTTTCATTTATTCAAATTATTATTTTTTTAAAAGTTAGATCCAGGCCAAGGACAAGTCCCTGAGGCACTCTACTAGAGAGTTCTAGCAAGGTTGACTTCTATTCATTAGTTACCATTCATTAAATCAGTTTCTCACATAGCCATACTATAATCTGGTACACACTTCAGTCATGATAGCTAACAAGTGAAAGACTTTGGAAGTTTCTTAACTTAACTTTCCACCCATCTCCTACTTTCATTGTAGCTGTTAGGAGTTCAGAATAACAGAGCCAAGTGAAGGCTGTGATATCCATATCCCTCATGGCAACAGATCAACCATCTGGATAGAAATTTAACATATAAAAGCAAGGGAAATGCTGTTCAGAGTCTGAGATCAATCACATTTAATATAATCTCTGCACAGAGATAACAATTGAATTCACGGGAGCTTCTGAGGTCAACAAATGGGATGCTCTCAAGGTATTAATCCAACAAATCTGATAAAAGATAGCAACTTTTTTACTGACATTGATAACTCTTTAAAGAGTACCCAAGAATGAACTACCAGAAGATTAAAGAGTCTCAAGATCATTTCATATGAAGATAAATTGAAGGAACTGAGAATGTTTAGGCTTGAGAAGAAAAGGTTTGGAGTGGGGTGAAAGAGGACTGAGGAGGGAGGAGCACAAGTTATTGTCTTCAAATACTTGAAAGGCTATGAAATGGCAAAGGGTTTGGACTTGTCCTGATTGTTCCAGAGGACAGACCTAGAAGTAATAGGCAGAAGATGCCAAGAGAAAAATTTAAGTTTGCATCAATGAAGTTCCCTAAGAATTTGAGCTGTCCTTAGGAGGGAGTGGGTTCCTCTCCTTAGAGCTTTTCAAAGAGAGGTGGGATGACCACTTGTCAAGAAGACTGTAAAAATGTTTCTTCTAATTCTAAGATTCTGTGTGTCTGATTTCTGAAGCTACCCTCTCTTGACTAGTTCTCCAGAATGCCAGTAGCCCCTCTTTGGGAATGGACCAATAAATGTGACCTGATATCAAGAAACCTTTGGGGTCTACCAAAGTTCACCATTGTAGTTGAACTACCCTTTCTGATCTTGGGGGTCCCAGAATCAGGGCATCTTCTTGACTGTAAATGGGCCAGGAAATTGGCCTTTCTCAGGAGGCTCTGAACCAAAATGCCTTAGGGGTCTGGGTCCCTTGAAATCTTGTTTTTTCTTTAAGGAATCTGAGTTAGTGAGTACTGAGCTAATTATATGGCTTAAGCATTCCCCATCTCCTCATATGTTTTAGCTGATTGGCTGACCATTAGACCCCATAAGCCAGAGATTAGTTGAGGGACAGGTAGCCAAAGGAAACCTAATTTGCCTTCTTACTGACAGTTTTGAAAAATTGAGTGAGAGACATTGAAGCCATTGATGAAATGATCATTTTCACCTCATTAGGATCTCAGCTGCCTATGTTTGATTTATTCCCCAGAAAATTGAGACCTGACTATGCCACATCCCACTTTTTCTCTTCCTCATCCTTAATGAGCTGTGCTCCATGTATAGCGGTGCCTTACTTGACTATCCCACCTTTTGGAACTCATAGCTCATTTCTTTGTCATATTTCCTGCCCCTTTTGAGGGTTCATCCCTGTTTCCAGGTGTGGTGTTGAGCATTTTTTTTTAATTTTGTGGGGTTTTTTTTGGTGTGTGTGTTTTTCCATCACCCACTGTGCATACCAGAATTCCCTCTTTATTTCCATTTGAAATCCTACTTATTTTCCAGCTCATATTTCTAACCCCTTTAGGACTATCTGGATTGTGTCTCTCTGTGCTGAGCAGTTTGCAACACCTCTCTCTACAGTAAGTAGAGAGCACATGTATTTTGCAACTTCAGAACCAGCTCCTCGCCAATCTTCCCCCACCCTTTTCCTGGTATCATTAACTGTTACACAGGACAGGATTCAATACCAGTCCTGGAAAACGTCATTGTACACTCAGTTTTTGGTCTCTCTTGGCAGCTTCTCAATCCATGTGCATGCTTTCTTATCCTAGGCAATTTGAAACAATATTGTGAGAGTCAGATTTCATGAGACACCATATCAAATGCTTCACTTGCATCCAAGTTTCTAGTGTTTACTGCTATTCCCTGATCCTTTATCCCATATATTTGTGATTTTGTTTTAAAAACACACAAACAAACCTTATCGATCGTGTTAGGCTGCCATGATTCATTGCCATTAAAGGAAAATATTTGAGCACTCTGCATTGCAAGAATTTTCAGATGTTTACAGTTTTTATTCCCCTTAGCAAGTTAACATCCTTTACTAATATCAGACTGTGTTGCCTTAAAATGATTTGAGATTCTGGAGGGTTGTGTCAATGGAATTTTTGGTTTTGCCAAATTAGAAAGTTTCAACACATTCAGGGGTGTTATGGTAATGTTTAATAACTGGCTCTCTGAAAAAATTGTATGTACAACACTTATGAATTTAATCTGCATTAGTAACATTTTCTCCATCACTTTCTTAGATCCAGACAATTGACAATAAAACTTGATTTGTAGTGTTTGTCAATTTCTGAGGTATAAACTCTTACACTTATAAAATTTCTCAGATTAAGCCTTACTCAAAAATCTTTGGTGGTCTCTTATGCCCTAATAGATCAAATAGAGACTCTGAGAAGTGAATAGAGAAACTGACATGAAGTCAATAAAACTGGGGTTCCAGTCCCACCTCAGACACTTAATAACTGTGTGATGCTGGGCAAACCAATTAACCTCTCTCTGCCTCCATTTTCTCATGTATAAAATGAGAGGGCTGGCATCTAAGGTCCCTCTAAATCTATGGCCCTGTCCTTGGCATTCAGGGTCCTCCACAGCCTAGAGTCAACCCACCTGCCTAGTCATAGGCTATACCAGTTTCCTTCATACACAGAAACCTCCTTGACTCTTTTTTCATTCTGCCCTAAAAGTCATTCAAATTGTTCTTTCATACCTTGAATGAACAATCCCTATTTCACCCCTTCTTTTAAGAAAAAAGGATCAAATTCTACCTCCCTTAAGAAGATTTCCCTGGGGTGGCTAGGTGGCGCAGTGAGTAGAGCACCGGCCCTGGAGTCAGGAGGATCTGAGTTTGGATCCGGCCTCAGACACTTCACACACACACAGACACACACACACACACACACACACACACAGACACACACACACTAGCCTTATGACCTTGGGCAAGTCACTTAACCCCAATTGCCCTACCTTCCCCCCTCCAAAAACAAAAAGCAACAGCAAAAAATATTTCCCTGCTCACATCCCCCTCCCTAGCCCACGCCAAGTGAAAGTGATTTTTCTTCCTCAAATGTTTCCTAGCACTTTGCCTAGAACTCTCCTTTGACCTTTCCTTACTCTTTCTTATACTTAATTTCCTAATGCATCTATAATCACTTAGATGTGGGCATTCCTACAAGGATACAGATCAATACCCATCCATGCCTGCACATCTTAGATGACATTTGTCCTCATTCTCCCATAATTTCCCACAGAGGAACCTATCGCTGTTCTGGTAGCCTTCCTTGGATTTTCTTGAAATTATGTGAATACCAATAAAATTTATGGGCTATCCATCTTACTCTCACTATATGCCTAGCCCAGTTCCTCCCCTCCACTCCTAAGTACTTAGATAAGTACTATAGTAGGTAGAATGCTGGATTTGGAATCAAGAAGACCTGAGTTTGAATCCTTCCACAGATACTTGGGTGGGTGACCCTGAGCAAGATAGAACACAGGGTCTAGAGTCAAAAAGACTTATCTTCCTGAGTTCATATCTGACCTGAGACACTAGTTATATTACCCTAGGCAGGTCACTTAACTCTGTTTGCTTCAGTCTCCTCATCTGCAAAATAAGCCAGAGAAATAAAAGGCAATATTTATTCAGTATCTTTGCCCTCCCCCCCTAAAAAAAAACCCAAATGGGGTCACAAGGACTTGGACATGACTGAAAAATTACTGAACCTAGTCACTTATTTA
This sequence comes from Gymnobelideus leadbeateri, assembly GCA_011680675.1. NCBI lineage: Eukaryota > Metazoa > Chordata > Mammalia > Diprotodontia > Petauridae > Gymnobelideus > Gymnobelideus leadbeateri. The sequence goes on from WOXC01001791.1 coordinate 123,026, forward strand.
TTTGATGAGATCCTTTATGCTGCTGCTCCTGCATAATTTTTGTTTCTAATGTGTTGGAGGTTCCTTGTGCCCACCATCCCATTGTCCTTTGCATGTTCTTCAACTTCAGTTTTTCAGAGCTTGTAATGTTTCATACAACAAGAATGGAAGAATATTAATGTTTGGAATCATTTTGGGATCATTAAAAGAACTTAACAGTATCCCCAAAGTAATTCAATCTATTATATTTTCTTATTCAATTATGAACCCAACTCATTGTTCATTGAAAGTGTCTGTCCAAAATGACAGACAGTTCTGAATCTCAGACTCTGCTGAGGATCTTGGCTCATATTTCATTGAAAAAATGAAGGTTGTTCACCAAGAGTTCTTTCCTCTCCCTTTCCCCTCTTCTGACATCATTCAGATGCCTTCTGCCATTATTTCTTCCTTCACCTCTGTCTCACATAAAGAGCTGGCTCATGTCCTTTCTAAAGCAGAGGCATTATACATATGGAGTAAAGTGTGTAAAAATGAACACACAAACTCCTCAGATTCCCTTTGATTCCAGAGCCAAAAGCATTTCAATAGGTCCTAACTGTAACTGGGGCAGTAATAACTACTAAATAACATGAGATGTATCTGAGATCACCATGTTGGAAACTAAATAATTAAATATTCACTTATCTATAGAGGCAAATAAGTCCAAAACATACAATATACAAATAACATGCAAAACATAAAACATACAAAGAAGTCCAAAACATTCATATTTTCTAAAATGTTTATGGCCTTAAAAAGATATGTTATCTTGCTGAACTCATTAATTTTTATAAACTATCATCTGAGTTCAAAAACAGAAAAAAAGACCCTCACCAATGGGTGTTTATAGATAAGTCAGTCTGAATACATTCTGGCTCTATAAATGGACATATTTTGTTATGGACTTTCAATATGAAGAAATGTTTTTTTAATTGTTCAGTAATAGATGTCTTAGCTAACAGTCAAGGAGGGGAAATAGTTCCACTGAAAACTTGAGAGGATTGGGAAAAGAAAGGAGCATATATTCATCTGTCCCTTCAGTAACCACTTATTTAGTATCTGCCTCTGACATAGTGACTGGGTGACCCTAAGCAACTCACTCAACAATTTCAGTGCTCTGTTGCTGTTTGTGTTTTGTTTTCAAAGATGACCAAGGACATCACTGGGTGATGTATTGACTTGCTCATGAATTGGATTGAAGTGAGGCAGAATTGTACAAAGTCATGAACCTTGCTCTCCCTTCCAGAGAAATCAAAGTCCAGTAGCAAAACAGAAGTCAAGATAACTAACAATGGCCTGGGAAACTGATCATGGTTTCTTCAATGTATGACCAAGCTCTAAATCCTCCATAGCACCTTTTTTAGCCACCTTCATGGTCATTGGAACAAATTATCCTTATGTACCCATTTAACTGGGGGAAGTCTGCACATGCTTCAGTGTTCTAGACCACTGTCTAAGACTATAAGTTGCAGAGAAGGTACTGACCTGCATTAATAGAAGTTTCCTTCCAAGACATTCCCTATACAAATGAAATCATGGGTTCAGTGTTTACTAATCCATTGTACAAAAAAGAGTCAGGAAGATCTTTCTTAGGTCCTTCTTCTAATACATCCTAGCTGTACAAACATGGGCAAGTCACAACCTCTTAGTATTTTAGACAATTTTCTTACACTAAAATTGCTGATGACTTGTTGATCTTCATTGGTGGAAAAATTTCTATCCCTATAGAGTCCCCTACATTGATGAAATCACAAGGGTTCAGACCCTTACCTCCCAAATTGTGCCAAAAGTACTATTCTTTGTGTTAAGTGAGATATCAATAAATATTTGTGCCAGGCACTATGCTAAGCATCGGGGATACAAAAAAGAAGCAAAAGACAACCTTGCCTTCAAGGAGCTTACAATCTAATGAAGGAGATAGGCAAACAAATGTATAAAAAGCAAGCACTATACAGGATAAACAGGGAATCCTTAACTGAGGGAAAACACTGGAATTAAGAGGGATGGGGAAAGGCTTCCTGCAGAAGGCAGTTTAAAGTTAAAGGGCATAAATACAATTAAGGATGATCCCTGCCTTCATGGAGCTTACAATTTACCAGGGAGGATAGGACACATAGACAGATATGCAACATTATACACAGATAGGAAAGATCATTCCTTTCTAGGAGAATTGGAAAGGGAGAGAAAGGTGGAGATGAAAGAGATAGTGTTTATCCTGTTGTGGGGGCTTTTTTCTAGCCAAAGGGAACATCTGGGCTTTAAAGAGGCATGATGATGTGCCCATATCTGAACTGAGTGGCAAAATGAGCAAGAGGGCCAAATGGAATTTAGGGAAGTCAGTTCTTAGCCATTACCACCTTCTCCAGTCCCAGAAATTAGTCATTCCCCAAAGGAAATAAATGGGGTAAAGTCATTGCAGTCTTATTTGAAACATTCTTCTGCAGAAAAATGGCAGGACATTGGTCCTTTGAAAACTGGGAATAATGAGTTAAGAGATGATTCTCCCGTTTTACACCAACTGAGCTGGATCTGGATAAAGAGGTTAGAGGCAATGCTTCTAATCACTGCCCCTTGCCTCCTCCACACCCATGACTTCTTGTCTGCTAAACCACATGCTTATCTGCATATGTGTAATAATCTCCCAGACTCCCACCCCACCCTTCACTCCAGTAGAACATAAGCGTTTAAGGACAGAGATTGTATAATCTTTTGTCCTTAATTTCCCAACATAAATAATAGTGCTTTGAGCACAAAAGACACCATAAATGATAGAATAGAACCTATTTGAGGGCAGAAACTTTTTATTTTTTTTAATTTTAATTTTTTATTATTTTTTATTTTTTGTTCTTATCTTTGTGTCCCCAGAGCCTGGCACATAGTAGGTGCTTGTTAACTGATAGATTATTTTAAATTTAATTATTGATCATAGAGAAAACTGAGAGTAACTATGGATAGGCCCAAGCTCACACAGGTAGTGAGTAGCAAAAGCCTGAGCTAGGTCTCAGCTTCCTAACTCCTAGTTCAGTTTCCTTATGTAATCCAGGACACCATAAAGCTCTCACTTAATTCAAGAGTTATATCTACCTATTTGGACACTTCCATCTGTGTTTGCTATGAAACACCCATAAAGGGGTTTTCTGGGGATAAAAAAACACCTTTTTTCTGCCTTGAAAAATAAGAGTTGATTCACTGTTCCACTGGGGAGTGGGGAGGACTCAAATTGAGTCATTTATCTGGTTTTCTGCCCTAGAGATAAAAGCAACAAAGATCTCTGGCTGTTTCTTCTCTCCAGTTTGTGTGTCAGAAAGAAAAACCAGAGGGAAGGGATGATTGGAGCATAACAGAATGGAGGACCTACATCAGGAAAGAAGGGATTTGGTATTGGCTGATAAATGAACAATCCCCCTTCCACATCCAATCCTGCTCCCAAGGGACTGTCAGTCCTCAGGAGACCACCTAGGGCCAAGGACATACATTACGTCTTAGGCTGCCAAAGTGACCCTGCTCAGTGACCTCAGGAGAGAATCTGCTAGAAAGAGAGAAAGACAGAGAGAGAGAGAGAGAGAGAGAGACAGACAGACAGACAGACAGAGACAGAGACACAGAGAGAGACAGACAGACAGAGAACATGGTACCTGCAGGGCCCAGTAAAAGGAGTACCAAGATAGATTTCACTTTGCTTCAATTATATACATTGGGGTTTTTTAATGGCAGTTTCAGATTCTACAGAAGAGAAACTACACCTATGAATTCACTGGTACAGGGAACTAACTCTACAAGAGGAAGTTCCTCTACTAACGCAGATCAGCACATTTTCTGAAATTTATAGTCCTAGAGAGTTGCCTAGAGCACAGAGAGGTTAAGCCACTTACTCAGAGTCACATAACCAGTATCAGAGGCAGTTTTGTCTGCCTTTCTTTAGCCTCTAAATGCCAGAAAATAGACCTGTTACCTCTTTCCTCCAATATTCTATACTTGAGAAGGGGGAAACTAAAATAAGGTTAATAAAGAGGTCTAACAAGCTGGAGCTAGTGCTACATGATAAGGTAATCTGTAGAGTCAAGTCAAATCAACAAACATTTGTTACATAAGTGCTTACTGTGTGCCTAGGTTGTTTGTCCTTCATTCTCCAAGAGGACCAATGATATCTTAACTAGTGAGTAAATTGGGTTTGAGAGAGGCAGAGTTACAACAAAGACCTCAGCCTCACTCTCTCTTCCAGAGCCATTGAAATCCAGGGGCAGGACAAAGGTCAAGAGGTCTGGCAGTGGCCTGGGACTCAGTGAATGACCTTGGCATCTTTGATGTCTGACCAAGCTCTAAGCGCTTCACAGAGCCTTCTTCAGACTCCTTTGTGGCTGTTGGAACAAATTGTTCTCGTCTGCCCATTTTGCCAGGGAAAGTCTTCACATACTTGAGGCAGACATCTCTGTAACTCACCAATGTGTTTAAGTTGCCCTCAACCTGGGTTAGCCCATCTGCCAAGACAGTTTAGCATGGTGTGACCACTGTGCGTGCTGCAGCTTCCTGAAGCCACAGGTAAGGGTTGGAAGACAGAGGGATACCTTAGGTGGCTGAGCAGCCCTGAAAAGGGCTTGGCTAATTTAAATATTAGCCACCATCATCATTATTATTAATGAATGAAAATGTATTTCGTAAGGGCTTACTATGTACTAAGTGCACTATGTCCTACTACTAATAGATATATGGGTGTTTAGGGAGAACTAGCTCCTCTGGTATGTGCCTGATTGGTGAGGATACAAAGAAAGGCAAAAGAAGTCCCTGTTTTCAAGGATACAATACAATAAGAGAGACACGATGTAAATAGCTATTGCAGGTAAACTCAGTGGGATGGCACTAGTATTGAGGGCTCAGAAATAATACCTCAGCTAGGCAAAACTTAGACATGGGCTTATGTATGGGGCAGGACTTACATTAGTGCAAGGCTTGATTTCTGCAGTGGGATACAACTTCCCAAAGTCTCCCTAAGTCCTCCTGGAAGGTTCTTCTATGCACCCTGAGGAGGATGAAAATGACCAATCAGCTAATCAATCACTGTGTTAAGCACTGAAGATACAAGAAAGGCAAAAAAATACCCCCTGCCCTCCAGGAGAGTACATTCGAATGGCAGAGATGAATGTAAATAACAAGATATATACGGAGTAGAAGAAACTGGGAAAGGCCTCATGCAGAAGGAAAGATTTGATTGTGGCTTTAATGAAACTAAGAAGCAGAGATGAGGGAGGATGTGGGATAGTCGGTGCAAAGTAAGACACTGCAGATGGAGTGCTGTGTTGGAATTATTGCTGGTGTAGCTGCATTACAGAGTGTGTGGAGGGGCAGAAGATATAGGAAGGCTGGAAAGGGCCAGATGCTAGATGGCCTGGCTAGAGGGGCCAGATGATAAAAAAAAAAGTTGTTTTTTTTTTTTTTTATTAGAGTCTGCAACAAATCAGGTCACAGCACTCCTCCTCATCCTAATCAGACCTTGGCTATAGTCTTTTCCAGGGCAGTTGTGGATAGAGTGCTGGGCCTGAAATCTGGAAGACCTAAATTCAAATCCACCCTCAGACTCTGCTATGTGATCCTGGGCAAGTCACTTAACCCTGTTTGCCTCAAAGAAAATGGCAAACCACTGCAGTATCTTTGCCAAGAAAACCCCAAATAGAGTCCTGAAGAATCTGAAATGACTGAACAGCAACAAATACTCTTTTCTATTTCAACTCAAAGGTAAAAAGGGAGGGCAATTTCTCCCTCAAAGACCAAACCTCTGTGGCTTGGTATTTCCCCTACCCTCCCTGGCTTCTCTTGCCTGGGATGCTGTGGTCCAGCACACACAGATGATTCAGGCAAACAACTGACCTTTCCTATAGTATAAGAGAATTTGTAGGCACATACAGCTGAGCTACTTCTCGGTTTGGGTCATTTAGTTGCTTTCCCTCTGGGGGCTCCTGTTTTGTCCACACCCTTCCTCTAGAGAGTTTCAGTTTCTCTCATCATTCTGTTCCCATTTGCACTCTCTAGGCCCACTTCAGCTACCTTGGGCAGCACCCCTGCCAGTCTCTGAAGCAATGAAGTTTTTTTCCTTTTCAAGCCTCTAATATATCCCTTTGGCTTCTCTTTTAAGCTGTGCTGATGACATGATAACCCTCCCCAGCAGCTCAGACCCTCACTATCCAACAGGAGTGTGCACATAGTAGGTATTCAATAAATGTTTGCTTAGTGCTGTTTTTCCCTTTCATTCCTTTTTTAAACTGTCTTGTACAAAATGACTAATATGGAAATGTTCTACATGATTGTACATGTATTACCTATATCTGATTGCTTACCATTTCTGGGGGGGGCGAGGGGAGGGCGGATGAGAGGGATAGAATTTGGAACTCAAAAATTTTTTTAAAAATGCTAAAAATTGTTTCTACATGTAATTGGAAAAAATAAAATATTATATTAAAAAACAAATTCTTGCTTGGGAATCCAGATTTCTGTCTGTGTCTCCTCTCTAGCAAGGAACATGAGCCATCCCTTGAGAAAATCTTGTGTCTTTGCAATGGAAACTGGCTTTGGAATCTGAGCACCTAGGTTGGAATCCTACATCTCCATACTACCAGGGTCTCCCTAGGTGAATTGTCAAACCTCTTTGGGACTAAGTTTCCTAATTTACAAAATGAAAATCAGACACACTAAATCTGTGATCTATAAAGTCTAAGTCTATGATTCCATAGCAAGTGTCATTCAATGAAGAGCCAGCAGTTTAAGAGTTTTGTGGTCAGTCATGGCAACTCCACCTGCATAAATGGTAGGAAAACCCACACTGATAAAATCATGAATCATTTTTAAGGGGGGAGGGGAGAGTCCACACTTGTAATTTAATTGGTGTTGAGAATTCCCAGTTGGGGAGAAGGAGAAGGGGATCTCTCTGACAATGCAGATGAGCAAATACTAGGCAATATAGTCTCAGAGAGCTGCCTGGGGCATTGAGAGGTTAAAGTGACTTGATCAGGATCATACAACCAGTTTTTATCAGAGATAGGACTACTACTAGGAGTAGTGATAATGGTAGTAGTAGTGATGGTGGTAGTGGTAATAGTAATAGTAGTAGTAGTAGTGGTGGTGGTGGTGTCAATGGTAGTGATAGTGTTTAAAGTAGTATTTAAATAACACTTTAAAGTTTTCAAATTGCTTTATAAATATTATCTCATTTTATCCTCACAACAGCTCTGTGATAGAGGTGCTATTATTAGCTCCATTTTGCAGATAAAGGAACTGAGACAGAGTTTAGGTGACTTGTGCAGGGTCACACAGCTAATAAATATCTTAGTCCAGATTTGAACTTGGGTCTTTCTGACTCCAGGTCCACTGGAGTATATATACTGTGCCTTCTGGCTGTCTCTAGACTTCAGCCCAAGTCTTCCTGACTCTGAAGCCAGTTCTATCCACTATACCCCACTACCTCTCTTGAAGATCTTCACCTCAGCACCCAGAGCATGCTGCCCACTCCTTCCTCACACAAAGACATGCTCATCCTCGCGGGGAAAGAGCAATTCTACTCTGTCCAGAGGCTGTTATCAGCTACAATTTCTTCACAGTCATCCCTTAGCTAAGCCCGGCCAGAGCATGGCTCTTCAAGTCTTTCCTCCATTCGCTATTGCTACTGCTTGACCTTTCTCCATTGCTTTCTGTTCTTATCTCCACTTCCTGGCATCTCTGCTTTCCTTTAAAATGCAAAATTCACCTAAATAACCACCTTTTATTTAAAGCCTATCCTGATCCCCCATGCTGCTTGCGCTCTCAATTCCAAAGCTATCTTCTAGCTATTTGACATATGTTCATCTATACTTTCGTACATGTTGTAGTCCCCCCTCCCCTTTAGAATATATATACAACCAGGTGGCACAATGAATAGAGTGCCGGGCCTGGAGTCAGGGAGACTCCTTGTCCTGAGTTCAAATCCGACCTCAGATAGTTATTAATTCCTGGACAAGTTACTTGACCTTATTTGCCTCAGTTTCCTCATTTGTAAAGTGAGCTGGAGAAAGAAATAGCCAACCATTCCAGTATCTTTCCAAGAAAACCCAAAATGGGGTGACAACGAATCAGATATAACTGAGCAACAAAAAATATATTTATTTTTATCATGTCCCCAAAGCCTTAGTGCAGTTTTATGCTGTAACAAGTTAAAACATTAATAACTTAAAAGCTATGAAAGCTTTTAAAATGCACTAAAACTTTGGGGACACATTTCTGTGGGGACACAGAAACATGCATGCATGTATGTATGTGTATCTGTAGGTGGATATATAGATCTATATTACCATACAAATGTCAGGTTTCTTTCTTGACCCAGACTTGTGATTTCATCATATAGAAAAGTCGCAATACAGAAACTTCCTTCCTGGATAGAGATCAGCAACTCATTTGTAACTTTTAGTTACAGAGCATAGCTTGGGACACTGAAAGATTCAATAACTTGACCACGGTCACACAACCAGTATTTGTCAGAGGCAACGCTTGAATTCACATCTTTCCTAACTCCAAGACTGGGCATCTCCCACTAGGCAGTGATGCCTATTCAATCATTAGAATATTTTTGCCTCTTGGCAACTTCAAAGTTCCTATTTCTACCCCCTTGGGCCAAGCACAACAAATCTAATCCCTTCACTAAGAAGCAAATCCAATTCCTCTTCCATATGAGAACTTCCCAAATATCTGGAAGCAGCTATCTGTCCCTCTTGATTCATCTTTCTCAGGATAACCCTACAGCTTCTTCCCCTTCATATGGCATGATCCCTATCTTGGTCCTTCTCCACCAAAACCCCTTCCAGCAAAGATGGAAAGAAAGGGTGACTGAAGGATTTGGGAATCACTACAAATCAGCAGAAAGCCAGAATTATCTCAATACAAATCATCAGCTCATCCCAGAAACATTTCTTTTATTTCATTTTGTTTTCATCATTTCAGCCAGAGTCAATTTTGCCCTGACAAATCTGGTCAGCTGAGATATTTTCTCAGTTAAAATCTCCTCCCTGTCCTGACCCAGGTCTTCTATCCCATTCTGATGGCTACCCTGACCACAAGGGTGGCTGGGATCTCAGCCCATAACCCAGGAAATATTCATGTAGAAATGAAGCCTCCACATTCAAGCCAGATTTGTGGTGAAATTGTGCAAACTTTACAAGGTTAAAAAGTTCAATTGTCTTACGTGGCCCTGAAGAAGGGAGACTTCTCTCAACTCTTCCAAATACCAGAGATAGAGATAAGTTATGAGAGCAGGCTTGCACAGGAAAATAGAGGTATTTTCTTTTTCACAATGAGCAGGGGTTATAAGGAGCTACATTCTCTGAATATGTGGACTTGGGTCAAGCCTGAATGTGTGTGTATGTGTAACATATACACACATGCATATATAATCAATTATATATGTGTGTATCTGTGTGTCTGTGTACATATATGTGAATATACATATACATATATACTACACACATATACATATGTGTATATATAATATAGTTTTTTTTTGCCTTTTTTTGGAGGGCAACTGGGGTTGAGTGACTTGCCCAAGGTCACAGGCTAGTTTTTGTATTAAGTATCTGAAGATTTGAACTCAGGTCCTCCTGACTCCAGGGCTGGGGCTCTATTCACTGCACCACCTATAATATAGACTCTTTAAAAGGAGAAACCCATTTAATGATTTTTCTTAAAGTTCAAACCAGTAGATGATAGGATCATAGATTTAAAGCTAGAAGGAAACAAAGGTCAATTATTCCAACTCTCTTATTTTATAGATAAGAAAATTGAGGTGCAAGGAGGTTAAGGGTCTTGGGCAGGATCAAGCAGCTAGTAAGGATCATGGGTAGGATCCAAACTCAGGTCTTCTTGACTTTAAGACTTTGGCACATTTAAAAATTCTTCTTACTTTAACACTTTAAGAGTATCCATTTTTAAGCCAAATGTCACCTGGTAGCTAGGCAGACATTTTATAGTGATAGCATGCATTTATAACATTTCATGGCTTATAATCTATCAATAAATATATGTGCATTGTGTTACAGAGGTCAAAAATTTCTATCACTTATTGACCAGCATTCTGAATGTCCCAATGTGCCATAGCTATCATATTGTAGACATGTGGTACTACCAGGTGCCTGGTACTTTGCTAATATTAATTTTTAAAATAATATTTTATTTTTCCCAATTACATATAAAACAATTTGTTGTTGATTTTTTAAGATTTGAGTTCTAAATTCTAAGACAGCAATCTAATCTAAGTTATTCATATACAATCATGTAAAGAATTCCTCATTAGTCATTTTATAAAAGAAAACAAAGAATAAAAGAAGCAAGGAAGAAAGAAAAAGAGAAATATAGTATGCTTCAGTCTATATTCAGAAGTCATAAATTCTTTCTCTGAAGGCCGATAGCATTGTTCATCATGAGTACTTTGAAATTGTATTGGATCATTGTATTGCTGAGAATAACTAAGTCATTCACAGTTGTTCATTGTATGATATTGTTGTTACTGTGTACAATGTTCTACTTATTTTGCTCTGTATCAGTTCATGCAAGTCTTTCCAGGTTGTTTTTTTTTCTGAAATCATCCTGCTTGTCATTTTTTATAACACAGTAATATTCCATTATAATCATATACCACAACTTCTCCAAATGATGGGCATCCCCTTATTTTCCAGTTCTTAGCCACCACAGAAAGAGCTGCTATAAATATTTTTGTACAAATAGGTTCTCCCCCACCTCCTCCCTTTAAAAAAACGTCTCTTTAGGATACAGATCTTGTAGTAGCATTGCTGGATCCAAATGTATGCACAAATTTATAGCCCTTTGGGCATAGTTCCATATTGCTCTCAAGAATGGTGGAATCAACTCACAACTCCACCAACAGTGCAGCTAAAATTAATTTTGCATTGTAGAATAAGAAGAGAGGGGCAGAACTGGCCAATAAGACCACTATCATTCGAGCATGCTCTGTATGCTGATAACCTGAGTAGAGGTGTGAAGAGTCTGTTTCCTAAAATTTCTGATCATGCATAATAGAGGGACCTTGCTCCCAAATCAGAGCGTGGACAAGTATTATTTAACTGTTTTCTATCAACTTATTTTGGGGTGATAAAAAGTATTCAATTGGTTTTTGAGCCAGAAACAAGTATGCATACAAAATGTACAACCCAGTGAAAGTTCTGTCAACCTGGAAACTTGTGAGTAAAAGGGAAGAGAAGGAGAGGCACTACTGCTGGCTGCCTAAGCTACTCTCCACTCCTTGGGCCACCATGTGGCTGTCAACACTTCTGGTTTCTTCTTTCCTAATCTTAAAACAAAACACCTAAATGGAATTGACCAGATTATAACCTTGTAAATGTAGAGATCCAGCAACTAGCATTCATGGCAGAGTTTGCTAGTAGACAGAGCGGCCAAGTCGTCCTGAGGAGTGACCTGCCTGACCCAATCCAGCAGTTTATCTAGTTGGCAGCTAAGATACCAAGTTCTGTAAGCAAGAAAGTAACTCACCCATTGGCTCTATCATAGCCAGAAGAGAACTTGGTGGGACAGATGTTTAGTAGCAACTCCTCTAAGTTTGAACTAACTAGAGAAGTGTGTCCTTCCAGTCTGAGAAGCTTTTATACTTTGGTTCGTCCTTTTTTTTTTCCAATTCGTAAAAGCTAATTGCTGTTAATTCGTTATCAGTTACGTCAAAGTCATGGTTATTGTGGGGCAGTAAATCACTGGTGATCAATATTGAGGGAAACATACTGGATGTAGTATCATGAGTGCTAGTCCTAGAAAGTCATTCCTCAGTTCCTTAGGGTTATGCTCTAGAACTCTAAGGGGAGCAGTAGCCTTGCTCTGAGGCCCCGACCTGCCAGTAGGAAGTTTGGGAGAGTAGTTCCAGAATGTATGGAGGCTTTAGTAAGCTTGTATTGCTGGCTGGCATAGACATTCATCCTCTAGCTGCTGGGCATCTTAAGGTGCAATGTGAAGATGAAAGACAGGGTTAGTTGAGGATCCTCAATGTACTTAGCAATGCTGGTCCTGTCACAACAGATTCACAATCTGTCCTGGGACTTGTATTTGAGACTAATCCTCTTAATAGGCCCTATCAGTGTTTACATGCTGCTGACATTGCCTTAAAAAATGCAAAATGATGCTATCCACATCCAGAGAAAGAACTATGGAGTCTGAATGCAGATCAAAGCCTCTATTTTCACTTTTTTTTGTTTTGTCTTTCTCATGGTTTTCCCCTTTTGTTCTGATTCTTCTTTCACAATATGACTAATGCGGAAATATTTTTAATATGATTGTACATGTATAACCTATGTCAAGTTGCTTGTCATCTTGGGAAAGGGGGTGGGGAGGGAGGGAGGGAGAAAAAAAAATTTGAAACTCAAAATCTTCTAAAAGTGAATGTTGAAAACAAAAAAAATAAAAAATTTAAAAATATTTTGAAAACCTTTAAAAAAATGCAGAGTGACCACTACAGCATGGTGAGGCCGCAAAAGAGGGTTTTAGTGGAGGATCTGTTTAAACGTCTCAAAGAAAATCTGTAAATGAGTTTAAATGAGGTTTAAAGTGAGAAGGATGGAGGAAGGAGAAGACTTTTTATATAAATTTGCCAAGCTATGGGGCGGCTAGGTGGCGCAGTGAATAGAGCGCTGGCCCTGGAATCAGAAGGACCTGAGTTCGGAGCCGGCCTCCAACACTTAATCCGCACAAACAAAAACCTAGCCGTGTAACCTTGGGCAAGTTACTTAGCCCCAATTGCCCTAAAGGGGCGGCTAGGTGGCGCAGTGAGTAAGAGCGCGGCCTCGGAGTTTGGATGACCCGAGATCAGATCCGGCCTCAGAAAATGAGCACCCACGCATAAATAATGACTAGCCGTGTAACCTTGAGCAAGTTACTTAACCCCAATTGCTTTAAAAAATAAAAAATAAAAAAAAAATTGCCAAGCTAGATATTATAGAAACAACATAAAAATTTAGAAAGAATGACTGTGACCTTAACTGATAGCCAATTAACAGTAATTAGTTTTTCCAAATAGAAAAAAGAAACCAAAGCATTAAAGTTTATGAAATTGGAAGTTCATAGGAGACTAAACCTGAGAAAAGAGAAGTAGCAAAACCCCAATATGCCATGCCTATATACAAATGCACAAAATTCAGACTATGAGCAAAAGGGACTAGAAGGCATAACCCAAGGAGGCAAACTAAATCTCACAAGTATCACAGAAACTTGATAACAATAGACCCATGAGAAGAATGTGGCTCTTAATAAGGTTTCTTCATTCAAAATAAACAGGTATGGGGGTGGGGAGAGGGGAAGTGAGAAGAACTTTGTATATTAGGAAGCAATATATGCATGTGAGGAAATTTTAGATCCAGAGGAGAAAAATGTTAATTTTATCAGTTGGGAAGAGTGGATTTATTTAAACTCAATTCTTCAAGGGTGTGATGTGTACAGAGTACTAGTACTATTCAATGTAAATCCTGAGGTAGATGCAAGGTTTCAGTAATCATAACAATAATAATAGCTAACACTTATACTGCACTTTGAGGCTCACAAAGCACCTTACAAATACCATCTCATTTTATCTTTGCACCAACCTTGGGAAGTAGGCACTATTAATATCTCCACTTTACTAATTAGGACATTGAGGTTGACAAATATTAAGTGATTTGCCTAGGATCACACGGCTGGTAAGTATCTGAGGACAGAACTGAACTTGTCTTCCTGACTCCAATTCTAGCATTATATCTATTGTGCCACCTTACTGCCAGTGAGATATAATATCTGTCCTTAACACAGCTTACAATTTAGTGGTATGTGGCAAAGGTTTCTTACTTGTTGAATGCAGACCTTCAACAAGTTGATAATGGAGTCATAGTCTCTGGCTGTGTTCTACCTATTGGCATCTGAAATAGTAGTGAATTGTGGGAAATTGGGTATGGATGGACAAGACCCAGCTTGAAATATTGGAGACTATAGTCAGAGTTCAGGGTGATGGACTAGAGAGGAAAGTCAGGCATGCTTTAATGTCCATTCAGATTTGAAGAAAGTAAATTTCAGAGGGTTCAGAGAAAAGGTAGCTAGGATCCCATGACCAAAAATTCCTAGTAAGAAGAGCTGGAAGCTCACAAGAATGAAATTCTGAAGAAATTAGCAAAAATTGTCCTGATGAGAAGGGACAGGAAGAGCTTCCTAACATGAATGATAAGTTTGCAGGGGGAATTCACTGACCAACTCAAATTTTAAAAGGTCAAGTATAGGAAATGGAAACAGGAGAAAATAGTTGGACATATATTGAAAAGAATAGGCAAGTCATAAGAATTGTATCAAGTGTCCAAAATAGGGCTGGCAGTTAGTATTAAAGATGGAAAAAAAAGAGGTTCTGAGGCTATGTTGGGAGGAAATGGAGAACAAAGAGGGGATAGGACCATTGAATGCTTAAATTAGTTGGAATAAATAATAAAAAGAGAGTAAGAAGGGTGAATTGCTGGATTCTTCTTTTGTTTTTCTTCATTCTTCCAAGGAGAATAATCTTTAGTATGGGAAGGGTAGAACAAAAATGGTTAACAGAGAATTAAAATTGAATAGAAGTATAGAGGAGGCAATTACCTTCCATCTGCCCTATATACATTTTGAATATCCCTAGTTATTTATAAGTTGTCTCTCCCATGAGATGGAGACCTCCTGGAGGGCCTTTCTCTGCATCACCAGTAATTAGTACAGTGTCTGATGAGTAATAAGCACTTAATGAATACTATTTGGCTGACAGCTAGGTACTGAGTTGACAAATAAACTGTATCCTCAGGATATTGAAGAGAGTTAGGCAGTCAATCAACAAGTACACTATATTGTAAGATGTGAGAAGCTCCAGGTATAGAAACTCTCCTCACTGATGAAGAATAGCAACTTATCTATAACTTAAGAGTCTTACAGAGTTGCCTAGGACACTGTAAATATAGATGACTTGGCCATGGTCAAGTTTTGAACCTAGTCCTTCCTCATTCCAAAGCAGGCTTTTTATCTCTGATACCATACTGCTTCTCTGATAATTAATGTTGAAAAAACCCAAACATAACACTCATAGCATTAAATTGGTATATATAGTGGTATGAAATTAGTTATGCCTTTGATGATTTCAGATACACGATGTCCAACTTTTAGTGACCCCCATTTGGGTTTTTCTTGGCAATGATACTGAAATGGTTTGCCACTTCCTCCTCCAGCTTATTTTATGGATGAAGAAACTGAGGCAAACAGGATTAAATAACTTGCCCAGGGTCACACAGCTAGAAAGTGTCTAAGGTCAAATTTGAGCTCAGGAAGATAAGTCTTTCTGACTCTAGCCCTGGCACTCTATCCACTGTGCCACCTAGCTGCCCACAAATGCATATCCACAAAAGCAAAATAGCAAATGTGACTTCTGTGCAATAGAAAAGGTATTACAAGACTGGAAAGGAGCAAATATATTTTAAAAAAGAGGGTAGAGTCTGCAGCCAAGCTAGGCAATTTGACCTGTATTCCTGGAAAGATCTGAGCACTTAATTGGTAAAGGGACAGTTTCTAAGAATTTAGAAAGGGATCTAAAACCCAGCATGACTTCATCAAGAACAGGTCAGGCCAAATGAAGTTCATTACCTTTTTTCGGTAAGGAGGCTAGACAGACTAGTAGATGCTTTTGACAAAAGTCTTTCATAGTACCTTTGCAGTCAAGATGGGGAGCTGTGGGCTAAATGTTTTTAACATTAGATGGAATTATAACAGATTGAATCACTGGAGTAAATCACAAGTAGTTACTAATAACTCCATATCAATTTGAAGGGAGAGCTCCAATGAAATACCCTACAGACACATGCTTGGTTCTTTGCTATTCCATGGTTTAATCAATGATTTAGATAAAGGCTTTGATGACATGTTTGTCAAATTAATAGATGATAGAAAGCTTGAAGGGATATTTAATACGTTGGATGATTGGATCATGACCCTAAGAAAAGCTAGATAGGTCAGAACAATGAGACGAATCCAATAAGATGAAATTTAATAGGGAGAACATGAAGGTTATAGTGAGTCTAAAGATTCGACTGCACAGTGACAAGATGGAAGTAGCCTGCTGAGATAATAGTAGTCATGAAAAAGATTTGGGCAGCATAGCAGACTATAAGCTCACTGTTGCCCAACAGTGTGATATGGCAGTCCAAAAGGCTAGCGAGATCTTGGACTGCATTAAGAGAGACCCAGTGTTCAAAAAATGGGCATGATCTCATCTAGTCAGTTTGCTAAGGTTTCATTGTCACATTTTACTTCAAGCTAGGGCATATCCAGAGGAAGGGTATGGGTGTGTGTGTGTGTGTGTGTGTGTGTGTGTGTGTGTGTGTGTGTTGCAGGGGGGAGGGTGGGGATGGAGAGAGAGAGCATGCCATACAAAGAGGTGACATATTGTGGTGGGCAGAATGTTGGACCTGCAATCAGGAAGACTTGGGTTCAGATCTTGACTGAGGTATTTCCTGAGACCCTGGGCAAGTCACTTAACTTCCTGAAGCCTCAGTTTCCTCATCTGTATCATAATATCATATCATAATATCACCTGTCTCACAGGGTTATCATGAAGATCAAATGAGATAACATATATAAAGCACATCATAAACCTCAGAGTGCAACATAAAAGCTTATTATTGTTGCTGTTGTTCTGCACAATGGGATTCCCCATCTGTGAAATGAAGAGGTTAGACTCGATCTCTAACTCCCTTCTAGCTTTAGCCTATGATCTAATGACCCCAAGGGTCAGGTGAAGGATCTGGGGATGTTTAGTCTTAGAGCCCCTTGAACTACTGGAAAGGCTTTAGCTTTGGAAGGAGGAGTCTTTGGCTTTGTTCTATTGGCTGGAGAGGGCAGAACAAGAAACAGAGCATAGAAATGAAAGAGAGAGAGAGAGAGAGAGAGAGAGAGAGAGAGAGAGAGAGAGAGAGAGAGAGAGAGAGAGGAGAGATTTAAATTAAATTTTATTAAATTAAAATTTAATTAAATTTAGTTTACATCATTCATTTCCACAAGATTTTGAGTTACAAATTTTCTCCCCATTTTTCTCCTACCCACCACCCCAAAACAGTGATCCCACTGTATACCCCCTCCCCCAATTGGCTCTTTCCTATATCCTCCCCTATTCCCCCACTGACTTTCAATATCGATCTCTATGCCTCCATGCCTGTATATTTATTTCCCAGTTGCATGTTAAAATAATAACAATAATAATATTTTTAAACATTTGATTTTACAACTTTGAATTCCAGATTCTTTCTCTTCCTCCTTCGTCACCCACCTTTACTGGGAAGAAAAGCAGTTCAATATAGGTTGTGCATATGTAATTACACAAAACATTTCCATAGTGGATATATTGTGAAAGACTGACTATATTTCCCTTCATCCTATCCTGCCCCTACTTGTTCTGTTCTCTACTTTGACCCTGTCCCTTTTCAAAAGTAGGTGCTTCCAATTTCCCTCCCCTTGAACGTGCCCTACCCTCCATCACCCCCCCTCTCATCCCCTTCCCCCCTATTCTCCTGTAGGGCAAGATACCCAATTTAGTGTGTATGTTATTCCTTTCTTAAGACAAATTCAATGAGAGTAAGGCTGACATTCCCTTTTGCCTTCCTGTTCTTTCCCTCCATTGTAACACTTTTCCCTTGCCTCTTCTATATGAGATAATTTACCCCCGTTCTATCTCTCCCCATCTCCTCTCATTATATTCCTCTCTCATCTGAGAGATATTTAGACTATATAAGGAAAAATGTCCTAACAATTAGAGTTGTCCACAAGTGGGATGAATTGCCCCAGGAGGAAGTCAGTTCTCCTGTTGCTGAGGTGCATCAGGAAGAGATGGGAGAACAGCTTGTCAGCAAAGTCACAAAAGAGATTCCTTCTCAGGTATAGGTGAGACCCGTGCCCCCTAAGGGCCCCTTCCATTTCTGAGATTCTGTGATCCTGGCCCTCTTCCCCAGCTCCTCTCATAGAGCTCCCTGTCAACACCCTTCCCCCAGCCCCCTGTGTGAATACAGAAAGGCTACAGAGGAGGCAGCAAGTGACTTGTCATCACAAAGCTGGGGAGCTGGGCTGTGGGGAAGAACTGTGGGAAAACGTTCCCAGCTGCACCAAGTCAAGATGTGTCCTTGAAGCCTCACAGCATCCTTATTACAATCTCATTACATCCCATTCTCTCTCATCTCGTTTAACCCAGCAGGAATGGGTAATGCTAAAAGCAGGCAGAGGCTTGCCTATGCAGGCTGCCCATTTCCCACATATGGGGCAGGACTTTCTTTTTAATTTTGGATTTCCGTTTTGTCAGCTATGGACACCTGTGTGTGAAGTGGGGCTTCAAACATTTACTAGCTCTGTGACTCGGGGAAAGGCACTTGCTCACTGTTAAACGAAGACCCATTCTGCATGGGAAAAATGATGATTGCAATATTTGCAACAACTATTTGATAGGATTTCTGTGAGGAAGGAGTTTTGTAAACTGTGTTTTATAAATGTGAATTTTTATTGTTGTTATTGTCATTACAGTTAGATGGGCCTAGAGTCAGGAAGACTGGCATTCAAATCCAACTTCAGACACTAGCTGTGTGACCCTGGGTAATTCACTTAACCTCTATTTGCCTCCATTTCCTCATTTGCAAACTAGGGATACTAATAGCACTTACCTCAAAGGGTTGTTGTAGTGATCAAGTAAGATAATAATTTTAAAGCACTTGGCACAGTGCCTACCACATATATAAGTATCCTAGTAAACTATATAAATGTTGGCTAAGTATTTATTATTAGTATTATTATTATTGTAAAAAAATATTCTTTCTTCCCACCAGGTGTGAATCAGTTTAAAGTCCAAAGTACTCCACTGCCTGTGAGAAAAAAGTATTCTTTCTATATGTGAATCAGAAATCAGAAGTCTATAAGCTATTTTCCGAGGTATTCTTGTGGCCTTATCACTAATAATTCATTATTATTTATTTTAAAATAATTAGTTAAAACAGGAACCTACCAATGGCTGCCTAGGGTGAACTTCCACCCTGCTGTTTCTTGTCAGCAGGATATGGGCCCCTCGATAGCAGCAGCCTTTTGCTGTTGTCCCAGAGTCTCTATCTTCTCCCCTAGGGCAGTGAGGGTCCCATTGTACCTATTCCAGATGAAAGTTAAACTCCTATTTACTTCATGTGTGATTTATGGTACTCGACCCACATGGGAAAAAGTTCCATTTTGAGAGAAGCTGAAACACCTTACTCTCAGCTCACCATAACTCTGCTACTGACTTTCATTGTAGCCTTGAAGAGATAATGTAAATGTTCCTGGCCTCAGTTTCCTCATTCATAAACTGAAAGTAATAGCACTGATTTCCCTCAAGGAAAGGTCTAGAAGAGCAAATTGTGGTCTTTCTGCAGTATTTCCCAAGCAACAAAGGGAATTAATTAAAAAAGATAATACAAGAACTAGCTTATTCCCACAAAAAATATGATCCTTAGTTGTCATGGTATCATTAAGAAATAACAAGACATAATTTTTGTAAACTGTAAATCAAAGATGCATCATGTCACCACCTGCCATTTCCATATTAGTTGGAAGTATCTTTCTCATGGCTGTATTCTTGTAAATGTAGTGAATTCCCAATAAAGCTCTCCCTTCAAATAGTAGGTGGAACTAAGTGATTGGTAGTAAATTATGGATATGAATGGGATCTACCATAAATTAATTTTTATAGAGATATTAACATAGCTTAGCCAGTTTCCTCCATTCCATGTAAGCCCTGATGAATGAATAAGTGAATGAATAAATGTATGAGCATTTATTAAGCCAGGAACTGTCCTAAGTGTTAGAAACACAATAGGAAAATCAAGACAGTCTTTTTCTTCGATGAGATCACAATCTAGTAGTAAAAACAACATAAATATGTTACTGGTGTGCATGGAATGGTGTTTTGGTTAAGCATGGTGAATATAATCATAGAACATCTGATAAAATGAAAAATCATTTCCAGGAATGCTACTATTGATTTGGTTGCTGTTCCTGTACCTTGAAATAGAAAGGATCAGAGGATTGTACCAGTTTGTGAGAAAGACCAAGGAACAAAAGTGATGGGAGATTAGACTAGGCTAGAAATAGTGAATCATCACTGGTCAGAAGCTAAGGGACACTTGGTAGTTAGGTAGAGTGTTGATAAGCCTGAGATGTGTGAACAACATTTGAGCAGCTTTGATTTCAGATTATATAATTTCTCATCCCTCCTGCCCAATCCTATCTCTACTTTCACCTTTACAGGGTAGTAATTAGGCCCAGATCACTGAACTGTCAAGTGCTTGGCTCTTAAACTTGTTTGCAATCTGCTCCCATTGAATCTAGCTATACCATTACTTCCTATTGTGCAATGCAAACCCTGTTCCAGCCAGGATCTCCTTAGGCTAAACCTAAGGCTGTGCAAAATTTAGCTGTCATCTACCTTCCAGTCTAATATTAATTATTCATCTTTGCATGTTTTATATTCCAATAAATTTGGCTTACTAGCTGTTCGTAGAACTCTGCATTCCATCTCCCACCTCTGTACAGTTGCATAAGTTGTCCCTGTACCTGGAATGTGTGTCCTTCCCTTCTTAGAATCATTATCTTCCTTAAAGAATCAGATCAGAGGTCACTCCCTCTCTGAAGTCCTTCCAGATCTCCCTAGTTGTTAATACATTTTCTTTTTTTTTTAATTTAGTTTTCATTGTTTTTTTATTTTTTATTTTATTTTTTGCTTTGGGGGGGAAATTGGGGTTAAATAACTTGCCCAAGGTCACATGGCTAGGTTTTTTTTTTTTTACATGTGTTAAGTGTCTGAGACAGCATTTGGTGTCAGGTCCTCCTGATTCCAGCACCGGTGCTCTATTCACTAACGCCACTTTTTAATACATTTTCCCTCCACAAATTTCCTTGTCTTTACTTATGTGTGCATGTCATATTCCTCAGTCAATGGGAGCTCCTTGAGGTCAGACACTGTCCCATTTTTGTCTTTGCATTCTCTGTACACAGTACTAGATTGCCTTTGAGGAAATGCACAATATTTTTAATGATCCCAAGCTTCTCTCTGAGACAAAGGCTTATGTTTTTTTTCAATCAATATTCCTCCAGAGATACTGTATGACTGTGGGTCATGGAATACCACAATCTTCAAAGAGATCGTCACAAGTCACCCAAACAACAATGGAGAAGTTCATGGCAGGTGCAAGTAGCAGATTACCAATTCAAGTCAAATGAAAGGGCACTTACTAATCACCTACTATGTGCTAGCACTATGCTTAGTGCTGGGAAACAAAAAATGCCCAAAGTCCTTACCCTCATAGAGGTCACAGCCTAATGGAGGAGATGACATGGAAACAACTACATACAAACTATATATAGAGTAAATTAGAGATAAATAATCCACAAAGAAAAGTCACTCCCATTAAGGGGGATTGGGAAAGGTTTCTCATAGATGGTAGGGCTTAAATAAATACTTAAAGAAAGCCAGGGAGGCCAGGAAGTGGAGATGAGGAGGGAGAGAATTCTAGACATAGGGGAGAACCAGTGAAAATGCTTGAAGTTGGGAAATGGAGTATCTTATATAAGAAATAAGTGACTCCACAGTCACCGGATCACAGAGTAGGTTGAGGGGAATAAGTATAATAATACTGGAAAGGGGGCCAGACTATGAAAGGTTTTGAATGCCAAACAGGATTGTATATATAAGATAAATAGGGAGGCACTGGAGTTTGATGAAAAGGGGTGTTTAAAATCCTAGCAATAGCAATAAGAGGGGGAAAAAGGGAAAAAATAGAAGGAAATCAGAATAGGGAATGAGGTAATAAAACTATTTCTTTTTGCAAATGATATGACAATATACTTGGAAAATCCCAAAGACTCAATTAAAAAGTTAGTAAAAACAATTAATAATTTTAGCAAAGTAGCAGGATAGAAAGTAATCCACATAAATCATCAGCATTCCTATATGTCATAGACAAAAGCACTCAAGAAAAGATAGTAAGAGACACCCCATTTAAAATAACTCTAGACAGTATAAAATACCTGGGAGTACACCTGCCAAAACAAACCCAGGAACTAGGTAAAGAAAATTATTTTTTAAAAAACCTTTTCATACAAAAAAAATTTTATACACCTGCCAGACCCATACTTTAGGCACATCACTTTGACAACTGATGGACTGGGCATGAAGTAGGAAGACTAACCATCAGAATCTGACAGTAGTCCAGATGTGAGGTGACAGAGGGCCTGGACCAGGATGGTGGCAGTGTTGAGGGAGAGAAGTGAACAATTTCATAAACATAAAATAAAGGATGTCATTCCAGAACTGGTGACCTAAAATCAATGGAGTGGTTGGTCATGGAGCAAGAATGGGGGAAAATCAATGTTCCTTTGGTATCCATGCAACATCAGGAGAGGTAGGGGAAGGCTCCCAGCATGCTGGCGAGACTTTCTATGGAAGATTTAAAGGGAAATATGGACAAGAGAGTCATAAGGTAAAAGGCATAGATGCGCCAGTGGAAACAGTACTCATACAATTAGTTAAGTATCAAAGACAGGTTCCCATACAAGTCTCTCTTGACTCTACTTCCAATGACCTTTCCATTAAATCCTGCTGTTTCTCAACCTATAGAATAAATGGGAAAAAATTTGGAGGTAGAGAGGACAGAAGTTCATGGAGCTTATACTTTACGAAGCCACGATTTCATCATTTTTCCATTACTGTAGATCACAGCCCCACTAGGCCCCAGTCAATGGTCATGAGTTGTCATGGCCAAAAAAATTAATCACCTGGAGGCCAACCTTTGGGTGATAAATGAGCCTCTCTGAACTTAGCTAAATCAGTCTTCAGACAGTCATCCATCACCAGACTCATATTTGAAGCCTTTCCAGCTTGGTGGGACCTGCCAAAGCTTGTGTTTCTCTGGCATAGACTTCAAGAGTCTAAGGTCACCTCTATCCTAAAACAAGGCATCAGAGAAAAACTTTAGTGGAGGGTTAAAGTGATTGAAAAATGTGGAAGCAAATAAGTCTGTAGCAGTGATTAATTGCTCAAAAAGAGAGTGACAAAAAGTTGGAAATGTATTAGAAGTTAAAAATGTAGTCGAGTCTGGGAGGGGTGGAAAGGTATAATTTGTGAAACAGTAGTTTCTTTTCACAGATTATGAGAAGGGTTGAGTTTTTTATTGTATTTCAAAGTTTTTGTGGTGGGCAAGGAACACCTTGGAGAAGGTCCAAGTCATCGGAATGACCTTCATAAAAGTTCTTGGGCTTTTTCCTTTGCCTCTCACTTCTCAACATTCCTGTGCCCTCATCTTCCTAACCCATACACATAAATTCTTTGCAAGACAAAAAAGGTTTTGCAAGCCTTAGGACAGAATTTCTCATCCTTCATTCTTTGTCAGTTCTTCATTGATTATTGACTCACTAAATATTTACCATAGCTTTTGGGCCACACAAGTGGCATAGCAAGGTATGTTACATTCTGCCTGTACTCACCGACTTAAAAAAAATCTCAACCTCCTCTGCCCCTCTTTTAAAGCCAAATCATTTTCCCTTTCATTTTTTTTGTATTTTATACTTCAGTACCCTCACACTTTAAAAAAATAGATCAAAACACATGTATTGGTGACTTCTGCCTGGAAGAAGGAAGTTTCAACCTGGAATTGAGAATTATAGATAGGAACCATCAAGAATATACAAAGCACCCCCAAATGCTTGTGTGAAGTGTTAGCTATCAGACCCAGGACCAGGATGGAATGGTATGATCCCGAACCTTGTATGTCCACCTGTACATCCATTGGACTTTTGAGATTCCCTCACCTTGATATTTTGTGAGTAACAATATTTTTTTTCACTCTGACTAGTTAATTGAGAGAACAGAAGACCTGATCATGGGAGAGCCAATGAGGCCAGCCAATGGTCTTGTGGTTCAAGTTGAAATTCTCTTCCCCTCAGATGGTTTTATTGGGTTATGGTAGGAAAAGTGACCAGTGGGCAACTCAAGAAACTTTGTGCTTGACATTGCACCAGGAAATTGCATCCTACCTATTTACCTTCACTTTTCACCTTCTTTTCTTTCTGCCACTATATATTTGAATTCTCCTCAGCACCAGATAGTCATGAATAACCTTTTTATGATTTACCATTATCTGCCTGTCTATTTATTTCAGAATAAATCTTGTGGTGAAGGAATGATAAAATATATATTGCTAGTAAGCTATTTCTCTTTTTAGGATATAGCTCTTCTGCTCATTTTAAGTTTGGAGAAACCTGAAACCTAAAATGTTAATGGAACCATTTTTGTTCTTTCCTAAAACCAACCTGGGACAGGGTCAGTGACAACCAACACTACATCACTGTGGCAATAAGACAGTAAATGACAACGAAGGACATGTAAATCTAATTTGAAGTCTTTTGAGAGAAAAATTCCATTCCATTTAAGAAGGGACAGTTGTGGTTGACAGTAAAAGAGAATTCCAGAAACTTGAACTATAGTTCTTAGAACAACCTTGAGTAGAGACAAAGTGGGTGTGTATGAGGAGGTAAGTTATAAGAAGGGTCCTTAGGGGGCCAGGGTCAGCACTAGGACACCGAATGCTTAGGAGAGCCTCACCCTGGGATATGGGCAGTAACCGAATCAAGTGAGCAAGGTAGGTAGCTAGACCAATACAAAAAGTGGGCACAAGTCCATATCTGAGACAGACTGGCATGCTATAGATTAAGATCCTTACCATGTCCCATGATCCAAAGTGAGTCAAAGGTCCAGAGATCAAGGTAACAGCAGGAGCATCTGAGGCCTCTCACTCTGCAGCAAAATTATTTATTCACTGAATATATGCAGTGAGGATGAACAAGGGTCATGGAATGGATGAACCTGAAGGTCAAAGAAAAGATCAAATGTTCATGGTTTCTATTATAAGGGTAAGAAAATGCGGATGAATTAGAACATGAAACTAGAAATGAGAAAGACCAAGGTATCTTTGGTTTGTTGAGAGAAAGTCAAAGTTCTGAGTCAAAGACTTAGATACAAAGTCAAAGTGGAGAAGGGAAGGAGCAAATGGATAGTCATGTCCAAGGAAGGCACATGTCTAGAATTCAGGATATCAGCCCTGTTCTTCAGGAACCATAATCATCAGAATCCAGGCATGATTCAAGTATTGGGCTTTTCACTTAGATGTCTTCTTACTGAATATGGTTGACTCTAAGTTCACAGGTCCATAGGAGAGTAATAGCTACACTGAACTATGATTAGTTACAATGGTCCTCTTTAGTCCTGGAAAGCAGATGATGAAATACACTTCCTTCCTTTTGGTTAAGAGGTGGCAGTCTACAGGATTTTGTCCTTGGACATGGTCACTTTGTCCATTTTTATTTTTTTGCAAGGGAAGTCTCAGTGAGAAGGCAGGGTATCAAAATATGCCTGTGACATAAAAAAAACAGGTATCAAGACAATCTGAAACAAAAATGGAATTATTGCAACAACTGGGAGAGCAGGAGCACCATGTCTACAGGTTTCTGTTGTTTGTCTTTCATTTTCAAAGAGGACCAATGACATTACAGGGGTGATGTCTTGGCTCATATTGAACTGGCTTAAGCGAGGCAGAGTTGCAGTCATCAGCCTCACTCTTCCAGAGTGTCCAGTGGCAAGACAAAAGTCAAGATGACTGGAGATGGCCCAGGATACAGTGGATGACCTTGGGGTCTTTGATGTATGAGAAAGCTCTAAACATTTCACAATCCCCACTTCAGCTACCTTAATGGCTGTTGGAACAAACTGTTCTCATCCATCCATTCTGCCAAGGACAGTCTTCACTTACTTGGGGTGGACACTGCCCTAACTCACCAATGGGTCTGAGATCCATCAGTTACACTCAACCTGGTTTAGTCTGTCTGCTGAGACACCTTACCAGAATGTGGCCACTGTGCATGCTGTAGCTTCTTGGAGCCACAGTTGGGAGTTGAGTGCTAGGTAGACACCAAAGGTAAGTGAACCATGGATGACCTGTCTCTGTGTGAATATAAACGAAGGGAAAAATCCAGAAGAGAAATCAGAGAAATCATCGAATGATAAAATGGTGGAGCTGGGGAGGCCTTAGACAATATCAGAGAGCACATTACTGGCAGTGCTACAGTCTTAGGCCTATACAGTATTAAAGCTAAGAGAGACATTTCTGATCATCTAGTCTAGATGAGGAAACTGAGACTCAATGAGAAGTGACTTCATCAAGATCATCTGGCTATTAAAGAATCTTGTTTCTCTTATTCTCATATCAGGCACATTTTTCTATAACAAGACATCTCCCTATCTGCAAGTGGGAGGGTATATATTCTCTAGTACAAAGGGGGAAAAAAACTGAAATGCTCAATTTATTAATCCTTTAAATCAGCCCAACTCCCAGGGTGGGAAAACATAAAAATGGCAATTAAGCTGTGCTATGATGGAGCTATTAATTGGGAAGCTAACCTTAGTATCATTGTCATATTCTGTTGCATACATTGTGCTCTTATCAACTGTGACTCCCTGCTTTGGGTTCTTAGGAGCCAACCCCCTTTAATTGCCTACTCTTGGGAATCTAGAAATAGCCCAACAGTATCATCTTTTCACTTATTGGCCTCTTAAAGCTCACCCTGGAAGCTTAAAAATGCTCCACTGAGCCCAGGATTAAGCCTGGGGCAAAGAGCCTGGTTGAAGCCTGCAGTTTAATAGTCTTGACAATATTCTATGTCCTTTTTCAGTGTCCCATGGAGACATGAAGATACAAATAGTGACAGAATCAGGCACTGCAGCCACTGTTGAATTACTGCATATCTCCCATCAGAATAGCCTGGTTCAAGGAGAAAACCAGAGTCTGCAAAAATGAGTCCAGGCATCAATTACTGAGGCCATTTGGAATGGCCAAGAGAAGCCTAAGGGGGAACTGGGGTTTTTTTTTTATTGTTTTATCTGCCTTTGAGAAGTTTATTAAAATCATACATAATAGAACGACATGGCTAAGTGATACTCCAGGAGACTCGTTAGATGATAGCTCTCTTCTGAGCAGAACAGCCAACCTAACCCTCCCCAAAAGGGATACAGAAAAGTAGATTCCAGCATTTGAAATTTTTTCTTCCTGTTTAACCTGATTACCTCTTGCTGCCATATAAGTCCATTCGAGATGTTTCCAAAATCAATGAACCATCTGGTCACCACGTTTTACATAAAAACATCTCATGTACTCAGAGATTCTTTTTTTTTTTTTAAAGAGTCTTTTACCTCTCTCCCTTCTCTCTCCTCCACCTCTAACATTCTTATCTACAGGCAAAAAAGTCCTAGTTTCTTTGATCTTCCCCAAATAAGTTAAAATCTTTAAACTTTATATTTTATAAGAGTGGAAACAAGAACCTAGGAAGTAAAATGACTTATCCAAGGTAATACAGGTCTCCTTGCTTCCTGCCCAGTTCTCTCCATTATATTTTATTATTTCAATCATTTTGCAATGTAATTAATATGTTTATGTCCTTGTGGCTTATGTCTCCAAATAGTGCCTTCCACTGTGGCTTGCATATAGTAGAACTATTTATTAACTGAGTGGTGATAGAAATTAACCATATCATGGCATGAATCTAAGCCCTAGATGATAGTCCACTTTATTTCTAACAATATTTGATAGGATAAAATTCAGGCTGAGCAAAACAATTCAGGTCTGCATCCAGAGGCCCTTAAATAAAAGTCTCTTCTACTTCAAGTTAGCATTTATCCATTTTGATAAAAAGAAATGCTTTATCCTTTAAGTGAAAGTGAGCGGTCTTTTCAGTTTCTTATCTCTGGAGTACAGTAATAGGAACTCTTATTTTGTGCATTGCTGGAAATTGCACATGAAATGGTTTTATGTAAAACATGGTGGCCAGATGGTTCTTTGATTTTGGAAACATCCCAAATGGACGGAAAAAAGGTAATTCTTATAAGTTCAAAATTCCCCAAATCAGAAGTCTACCTGGTGACCTTTTAAGTTTAAGAGAACCAACTGTGCAGTGTGAGAGGCAGTACAAGGTAGGCAATGGATAAGAGAACTAGTCTCAGCCTCCAGAAGACCTGAGTTCAAGACCTGCTTCTGACTCCATACTGGTGTTATGACTCTGAGCAAGTCATTCAACCTTTCAGTGACCTAGGCAACTCTTTAAAATTCTAAGTAACAGAGCAAGAGCTCATCTACATTAGTAGAGAGTTTTCTCCCCACACAAATGGAATATCAAGGAGAGGAGGAAAGGAATGGGCATCTATGTACCAGTCACTGTGCTAAGTGCTTTACAAATATTATGTCATTTGATCCTCATGACAATCCTGAGAGGTAGGTGCTTTTATCACCCCCCATTTTACAGATGAGGAAATAGAGGCAAACAGAGGTTATGTGACTTGCCCAGGGTCACACAGTTAGTAAGTTTCTGAGGCTAGATTAAACCCAGTTCTTCCTGACTCCAGGCTCATTTCCCTACCCAGTGTGCTATCAGCTGTCTCTAAAAAAGACTATAGTTAATATTCTTCCAATTACAATATAAAATTGTTTTATTATACTGGAGTCTGAAATGGAGTAGGAGTCAGGAGTCAGGATTTGATTCCACCATTTCCTAGCTGGGTAACTTTGGATTCTATCTATCTATCTATCTATCTATCTATCTATCTATCTATCTATATGGAGTCTTGGTTTTATCATCTGTAAAATATAGCTCATAATAGGTACATTATTATGTCACAGTGTTAGTAAGAGGTAAATATATAACAAACTTACAAAGGATTACAAAAAGGTGAGCTGTTAATATTAGTTTCATACTCACATGCTTTATGATTTCATTACTTTGGATGTTCATGGCAATCAAAAAGATTCCAACCCCTCCCTACCTGTCCACACATTTTTCTGTGTCCACCCAGTACTTTGCCTCGTTGGTTCTATCCTATGAGTGAGGGGGGGCCAGGTGGGGGAGATGTTTCTTAATTTTTTCCCTGATACCATAAGGATGTCAGGGTAATCCTTGCTTGGACTGTCCATGAGGTACCCTTCATTCTTGCTATATGACCAGTCCGTCTCCTTTTAAAATCATACATTTGTCCAATGACATCCCTTACTCCAGTTCTTTGAAATTCCTTACTTCCTAAATGTTGCCCTTCACCCATATCCACCTTGCTCCTCTCCATTTGTCCCTAGTAACCTATAAACTATGGGCAGCTAGGTGGTACAGTGTATAGATTGCTGGGCCTGCCTGCATTCAGGAAGACTCATCTTCCTGAACTCAAATCTGGCCTCACATTTACTAGCTTTGTGACCCTGGGCAAATCACTTAATCCGGTTTGCCTCAGTTTCTTCATCTGTAAAATGAGCTGGAGAAGGAAATGGTAAGCCACTCCAGTATCTTTGCCAAGAAAACCCTAAATGTGGTCACAAAGAATAAACATAAATTCTAAAACTCACTTTTAAAAACAAACATATAAGCTACAAAATAATAGGCTATGGGAGATACTATCAGATAATAACTTATGTAAACAAGGTTTGGGGGAATTTCAAGCTCAGTATGAGTCAAGAGTGTAAAACAGAAGCCAAGGAGGTGGCTAAGTGGTGCAGTGAATAGAGCACTGGACCTAGAGTCAGGAGGACCTGAGTTCAAATCCCACCTCAGACACTTAAAACTTACTAACCATGTGGCCTTGGGCAAGTCACTTGACCCCAATTGCCCTGCCTTCCCCCTGCAAATTAAAAAAACAGCCAAAAAACCCAAATACACACACAAAAATAGAAGCCAAAAGATCTAATGTGACCTTGGATTTGATTAATAGGACCATTGGATTCAGAATAAGAAACAGGATACTTCTGCGCAATCTTCTCTGGTCAGAACACATATGAAATACAGGGCAATTTAGACTATTACAGCTTAAGTTTGCACTAAGACTTTAGGGACACCCTAAATATACTCATTTCTGGGCACCACATTTTAAAGGAAGACATACACTGATGGAATGTGATCAGATGAGAGTGACTAGGAGTCTGAAGGAGAAGAAAAGCATGGTGTGAGGAAGTGAGAATGTTTTAGCCTGGAGAAGAGAAGATGACTTTTGAAGCATCTGAAGGCTGTCTTCCTATATTCAAAGGGCTATCTTATGGAAGAGATACTAGAATTACTCTACTTGTCCCCAAGAAAATAACTGGAAACAATTAGTGGAAGTCACAGAGAGATAAATTTGCTTTTAATGCAAGGAAAAAGGGTCCTTAGAACAAAGCAATCATTCCAAAATTGAATGGGTTATGTTGGGTCATGGTGCGGTGGATTCCTAATTACTGGAGATCTCCAAATGGCAATTAGATGACCACAGAAACTTCAGTGGGCTCCAGTCTGAATGGGACTCCAAGGCCATCTAACCTAAGCCAAATCCATGAACTCTTTACTCTATAACATGGTCAACAAGGAACCATCCATCTTGTCAGTCATGCCCTAAAGGTGATTTCTGTTTAGATATGATTTTTGAGATCACCTCTAATACTGAGTTTCTTTGAATAATAGGTGTGTAGTGCCAACACAATATTCACAGCACCTACAGCAAATGCAAATATGCCAGCATAGCTCTCAACTGCAAAATATAACAGACTCCATATAGAAGACAGAAGAAAAAACATTTATTCAGATACCAGAAAACCAAATCCCAACACCAGAAAGTGAAATCCATCACAGTAGCAAAGAAGTTAATACACCATAGCACACCATGAAGCCACACCATCCATTAGCCTTCCCACAAACCAACACTCACAAACCTAGCTGTCATCCTCTCTTTCCCACCATCTAGTTGCTCTGACTCCCAGCCTCCTGTGGGCTCTGCTCTACCCTTCAGCAAACTCCTCCCACTACAGGCTCCATGTGATTACATTCAACATATTAGGGGCAGGGAAGTTCTTAAAATTGCCTCAGGCTTACTATGGGGAAGGGAAGATCTTCAAACTACCATTACCATTACAAGGTGATCAAGAAATAATGGTCTAAGAGGTTTGAGGGGAAGGATAGTTACATGCTCAGAGATGGTAAGAGAGAAGAGAATAAGGAAAGAGGAAGTGGATGAAGTACCAAATACAGTAAGGGATTAAGAAGATGAGGACTGGAAAAGTGTCCTTGTATTTTGTGTTAAGGAAAGGGTAGGTAGTCACTGAGAGTCAGTGTGATGTACTAGAAAGAGCACTGGCCCCAGACCCTGAAGGACTGAGTCGAGTGTCTCTGAGTAAGTCACTTCACTTAACCTTAGTCTCCCCATCTGTAAAACGAGGATATAATACTTATATCACCTACCTCATGGTTGGTTATGGCAAAAGTGTTTTTCATAAATATGCTATGTCCATACGAACTATTATCAATGCTATGATTTTGAGAGAGTCATACCAGACAATTGTAAGAATCAAAACCAAATTTCCAAGGATTTCTTTCAAAAGAATTGGTGGCAGCAGTCATAGATAGCTCCTGATAATGGACATGAAAAGACAGATAAGTGGAACCACAAATGCAGAGAGTAACAAGGGAAGGGCAGACTCTAACTCTAAACGTGGCAGATTACATACAGTTAAATTCCATACTACAATGGAGAATTATTTTCTAGTTGATTTAAGATAATTTATATTCCATTCATAACCAAAGAGAGAAATCAGTGTAGAGATGTTTAAAATAA
Source organism: Gymnobelideus leadbeateri (assembly GCA_011680675.1). Taxonomy (NCBI): domain Eukaryota; kingdom Metazoa; phylum Chordata; class Mammalia; order Diprotodontia; family Petauridae; genus Gymnobelideus; species Gymnobelideus leadbeateri. The sequence continues at coordinate 154,767 of WOXC01001791.1, forward strand.
TATTTTAGAGTGATAACTCATGAACTCTAAAGAGTAGCATTTCTTAAGAAATTAATTTGAGGGGTAAAAACCTTTGCTGGCAGAGTTCAGCAGGTTTCAAATTTGAAATACCAGAACTGTGATTAACCCTGCCAAAGATGAAATGGCTGACGTCAAACAGTACCAAATTATACCCATGCTTGACCTGCTATTCTCCTGAAGGCCCCCATTACTATAGAAACCCATAATCGTTCAGTAGGCACAAATTGAAAGCATTTAATAAATCTGTGATTATAATGTGCTACATAATTAAACCTTTGATGAGAGTTTAAAATAATGGGACTCATACCAAGATGGAGTCTGGGCCACTACAAAGGCAGAAAGCACAATTAAGAAAGCGCTTTGTGTTAAATCTGTGGTTGGTGGTTCTGAATGGAGTTTCTGACTCTTTCTAGAGCGTTATTAGAAAGGATTCTCAATAGATTCAGTTCATACACAAGACATTAAAGAATAATCCCACTAGATGTCAAAGACATCTTAGACTAACCAAAGTGCTAGTGACACTGGGGTTGCATGATAAAGACTTTTAATTAACTAAAGGAATGGATTTAGCCTTACACATATTCAGCCCTATAGTAATACAAATTCCTTACAGTAAAAATCTAGAAATGAATGTAGGATATTTGATAGACTTAAAGAATATTTTTAGGATACTTTACCCTTGAGGAGTAAAATAATATGTGTAAACCAACTGGGCAAATTATCTATTTAGTGGATATACTTGGTGCAGGTACTTGCTGATCACTTCTTTATCTATCTTTATATTTTTCTATATCTATATTTATTTATATCTTTATATCTGTCTCTTTATGTTTATCTATATCTTTATATTTATCTATATCTTTATATTTATATTTAAGAAATTATTTCAAGTATTCCAATGTTACAAAGACTATTGACTTGGCAGATGTGCTACAGATTTGAGTATATCCTGGCACTAAAAGAACACCATGGATCCCAGGTTTTAAAGAACTTTGTGGACATACTCCTTTATAACCCAACAGTTCATTTCAGGTGATGGAGCCAAAATGGTAAAGTAGTAGGAAGATGTACAGGGAGCTTCTCCCCATTCCCCCCCACCCCGCAAGTACATCTAGAAAATGCACTACGTTGAATCCTGGCCAATAAATCCAACAACAGCAACAAAAATCAAAATGAATCATTTTTTCCAGTCCAAATTGTCATAGAGATAGAAATTGTCAGAGCAGATAGAAAGGTCTAAGGACGCTGGGAATGGAGTCTGGCCAGAAGCATAAAGAGAAACAATGTAAGAAAGGGACCCAGATCTATTGAGGGCCACTTGGGTGCCAGCCCCAGTGTGAGGGAAGACGTGATGAAGAATTAACAAGGTGGGTAGTTCATAGGACAGAACTCCATTTATTGATTCTTAGTACAAGGTTTTTATAAAGAAAAAGAGACAAAGGAAGGGGACTCAAAGTTTTCTATTCATTACCTTAGTCTGTTGTATCCTGGAAGTAGCACAGAATAGATAATTTGATAAGGATTTGTTATCTAGGTGACTAAAGTCTTAGGGTAAAACCTTTTATCTAGGTCTCAGGCATCTCCTAATGCAGCTATAGTCATAAATGGATACAAGTGAGAGGAAACTTCAAAGCCAAAGCTGCAATCATCAAAAGACATTGCATTTAGAGCTGACCACTCAAAGATACCTGAGTACTGAATCAAATATCTTGGGTCTCAATAACTAAAATCTTGGGGTATAGCCTATTGATCTCAGAACTCAAGTAACGCCCTTATTTAAGTATATCCCATAACAAAGAACTCAGGAGCTAACAACAAAAAAGTCGCATCTCAAAAAGCTCTTATATTAAAGTCTACTATTAGGATTTAATATCTGAGTCCTGAACCAGGCCTCTTTGGCTCCCCACATAGATCCAGCAAAAACACTTGATCTTTCTGGAGCCCATTTTCTCATTTATAAAGTGAGAGGATAGACTAGATAATTTAATATAAGGTTCTTATATTAGCTCTAACATTCTGGTTTCTAAGTCTTCTCTCCTATGACATTCCTAAAAGTTTCATTACCTGAAAGGACATCATGGAGTATCATTTGAATGGAGTATCATTTGAAAATATCATCAAAACTGTTATCTGGATAAACTTTGGGTATTTCTGTAGTCTAGAGCTTTGTCATTGCAGAAAGGTCTGTTTGTTCCAGTCAATGAGTTTAAGAAGAAGGGGATTCTGCTAAGGGTTAGTCCTTAAGTGCACTTAATCCAGAACTATACAGTGAAAACAAGATATTTAACCTTATAATCCTTGCAGAGTTGCAACAATTGTTGGTAATTCAAAGGGCAGTAGGGAAACACATAGATAATGCAAAGAAGCTACAGTGTGTCATCCATGGGAACTTGGATAAAAATGTGCTGTACAACATATGAGTCAGAAAATGTTAGATCAGAAAAGGTGGGAGACCCAAGTGAGGGCAAATGATAACATATGGACAGCCTGCATGGTGCACTGGTATCCATGCAACGATAAAAGGCATGAAGGAAGAGTTCTATCACACCAGAGGTCCTGTGGTGTACACATAGGCAAGGACAAGAAAGCACAGGACTAGAAAAAGAAGATAGGTCCCTGTGATGTCCACTGTTAGGGGTGGGTATGTGTAATGGCAATGAGAATCTGAAGATCTTCCCTACCCATTAATAGGTCAAAGTAATCACCTGGAGCTGAGGTGGAAGGAGTTTGCTGAATGGGTGGAGCAGGAAATGAGTCAGAGAAGTTAGAGTGGAGGGAGAGAGAGGATGCAGGCAAGCAGACAGCTAGGATTATGAGTGTTTGAGGGAAGACCCGAGCAAGGGGAAGGCTTTGGGATGGTGTTGTTAACTGCAGTGATAATGTGTACTAACTTCTCTGTTGCTATAATGGATTCAGTTTTCTGGTGTTGGGATTTGGCTCTATAGTGTTGGGATTCAGCTTGCTGGTATCTGAATAGATGTTTTGCTTCTAACTTCTCTACGTAGAGTCTGTTACATTTTGCAATTCAGGACTATGCCGGCAATTCAGAGTCACCATCAATTATGTGAGTCACTGTGAATATTGCTTTGGCAATACATTGGGATACCACTATGCATGAGATTATGGGATTCGTTAAAGTATGAAAGTATAGATATATGACTTATAGACAGAATTCTTGATAATAAGACTGCTTTATGATGATTTTGGTGGTGCAATAGATAGAGCAATGGGCTTGGAGTCAAGAAGACCTGGTTCAAATCCTCCTTCAGAGTCTTGATAGCTGTGTGACCCTGGACAAGCCACCTAATTTCTCTTAGTCTCAGTTTCCTCATCTGTTAAAACCTCTCAAGGTTGTTGTGAGGCTTAAAACAGATAATAGTTGCAAAGTGCTTCCCAAACTTTAAAGCACTGTATAAATGTTAGCTATCATAATACTCAGCAATTCTCACTAATGGACTTAATTCAGCATTACAGTTACTAATGCATTCTCCTGGGCACAGTAGCAAGAGATGAAAAGAGTTTTTTTCTGCTTTATGTCTCTAGTCACCCCTTCACCCATACATCAGATCTTGCTATGGCTCCTCAAGCATATTCAAGCAGTTTTATATTTTGTCTATATTACTATTATTTTGGGGGAGAGGGGTACTGCTTTGAGTTGCAGGCTAAGTATAAATATGAGCTTCCTAAGAATTAAAGGCATTCAAAGCAGAATGGACTGCCCCCTTTCTATCACTAGAGGTCTTCAAGCAGATGTTTTGGGGACCCATCTGTCAGAGATAATGTAGAACAGAGCCGTGCATCAGGTGTCAGGTTGGACTAAATTACCTCTAAAGTCCCTTTTGATTCTTAAATTCTATGGGACCTCTAGATAGACGCTTGTCAGAGTCCTTCTGCAAAATTGTGTAGTATTTCCCAGGCTTCTGGGGTTAATAGAATATGTCCTGGCTTGAGGTTGGTAGATACAGAAACTTCACCAAACCTAAGATTAATTGTGACCCAGTAATTCTAGTCTGAATCCTCTCTTCAGCAGGCACAAGAGTAGCAGCTTGGTTCCCTCAGTTTATTTAATGTGCATTTCCCACAGGACTAGTTATTAGATACAGATGCAGAAATTTCAGAGTTTGTATCTCTGATCATTGGTGGAGCATGGAATATGAAATCTGATATAAACTAGAATTCAAGACAGTTAGTGTTTTCACTGTCTTACCTGTTTGGCTCCTGATGGGGCCCTCTGTTCTCACCTAGCTATAGTTAATCCAACATAGAGAACGTTTTGAGAACCAAAGGCAACTTCATGAAAGAGCCTTACCACCATCACAGATTCTACATACCCCCTTATCTCTGGAATGAACTAACACTCTCTCTCTCTCTCTCTCTCTCTCTCTCTCTCTCTCTCTCTCTCTCTCTCTCCCTCTCTCTCTCTCTCCCCCTCTCCCTCTTTTTCTCCCTCTCCCTCCCTCCTCCTCTTTTATCTTTCTCCTCTCTCTGACCCTTTCTATCCCTTCCCCTTTCTCTTCCTTTCCCTTATTCCTTCCTTTATCTACTTCTCAACCCTGCTCTTTCCCTCTCTGCTTCCTTCCTTCCTCTCCTCTCATTCTCTCTGTTTCTATCTCTCTCCCACCCTCTCTCTCCCTTCTCTTCTGATTTTCGTAGTTAAGGCCTCCTCCTTTTCCTCCTCCCTTTCCTCCACAAATGCCCTGCCTACATTAGGTGATCAGACACCAGCTTAGAGGAAAGGGCTTTTGCCTTTTCCTGGGGTCCCCATTAGGACCTTTGAAATCCTTCCTCCTCTGCAAGGATCTCTCCCTGGGAAGATCTGGATGTTGTTTCTGTTTGTTAGGTGTTCTAACTTGGTGGCCAGCTTCCTGGATCCCTTCCCCCGGTGACCCTTCTTCTCTGCTGTTGCTCTTATTTTAAAAGTTTCCAGAGTGTTTTTAGTTTTTGCCTTCAGAGGTGATGGAGCACTTCCACCCAGTCACACTTCCAGAAAGCTGATCCTAATCTCATTACTGTTAACAGTTCTGGGACAGCTGGCAAATAGGAAAAAAAAGTGTTAAGTGCTTCCTCACAACTAGCCTTCTGGTTTTGTTGGAGTAAAAGCTTTCATTCCAGAGTCTTATCAGTCATGGGAATCATTCAGGTGAAAAGATTAGCCTTTGCAAGATGGGATAGAGTAGAAGAAAGGCTTTCAATGTCTCCACTGGGTCAGATTCATTGGCAGCACATCTCTGCTCTGCTGGATGAACTCTGGGCAAATCACTGGACCTTCCCATGTCCCTTGTTCTTTCCTTCATTCCAGTGCTGGAGATACAATAGATAATTCAGTAGCATACCAAACACTTGGTGAATTGCCTGAATGAACAGATGGATAACTGATCATTCTTCCTTTTTTGTTATTGTCTTTGCTCTTTACACTTAGAACCATAGGATCATAGATTTAGAATTAGGAGGTCAGACCTTGGAGGTCAGCTAGACCAGCCTGGCACATTACACAGGACAAAATCGAGGCAGGGGGATAGGCATCTGTATTTTTATTTTCAAAAATAGTCACTCTGATGACTGTCAGCCCCAGGATCCTTCATGGTAAAGTCTTATTTTAAATCAGATGGTTGCTTGGTTTCTTTAGTAGAATCTGAGGTTTCTGACATTTTCCCCAGGGTCTGCTTCTCTGGGCAGGTATATTCCCAAAGCTAGTAGCATATATACCTGAGGCAACTTTAGGAACCACTTCAGGGAATGTATAAAGTTGCTGTTAAGTCTAAATTTTAAGCCCCCCCAAACACACTTCAAAAATCCCCTTATCCTTTGGAAATTAATTAATAAACAGATACCTAGTGAGGAAAGGGTTTTACCTTTTTCACTTTTCATCAGAGGAGCCTCCTTGGCAGTATTTATCCATATTCATATGCATTTTGAATAAGACTCACAGTCCCAGATATTCCAATTTGAGCAGTCTCCAGTTAATTTATTCAGGCTTAGTTTTAGGCACTTGTGGAAAGATGGATATAAAACTTACTAGAACTACAGAATGAAGAGGGGGTAGGAGCAGAAATTTAAGATCTCTTGTCTTTACATTATTATTATTATTTTTTTTAAAGCAATTGGGGTTAAGTAACTTGCTCAAGGTTACACGGCTAGTCATTTGATTTATGCGTGGGTGCTCATTTTCTGAGGCCAGATCTGATCTCGGGTCATCCAAACTCCGAGGCCGGAGCTCTTACTCACTGCGCCACCTAGCCGCCCCTTTAGGGCAATTGGGGTTAAGTAACTTGCCCAAGGTTACACGGCTAGGTTTTTGTTTGTGCGGATTAAGTGTCGGAGGCCGGCTCCGAACTCAGGTCTTTCTGATTCCAGGGCCGGCGCTCTATTCACTGCGCCACCTAGCCGCCCCTTTACATTATTATTTACAAGTCCAATGGGAGACTGGCCAAAGAGAACCCAGTTGTGGGAGCATACACAGGGGGCCCATATGGATGTTGGGTGAGCCTGCTTCTGGGCATCAACAACAGAGTACCTTGGTCTCTACTTCAGAGAATGTAAAGAGTTTCTTTGAGTGTTGATTGACTGCTGAACCAAAACTGGTTGTGCATACAGAAAACTAGCCTGGACTTTCACTGGCCAGTCCCTCATTACCCTGGTCAATATCTTTCTCTGTAGGAGCACAGAGTTGTTGTCTGACCCTTGGTTCCAGGCTAAAACCAGGTGGTCATTATTGGGTCTCAGAGAAATAGCTGGTCAGTTCATCTCGGTTAAAACAGTTGCTTTGATACTCAGCCTCTTTCTGAACAGTCGCTGGCTGAAGCTGATCTGAGTTGAGAGAAACAACTAGCTAAGGTCTGTTGCCCTGAGTAGATGGGAATTTTGATATGGTGACAGGGCAGAAACAAAGGGAGGGGTAATAGGAGAGAGAGGCTATTGTCTAGGGAGGCAGGCCTGGAGAGCACACTGTAGTGGGAGGCTCTGGGAAGCCAGAAATTGTTGGGATGGCACTGAGTACCTAGGGGAAAGGGGAATGGCAAATAAGGGGGAGGGGGATGATAGAGACCTGCTTTGAGGGCTTCGCTATTTTGCCTAAGGCTGGTCCTAAAGATGTACACAGAATTCCACATAAATCTGACTTTGGGAACAATTCAACATCTCTAAAAGCAGCTGTTGTTTATAAAATAACTGCTAATGCTAGATTTTATGATGACCCAAAAGTAAATGAGAACATTCTATTACCCAGACAGTTGTAGCAGGAGGACCATGTTCCTGCCTGGAAATCTCCTAGAGTAAAAGGGGTGGGAGTGGGGGGAGGGGGAAACACGACCTGCAGGCTCAAGGCCACATATGGCTCTCTAGGTCCTTAAGGGTGGCCTTTTGACTGAATCCAAGGCCACATGTGACCTTGAGGCCACAGGTTCCCCACTCCTGTCCTGGAGCAACCCCCCTAGAATATACAAACGACTCTTTTGTACACTCCAGCATAGCTGCTACTTTCAATTTGACTCATTCTGGAGTCAAAGCAAAAAGTCTTCCCAGCTATCTAGGGATAGGTTTAATAATTACCATTTTTCATTTTTGATTTCCTATTCTCCTGTGTCTTATAAAACCTCCATTCTTTCCCAACTACTTCATTAGGACTGTCAGCTGCTCCCGTCCAAGCAGCTCTCAATTGGACAACCCATAAACAGGCTTTAAAACTATGTTTCTCCCCATTACTGTCTTTCAGAGAATCATCAAATTGTGGAATTGGAAGAAACCTCAAAGGTGATCTGTCCCATCTCTTGCCCAAAGCATGTGTTCCATCTTCAAAATTCCCTATAGACAGCCATTCAACTGTCTGCTTAAAGAAATTCAGTGATGAGTAACTTACTATTTAAAGATATTCAGTTCTAAGTAATTTACTACTCTGGGAGAGTTTTTATTGTTATATAAATTGTATAAGTATGTGATTAAGAAAAATTAGTCTAAGCCCTCTTCTATAAAACAACCCTTTAAATACTTGAAGAAAAGCAATTATTTCTTCTGTCTTCTTTCCAGGATATCTGAGCATTCCCAATTCCTTCAATGGGTTCTCATATGGTAGGGTATTGAGTTTTCTCACCATCCTAATTTTGCTCCTTTGGACAAGTTTCAGCCTGTCAATGTCCTCCATTGATATGGTGTACAGAATTGAGAACAATGTTACAGATGGAATCTGACAAACGTAGAATAATCTGTAGGACCATTGCTTTGTCTATTATGGATATTTATTTTTGGTCCAGGATTATGATTTGATTGCTATATACAGGAGGATTCCTGATGAGGAAACTCCCTGAGAATGCAAATCATCTTTCCTCTTTGAGAACTGTTTAGGACACTAAGACCATAAGTGACTCACTGTCCAACCAGTATGCTTTAGGAGAGGGACTTGAATCAGGATCTTCCTAAGTAAGGACAGCTCTTAAAGTTGTTTCAAGGACCATGCCCTTATAATCATAACTGACTTTGCTACTACATTCTAAGATTTACAGATCAGTTTTCCCACAACAGTCTAGAGAGACAGTCAGTATAAATATTATTTCCCCAATTTTGCTAATAAGGAAACTTAAGCTCATAAAAGTGAAGTGACTTTCTCTTGGTCACAGAAATAATTAATGGTATGGCTGGGATTTGAACCAAGTTCTCTAGAATCCCAGTTTAACTTTGGCTCTTTGTTTAAAAGTCAGGACTCCAGTCTCTCCCTCCTTCAGTCTCTTTGTACAGATTGTTAGATTCCAAAATACAGCTTTAATCTTGTCATTCACTTGAATGAATTTGGAAATGGGGGTTGGAGCTAATTAGAGAAAGAGTTTTTGCATTTATTTTTGTAAGTTCTGATTATGTTCCAGAACATACCCTTTTGACTGCCTTTGAACCTTGAGAGAAAATGAATTAAAAAATGAACCTGTGGGGCATGGGGATGGGGTGGGGTGAGGGGAATGATGGTCCTAAGTGCACCCCATAGCAACAGAACTTTATATACATTTAATATGCTTCTAGCCTAGCACTCTGCACACCCACACACCATACTTCATCTCATTAATTGGTGAGTCTGTCAGCATATTTTTGAATCTTAATTTTGTCACTAAATACATTCGTTCTTCCTTGTAGCTTCTTATTATCCACAGATATAGTACATGTGCTGGCTCTCATTTGAAATAACTGGAGATGTTTAACCAGGAAAATAAAAGACTCAAGAGATGCCATAATAGTATGGGAAGGATTGTTACATGGAAATAGGATTAAATTTGTACTATTTGTCCACAGACAGAAGAACCAAGAGCAATGAATAGGAGTTGTAAATAGACAACTTTAGGCTTAATGTCAGGGAGAACCCAATGAAGGAACTGGGAATGCTCATATAGCATGGAAAGAAGACTTAGAAGAAATGATTGCATTTCTTCAAGTACTTGAAGAGTTGCCACATGAAAAAGGAATTAGACTTATTTTTATTAATCATATACTTAACCAAATTTGCTAACAATCAGAACTGTCCAAAAATGTAATGGGTTACCTTGAGGTGTATTAGGTCTAGCACAGTGCCTGGTATACAGTAGGTGCTTAATAAATGCTTGTTCCCTTCTTTTCCCCTTCACCCTCCTTGTAGGTTTTCAAATAAAAACTGAATGAGAGTTTGACAGATATTATAAAAGAGATTCTTTTCAGGTATGCTTTGACCTAGATGGCTGCTCAGGTCTCTCCTAACTCTCAAATTCTGACATTCAAAATCATCCCCATGACACTCACATTTGTTTGTTTTTTAGTCCTCACTGTCACTAGCTAGCATGACTGTGAGTAAGCTATTTAACATCTCAGTGCTTCAGATTTCCTTACATGTCAAATGGGAATAATACTTGTCTTCTTCACAAAGCTGGGGTATCGAACGAAGTAATACATGTGGCAATGCTGGGGTTTTTTTTTTAAACCCAAAAGACTCCTCGGACATTAAGTGGTTATTATCAAATAACATTTTGATGATGTAAAAGTTAGAGAATTCAGGAATATGATTCTCATGAATTTTACTAAGGCTTAAAAAATTAAGGAGGAAAGTTCTCTAGGCAAAATGTGCTTTGTACTTGATTGAACTAATGTGTAAAGAAACTTGAAAGATTCTGTGGATCCCTATGCAACTAAGGTTCCCTGACCCTTAGTAAATTGTTCTTTCCTTTTTAATTTTGTAGATGATCAGCATGACCTCAGAAGACTTAATCACAGGTCCTTGAAAAAAATCAGGTTCATTCTTTCTGTGGCCTAGAAAGAATGTTTGATTATCACAAGTAGATGTAATCAAATAGCTTCCAAAATATTAGAAAACGCTTTCTCTGCCAATAGTAAGGATATAATTTGTAATGATTCCAGGACCCCTGTTTTCTTTCACCCAGAGAATGCTAAATGTTTTCTAATATGATGAATTTATTAGTCATGAACTACTTAAGACAAGGAGAGTTTAAAAGCCTTTAGAGAAAAGGGAAAATGCTTGCTTAAAACACTGGAAGGAGGAAACTCCAAGAGAATTAGCCTGACCTTTCAAATATTCATTTTCCTCATCTATAAAACATGGAAAATAACTTTTGCTCTTTCTTCCACACAGGGCTGTGCAAGGAGGAAATTTGTAAGGCTTTTTGGTTATTCTCCAATTCTCCTCAGTGATCTCGAAGGTTCCTTCCAACTTGAAAGCCAAAGGTCCTATGATCCAGCCAATCTGCCATCTACCATCGTTGCTCAGTCATTTTACTTGGTTCCAACTGACCCTATTTGGGGTTTTCTTGGCAAAGACATTGGAGCAGTTTGGCATTTCCTTCTCCGGCTTATTTAACAGGTGAGAAAACTGAGGCAAACAGGGTTAAGTGACTTGCCCAGGATCACACAACAAGTAAGTGTCTGAGGCTGGATTTGAAACTCATGAAGATGAGTCTTCTTGACTCCAGCCCTGGCACTCTATGCATGGTGCCACCCAGCTGCTGTGTGACATCCAGAGACAGAGATAATACTCATCAATGCCTGCCCATTCTTGTCCCTGTTCTCCCATCACTCTACCACAGGGTTACCACCAATGTATCCTAGGCCTTCCTCTAGAGCTCTTCACATCAAGTGGATCCCAGTGTTAACCCTGTGGCTATCATTCACATTCATTACACCAACCATGAAACTATGAATGTAATCTATTCATATTTGTATTTGTTTTTGTTTTGATAAATCTCCCTTGGCTCCAATTAAATCTATCTGCAAAAATGGAATTTTGTCCTAACTTTGGTGACATCTTTTGGTGCTCCGTTCCTTAGGCCTAGTAGGTAGAGCAGAATCCTGATGTTTCTGACATATGATTGAGTTCCAAGGAGGAGGCCACAGGTGGGGCGGGGGGAGGAAGAGGGGGAATAGGAGAGGCTCTCTGGGCAGTCACATGTTATGGATCATTGTCATCATCATCATAGCAGCTAGCAATCATATAGGACTTCAAGGTTAACCATGTGCTTTATATGTGTTATCCTATCACTATATCCTACCAAGAATCCTGGGAAGTACATGCTATTACTATCTTCACTTTACAGATTAGGAAACTGAGGCTGAGAGGGGTAAAATGATTTGCCAAGGTCACAAAGCTAGTAAGTGCCTGAGGTCAGACTTGAATAGGGACTCTCAAGTCCAGCACATTCTCCAGAAGAAAATCATGACCTCTTTTGAAGGTAAGAGAATCAAATAAACTTTGAAAAAGGAGCCCTGAGAGTAAAAACCACCATTTGAAGATCAAGCCAAAAAGCAACATTAAAAAAGATCCCCTTACATGGTGTTTTATATATTGTCACTGGGAACCAGAGAACTCCATGGGACACCTTATCAAATAGCACCAAGGTGGCCTAGCATATAGAGCTAGGGTTTTGAGTCAGGAAGACCTGAATTCAAAATCTGCATCAAACACTTTACCACCTGGGCAAGTCACTTGACCTCTTCTAGTCTCAGTTCCCTTACCTTAATGGGGATTATAGGAACACATACCTCAAAGGGTTGTAAGGATCAATTGAGATAATATGTGCTAAATACTTTCCTAAACTTACAGCACCATATGAATGTCTGTAGCAGCAAGCACCGCAGCATACCCAGGATGGCTGCTAGCACAGGTTCCTAGATCTGCTTTTCTAAAGGAAAGCAACTCAAAATGGGTTAACAATCTTGCTTTAATCAAACATATGTTATTTGCCTAGTTCAGGGGAAAAATGTCAGCACCCCAAACTTCAGAGAATACAAACAGAGGTTACAAGCAGACAACAAATACAGACAAAGAAACAGATCAGCAGACAGGGCTTCCAACTGTCTGATCATTACATCCATACCTAGTCAGTTACCAGAGAGGGAAGGGTTTTCAAAGCCAGGGGGCTCAAGGGCTGCCCAGAGTCTCATCTGGTCAAATCACATAACTCTTCTCAAAGTGAGCCCCAAAGCAAAACCTCACATCAGGGTATACATAGCCTTCTCCTGGCTCAGAGAATGTCACAACCCTCTTGACCCACTGCCCAATCACAAAGTAACAAGGTGTGGGCATTCCTAAACATCAAGCCACCCTCCACAGGCTCCATGTGACCACATTCAGTCTATTAGGGGGCAGAATACATGTTCAAATCAGGGAAGGTTCTCAGAGTCACTTAAGCCTATCAAAGGGCCAAGGGACAGGGAAGATCTTCAGATTCCCATTCCCATAACAATGTCAACAAAAATTAGGCAGTAAGCCATTGTTAAAAATGATCACACTTCTAAAGTATTATAATAAGGCAAAAGACATATAATCTGAAGAGAAAAAGGTGACTGAATTCAGAATAATTTGAATGACTAATATGCAGAAGGGCTCCTAGAAAGAGCAGCTGTTAGAGCCCTGGGCTTGGAATCAAGAAGACTCATATCCCTGAGTTCAAAACCAGCTTCAGGTACTTACTAGTTGTGTGAACCTGGACAAGTCACTTAACCCTGTTTGCCTCAGTTTCCTCATCTGTAAAATGAGCTGGGAAAGGAAATGATAAACCACTCCAGAATCTCTGCCAAGAAAACTTCAAATGGGCTTACAAAGAGTTGGACAACACTAAACACCAAAAAAAGGTGGCACAGTGGATAGAGCCTTGAGCTTGGAATTAGAAATACTCATCTTCCTGAGTTCAAATGCAGCCTTAGACACTTACTAGATGTGTGACCCCGAGCAAAGGACCATAGATATAAAACTGGAAGAGATTCAGAGGATATCTACTTCAACCACCTCTTTGTACAGTTGAGGAAACTGAAGTCCAAGGAGATTGAGTCACTTGTCCAATGTCATAGGTAGGAAGTATCAAAGGTGGAATCCTGGATCAGGTCTTCTTCCTCTAGGCTTAGTGTTTATTCTGTTATAAGTCTGACTAAAAGACTCTGAGCTCCCTTCTTCCAAGGCTCCAGGACAACATACCTATTCATATCCTGATTTTATTGTGTTAGGGTAGATAATGTTGAGGGACAGACTTTGTTAATTCTCTTTTTAACTTCAATAGGTGTGATCATGGATGAAAAGCTGGGATATCAGAGGTAATCTTCTTGGGATTCAGGCTCTGGGGAAGGTATCAAACTAGGGCCAGAGTATCATAGATAGAAGGAACCTCAGAGGTCACTTAGTTCAGCCTTCTTTTACAGATGAAGAAACTGAAGTCTAGCAAGGTTAAATCACCTGACCAAGGTCATACAGGTGATTAGTTACAGAACCACAATTAAGATCTAGGTCCTTCAACATAAAATCCTATGTTCTTCTCATCAAACCCACACTACCTTTTACAATTTCCCTAGAATTGTGAATGAAATTGCTGGGGGTATGGGGTGGAAAGAACCAGCTTATTATGTTTTAAGTGGTCTCTGCTCCTTAAACCTGAGCCACAAGGGACACCATTGTGACTTTTTCTTTAAGAAGTCTCCATGATTTAGAGTAAGGGACATTAAATGCTATTTGATGCTGGGGTTTGTTTCCAAGTCACGAGCCTGGAAAATGCATTTGATTTTCCTTTACTATTAACGAATGTAAATTTGTCAAGAAATCTGCATGGGGCCAAACATAAAAAGACCCTGAGAGTAAATTTAGTATTTTGCGGCTGCAGATGAAGGATAGATTCCAATCAGCAATTAAGTGAATTGAGAAAATAAAGCTGCAGGTGTTACCAGTGGGTTGTACACATTTTAGCAGAATTAAAAGGACAGCAGGCAATGCCCTATTGATTCATTTCCATGTTACCCCGCTGCACGCGATACACCATCCACATACAGTGTTCTGGAGGTGTCTCAGCAGCTCACACATGGAATGGTTTCCAAGGAGATGCTATAATGAATCCTGTCAGCCTCTCAGAGGAGGCAGGCATCTTAATAAACAACATTGAATCACCTCCCATCTACTCTAGGCTGAACTCTTGTTCCTTTACCCCTTTGCCAAACACTTGCTTGGAAAACATGGGTTTGTTCCAGGACTGGGTTGACTCCAAAGCTGAGACAATCTGTACTTCAGGGTAATGACTTCTGGTGATGGCAGTAGCCATATATGATTATGAATAATCACGTGCGAAAGAGATGGCCTTCACCAACAGCATCCAGGGTCTCTTCCTCTTCACCTCAAATTTCTTCTAGCCTTGATTCTAATCTTTCTTTTGCTTATAGCCCACACTACCTTGGATTCTAGTGAGCTCCTCTTTAGTGTGGCAGCATGGGGTTCTGGAATCATTGGACCTGGGTTTGAATCTTGCCTCTAATGCTTATTGCCTGTATAATCCAACTGGTAGCTGGATGGTACAATTACTAGAGCATTGAGCTCTAAGGGGAAGATCTGAATAAGGGAAGATCTGAATTCAAATCTAGCCTCAGATACTTACCAATTATATGGCCTCAGGCAGTGGTTTTAAATATATAAAATAGGATGCATAGAATTATATGGGGAACTAATTATATTGAAATAGACTTTTCAAAATATTATTTTTTAAAAGTTCACAGATCCTAAGTTCAGTCTTCATGATCTAAGGACATTCACAGAAACTTAAGAAAGAATTAGGGGGAAATTAAAGTATTTTGTCAAGCTTTTAGGTTTATCACTTGAGTAGGAGATAGGTGACCTGCTGTAGACATCTAATGGGTATCTAGGTGGTATAATGGATAGAGTACCAGGCCTGGAGTCAGGAAGATTCGTATTCCTGAGTTACTAGCTATGTGACCCTGGGCAAGTCACTTTATCCTGTTTGCCTCGTTTCCTTCTGTGTAAATTGATCTGGAGAAGGAAATGGCAAACTGCTACAGTATCTTTGCCAAGAAAATATAAATGTTAACTATCATAAAGTAACTTAATCTACCTGGGCCTCAAGTTTCTTCATCTATAAAAGTGATGGGGTAGAATTAGTTTGTTTCTTAAGTTCCCCTCCTGATCTAAGTATATGACCTTCCCCCTACTTAGAAGCTGTAAGCTACCAGAAACCAGGCTGTTTTTCTTCTCTGTGTCCCTAGTACTAAGCATTGACACAGAATAGACAAAGAATTAATTTTGTTGAATATAATTTATTTTGTTTAGGATGAAAAAAGTACACCAGCTAAGAGAAGGTGCTTAGGTAGCACCAAGGTAGGTTTTCTCCCACGAACTGCTCCAGCAGATGCTCTGAGCTGAAAAATACCCCCTACCCTCTGCCTGTAATAGAGTATGACCATTTTTGCCCTATAAACTTTTTCCCTCTCATCTTCAATCTACATTCTTCAAATACTCAAGTTTCAAGGGAAGGTCAGAGTGGTTGAGTTTCCCAACAGCTGTTCAAACCTTGACACTTACAAAGAAAATCCTGGCTCTCGTCTTAGCTCCAGCATGTGACCTCAGAGCCTGATTGTTTTAATAAGCCCCTAAAGCTGGATTCTCATAGCTTGTAACTTCAACAGTCTCCCTCTTGGATTCCAAGACTGTGGTTTCATAATACAGACTTTCAAGTTTGCTCTCAACAGGCTTATGGACAAGGATAAGTCAAGGGCTATCACTTGGGTGGTGCTCCAAAAAAATCACTGAAGACTGAATGATAAACCAGCAAGCAAGCCTCCCATCCAAAGCTCCCTTTATATAGTAAATGAACATGTTCATTTTATATTTTAATTTGGCTTGATACTATACTGCCTTTTAGTACTAGTGCAACTAGTAGTTCTGGTACCTTGAACAAATTCAATTGTAGGATCAATGGAGACCTCGGGGAGAGATCTCTGCCTCAGTCTCATGAAGTCATGCCAGGCGAGTAGGTAGCTTGTCTCCTGAATGGTGTGGCAGGAAAAAAAAAACAAAAAAACCGACACTAGCTTTCAAGTCAGAGGATTTGACTACCTATTATGGATAAGACACTTTTAGTGTCTCTAAGATGAGAGGGTTGGATTAGGTAGCTCTAAATTCCTTTTCAGCTGTAAATCTATGATTGTTGATCCCCATGGTACCAGAGATTGGGGAAGCAGTAGTGAGCAAAAGTAGGCACAGGAGAGGAGGAGGAAGGGGAGATACTATAGCAAAAAGGCTCTGGACATGGCAACTCAGATTCCAGCAAGCAAGCATGGGGTGGTTGAACTGCTTGGTCCAGGACCAGAAGAAGACAGCAAGCCACATGAGCCATGGACTGAAAGAAGCATGCCCCCTCCACAATGTCAGCACACTGAGACAAAGGCCAGGTTACCCTAAATTGGTTATAGCTCTATCTGCCTGTCTCAGAATTTTCCAGCTTCTCAACTGCTATAATCCTAACTATTGACTAAATAAGTCCTACTCATCTAATACCTCTCAGGGGTTGGCTTGTATTGTCAATTATCTTTTGTGTATATATGAATGACTTCTTGTTAAGCTCTTTGTAGATAGGAACAAGGCTGGTGCCTCTTTCTATCTCCTGCTCTGCTAGTATTTTGGTACAATTGTGGGGATTTAGGAAATAAATTCTGGCTGATTGAGAAATATTGAAAAGGATATAACCAGAAAGTATTAGTACTATCTGACTTTTATGTAGCTATTCAAGGTTTTCAAAGTGTTTTACATACATTATCTCATTTAACCTTCATAAGAATCATGATATATAAGTATTATTAGTATCATAAAAACTCATAGATGAGATAAATGGGATTTAGTGGCTTGACTGGTTACAGCTAGAACTTGTCAGAGGTGGGAATGAAACCCAAGTCTTACTCCAGACCCAATACTTGCTTTATTATACTACACTGTCATGAGAAAACATCACCAGAATGGGCAGAATGGTACTATGCACAAAAGGATGGCAACTGTCATCCTCTGACCCTAGAATGAAAATAGGGAAATCTTCACCTAGTAAAAGAAACCTGAATAGCAACATTGATCATAGAGCCATTCCTACTCCACTCATTTTAAATGAGGCATCTGAGACCTAAAGACATAAAGTGTCTTGCCCAAAGCAGCACAGAAAGTTTGTGGTAGAGCTATGATTCTCAGGCCAAAAATTAAACTCATTATCTTTCCCCCAAATCCTTCCCCTTTCCTCAGTTCCTTATTAATGTCAAGGGTCCCAAAATTCTCTCAGTCTTCCGAGCTTGTGACCCAGCTGTCATCCTTGACTACTCATCCCCATGTCCAATCAGCTGCTAAATCCTATTAATGCCATCTTTGTTCCATCTCTGTTATATGTATCTTTCTCTTCTCTGACACTTTCACCCCCTGGTGCAGACCCTCATCACCTCATACCTAGACTATTGCCATAGTCTACTACTGCCTCAAGTCTCTTCCTAGTCAAGTCCATCCCCCACACAACGATCAAAGAGATCTTCCTAAGGCAGGAGTCTGTCACATATCCCCATTTAATATACTCCAGTGGTTCCCTTTTACCTCCAGGATCAAATACAATTTCTTCCATATATTTCTAAGTTTTTAATGCTGGTTTTTGTTTTTTACATCCTCATAGTTTTTCCCATTATCTTCCCCTCTCCCCTCCCAAAGAGCCATCTCATATAACAAATACTATTTAAAAAAAAAAAGAAAAGAAAGAATCAGCACAAGCAATCAATACACTGGAAAAAGTCTGAAAATCTGTGCAAGGTACACAACCTGTGGACCTCCTACTTCCATGAATTGGTGGGTTGGAAGTGTCCTCTTGTATTCTTTTGAGTTATGCTCACTCAATCTTTATAATTTTGCTACGTTCACTTTTGATTTTTGGCATGTTGTTGTTCTTTCCATTTCCATTGTTGTAGTTACTGTGTATCTTGTTTTCTTTGCCCTTACTTCACTCTTCATCAATTTAAATAATTATTTCCATGCTTCTCTGTATTAATCACATTCATTTCTTATGGCACAGCAATATTCTGCTGCATTCATTTACCACAATCTGTTTAGCCATTCTTCAATCAATGGGCATTTATTTTGTTTTTGCTTTTTTGCTATCACAAAAAGTACTGCTATATTTGAGTGTATATGGGGACTTCCTTCTTTAATGGCTTCCTTGGAGCATAAGTATAGTCATGGAAACTGGGTCAAAGGATATTGACATTTTCGTCCTTTTGCAAAATTAGAAACTGTTTTCCAAAATGGCTGTAATAACTCACTGCTCCACCAACAATGTATTAGTGTCTCACAATCCCATCTACATTTGCTATTGTCATTTTTGTAACCTTTGCCAATTTGCAGGGTATGAGGTAAAAACCTCAGGGTCATTTGAACTCACATTTCACCCATTATTAATGAGTTGGAACATTCTTATTTTGAAAACTATTCATTTCCTTTGAATATGTTAGGCATTTAAAGTCCTTTATAACCTGACCTCTTTCTACCTTTCTAATTTTCTTATATCTTACCTGCTTCCACATACTCAGTGATTAAGTGACAATGGTATCCTTGCTGTACCTCAAACTGAATATTCCATCTCCAGACTCCATGACCAGAATTTTCTTTCTCTTCATCCCTGCTTCCTGATTTCCTTCAGGTCCCAGCTAAAATCTAACCTTCTTCAAGAAGTTTTTCCTAGTCCTCCTTGCTGCTAATGCCTTCTCTCTGAGCTTATCTGTCTCTATCTTGTTGGCAACAGTTGTTTGTGTGTTGTCTTTCATATTTGATTGAGAGCTCCTTCAGGGCAAAGAATGTTTTTGCTTTTCTTTGCATGCCTAGGTCTAAGCACAGTACCTGGTATATAGAAGGTACTTAATAAATGCTTGTTTAAACAACAATGTTCAATGATCAACTATGAATAACTTAGCTCTTCTCAGCAATAAAGTGATCCAAGACAATTTTAAAGGATTCATGATGGAAATGTTATCCACATCTAGAGAAAGAACTGACAGACTCTGAATGCAGATCAAAGCATACTCTTTTCACTGTATTTTTCTTCCTTTTGGTCCATTTTTTCTTTTACAACATGACTAATGTGGAAATATGTTTTACAAGATTGCACATACATAATCATATCAAATGACTTGGGTGGGGGGAGGGGAGGAAGGGAAGGAGAAAATTTAGGACTCAAAATTTTTTAAATGAATGTTAAAAATTGTCTTGGCATGCAATTGAAAAAAAAATACCATTTAAAAAAAAATGCTTGTTAAATTGACACTGCATAGATATTGGACATTCCTGAAAACCTGGATTGATAATAAACCTTTCTGCAGGCTTACCAACACCTTTTCAAATTTCCAAGTGAGTATTACTCAATTTATATGGACAATAATGTTTGTCATCTTTTTTTAATTAGAGTTTGCAAAACTAATTTTCCTGTGTATTTGCCTGTAATTTGGTAAATTGCCACCAGGTGGATAGTGATGCCCATGCTACATAGCTTCTTCTTGCAAATTCTTAGGTTCCTCATAGATATGGGAAGGGAAGGAGAAAGTAGCTTTTCCCTGGATTATTGTAATAACTTTCTAACTAGTCACTTGGCACCTAATCTCCTCCTGTCCAATCCATCTTCCTCACAACTGCAAAATATTAATAAAACACAAGTCTAATTATGTCACTCCCCTAATCAAAAAATTCTAGTGACTCACCATTTCCTTTTTAATAAAATGTGAAATCTTCAACTTAGCATTTAAAGCCCTCTGCAATCTAGTTCTCACCTGCTTTTGCTGACATTTCATATTGTAATTCCTCTCTTTCTTGTGCACTTTCAGCTTATATTGGTCTATTTGTTGTTTCCCAAACTTGCATTTCATCTCCTGCCTTCATCCCTTTATCCAGACTATCACCCACGCCTGGAATGAACTCACTCCTCCCATGCACCTTGCAGAATTCCTAGCTTCCTTCAAAGCACAGGCTGGGTGAAGTGCTTCTAAGAACCCTTAACTTACTTCAAGGCTTAATTCAGGTGTCACCTCCAACATGAAAACTTTCTGATCCTTACCCTAGTTCTTAGTGCTTTCTATTTCTTCATATGACCTGGCATTTGGTTATATATTGTATGGACCTCTTAGAATGGAAATTATTTGAGTCAAGAGACAGTGGTTTTTTGTCTTTGTAAGCCCAGAACCTACTGAAATGCCTTGGACAGAGTAAGGATGTAATAGATGTTTGATGGTGGTGATTTAGAAAGAGTGCTCAGCCAGGAGTCAGAAAGATCTGAGTTCAAATCTGATGTCAGACCTTACTAGCTCTGTGACCCTGGGCAAGTCACTGAATCCTGTTTGCCTCAATTTCCTCAGATGTAAAATGGACATAATAATAGTACCTGCCTCCCAGGACTGTTTTGAGGATCAAATAAGACAATAATTGTAGTACTTAGCATAGTCTAGTAGGCACTATATAAATGGTAGCTATCATCATTATTATTATTCAATTAACCTGAAGATGAGAGTGAGGTACGATGAAAGGAAAAAAGAAGGATCCTGTGATGACTTCATAATAAAAATGTATTTAATAGATTATTCTTTCTGTGGTATACAAACTACATGTATGTCATGGGGGGGGGCTGTTATGTAGTCAATGTCACCTGATATCTGAACCCATGTAATACTTCTCACTCTCATTGCAATGCTATGGGAGTTCAGTGGCAGCCTCTCCTCTCTGATCAATGAGGATTTATTTAATTTCTTTTCTCTCCTTTGGAAAAATCAGAGGACCAAAGTCATGTAGTACTTGGATACCCAGTGCTCATTTTTACTGCTCTCCATGTTAAAAGTCCCATCTTATAGGAGCTCTTGTTGCTGTTATTGATTAATCATGTTTCAGTCATATCTAACTCTTCTTGACCCCTTTTGGGTTATCCTGACAAAGATACTTGAGTAGTTTGCCATTTCCTTCTCCAGTTAATTTTACATATGAGGAAACTGAGGCAAACAGGGTTGAATGACTTGCCCAGGGTCACACAGCTAGGAAGTATCTAAGGTCAAATTTGAACTCCCTGCCTCTAGGCCAAGCACTCTAGGTAAGCCACATAGGGTGGCTTAACCTCCCCCAAAATAATAGTTTTCCAACATTGGACTGACTTTTGGCTTTAAACAAAAAGTGATTCTCCCAGATTGACCCATATTCTCAGTTTGTCCTTTCTGAGTAAATAGGAAGGAAGCAATAGTCATGCTGCCTTTGTTTGTATCCTCAATACTAAATACAGTGCCTTGCACATAGTAAGTGCCTATTAAATGCTTGTCATGTGGTTGACTGATTGAAATATATCTATGGAAATTTACCATTCACATGGACAACCAGAAACAACAGATTCACTTTATCAGGGACAAGAACCAACTGCCTACTATAGAACCTGAGTGCCCCAGTTCTAGTAGCACCTGGACCATCAGCCCTGTTTCCAACTTACCACCTGAAGCTAATTTCTAGGGAGTCTGCCTTCCCCATTACCAACATTATCAACTGCTACCAGTAGATAAATAAGCCTAAGAAACTGGGGAATAACTGCACACCTAACCCCACCTCCTGGGTATTCTGTGAGCCAGTGACCCTGGGTGACTTGCTATTCCTCACATACAACACTTCATCCACCAACCCTGAGCATCTTCACTGAATATCCTCCATTGAGTGAGAGCCTGGAATGCTCTCATTCCTCATCTTTTTTCTTCTGGCTTCCTTTATGTTCTGGCTAGAATCTCACTTTCTACAAGAAGCCTTTTCCAACCCCTTGTGATTCTATTGCCCTCCCTCCATTGATTCTATCCAGTTAACCTGTATACAGCTTATTTGTATAGTTATTTGTATGTTGTCTTCCCAATTAGATTGTAAGCTCTCTGAGGGCAGGAATTGCCTTTGCTATTCTTTGTATCCCCAGTTCTTAGCACAGTGCCTGGCACATAATAAATGTTTAATAAATGTTTATTGGCTGAATGACTGACATCATCCCCTCCTTACTGCTATCCCTGCCTCTCGACTGGTCCCCACAAGTATAGATAAGATTAGGAACCCTTTTGGAAATATCACCCAGTAACTGTTTCTGCAAAATCTGTAACTTCTAACTCTACAGCAATCAGAGCTATTTCAAGACCCAGAAAAGAAAGTCCTTACCACCAATGTTCCTATAAATTATAAAATTGATCTAACATCACAAACAGATACAATCTTTATCACAATCTTTATCCATGGAAATTAAATTAAAGAAGATATATCATAATGTGCTTTGCCCCTGTACCATAAAGACCACTGAGTTTTCCCATTTATCCTACAGCTGAACTGTCCTATAGGTGTTGTCTAACACCATTAAAATGTGAGCTCCTTTAGAGCAGGGTCTCTATCTCCAGGGCTTTGTACAATGTTTTGAATAGTGAGCATTTGGTAAATCATTTTCATTCATACATTCACTCATTCAATCATCCATAGGAGGTAAAAATAAGCCCCAATTCACACTTCTCAGCACAACTGAAAGGGAATTGGTCTAATTTAAATGTTGCATTCATGCCTAATTCATTTTTCTGCTGACAACAGAACCCCCTGTGTTAGTGTGATTTGGGATTTCAAGGAACATAGGTAGAAGGTCACACTTAGCTTATCTATAGAATATCTGATGCATTGGGTCCCCCAGAGCCCAAAGGATCAAACAATTCATTTAATAAAAATGAATTCAAATACTCCCAAGTAAAGCAATTTCTGCAAGGGTTAAAAAGTAACTCAGGAAAGTATAAGCAGATATAAGTCTTGGGAAAAGAGATTAAAAACAGCAAGAAGATTCCCTAAGGTCTGAAAAGCTTCTTGCCAAAGTCCTAAAAAACATTTTTATATTCTTGCTCAAAGACTCACAGCTGGGTCTCAGGTTAATGTTCATAGGCAAAGTTAGCCCAAGCTGACCCAGATCTCTACTGTAGTTTCCTTGATCACAACAGACTGGGCTGGTGTTATGAGACTGTGGGAGGTTAACTCACACCTTTCTAGTTCCATTAGCATCCCTGTCCTTCCGGTTTCTTGAATAACATACAAATCACATAGACATACTCACTGATACAGAAAAGGTATAAGAAGTTTGGTACATTTTTGGTCCATCTTAAAAGCAACCCTTACAGCCTCATCTTTGTCTGACCTGGGAAAATAAGACTGCACATTCACTTTTTCCCAAAAGGTTAGCTCTATCAAGATAATTAAAGACCCACCCACCAGATAGACCACAGGTCCTAGGTAGGGTTTTGGAGATACTATACTGAATCAGACAAAGGTAACTGGAGCCTTCTATAAGCACATCAAGGTTAGACAAAACTAAACCTAAGGGTCAATGGGATTTGTGGGGAGTAAGACGCAACACTCATATTATAACTATCTCTATCTATGTAGAGAGGTGGCATATTGTGGTAGATAGAAGAGTCCAGAGAAGATAGGATTAAATCTCACTTCACATAGTTATTATGTCTGTGGCCCTTCACTCACCATTTCACCTTTCTCAGTTTCCTCATTTATAAAATGGGGATAATAATACCTATTATCTCTAGGTCATAGTATTATAAAGATGAAACTAAATAATAAATATAAAGTTCTTTGTAAACTTAAAAGCAATATATAAATGTCTGCTTTTGTTACCTTGTCCAGCTCTAAGATATGGATGAAACCACCCTCTAAACCACAGCTGAAGATGGTGACAGTGGCTCCCTTGAGATAGGGAGATGAAAAACATCGACAAATAAGTTTCAGTAATTGTGACTTCCTGGTGACTAACTACTTAAGACACATACCTCATCTATATAAAAATGAAAATTGATTGAAACAGTTGGAGTTAACAGGCAGCACAAATTTGATGAGGAGAATTTTGATGTCAAAATAGATTTTTCAAATATAGACATCAGCCCTGAAAGTATTGAAAGTGTTTGTCAGCTTAGGTCAGTGAGGCAGTTGTCACTCAGCTAAATCTCCCTGAGTTGAAGATGGAGCCTCTAGCAGCAAGGTTGGGCATCAGGATATATATGGAAGCATCCTCATAGGTGAGGCCTCTTGTCTCTGTCCTAGCAGGACCAGTAGACAGTAGTAGCCGCAAGGTTGGGCATCGGGATATATATGGAAGCATCCTCATAGGTGAGGCCTCTTGTCTCTGTCCTAGCAGGACCAGTAGACAGTTGTTTTTCTTTAGTTTCCTCATTTGTAAAATGAAGTGACCTTTAGCGTCCTATCCAGTTAGGAGATGCTGTGCAGATACTTAAAAGCCTTACAAAATGGAAATCATCATCATCATCATTCTGTTCATGATATCAAAGGCTTGGGAGTCTGAGGGCCACAGATGCAGCATCTTCAATGACCTCTCCCATGGGGAAAAGAATAAGTATTTATGTAGCATTCACTATATGCCACATATTGTGTT
Source organism: Gymnobelideus leadbeateri (assembly GCA_011680675.1). Lineage (NCBI taxonomy): Eukaryota > Metazoa > Chordata > Mammalia > Diprotodontia > Petauridae > Gymnobelideus > Gymnobelideus leadbeateri. Next base: position 179,507 of record WOXC01001791.1, read on the forward strand.
AAGTACTTTTTCAAATATTATCCCACGCGATCCTCATAACCACCCTGAAAGATAGGTAGTAATATTACTCCCATGTTACAGATGACCAAATTGAGGCAGAAAGCAGTTAAGTCACTTGCCCATGGTCACATAGCTAGTATGTGTCAGAGGCAAGATTCAAACCTAGATCTGGTCCCAAAGCCTTTAGCCATTTCACCATGTCTCTCACAATAAGATAAAATATTTCTAATTCATTTCAGTTTACTTCATTAGCATTATTGAGCAGCCATTATGTGCCAAGCACTATGCGAGATTCTGGACTACAACAATAACATGAAAAGAGTCATTACCCTCAAATAATTTGTATTCTCCTTGGGAAAGTATAGCGTTAATGATATTTGCAACTTCTGTGGAGGGGTCAGACCAGTAACACCAGCACACAGAAGGCTGCTAGCACAGATTCTTTGATCTGCTTTTCTAGAGGAAAGATAACTTTAAAGGGGTCAACAATCTTACTTTAATTAAACAATGAGAAAGAGATATAAATAGAGAGAAGTGAGTATCCAAGAAAGAATCCAATAGATAGAGCTCCAACTGTGTAAACAAAGTAATAGATACATAATTACCAGACCAGAGAGCATCAATATCTGGGCTCACAAAGCTGGTGGGGGGGCTCCTTAACAACAGATATCAAGAGTCTCCTCTGACTAAATCACAAAGAAACATTCTTCCCATGAATGAACCCCAAAGTAAAATATCAACCTCCTAGTATACATAGTTTTCAACTAATTGGCTCAGAGCCAGAAGGCGTAACATTCCATGTGACTTAGTGCCTAATTGGTGTGAAAGCCTTTCTGAAAGCCAGCCTCTATAAGCAAGCTCCTCCTCCAAAGCAATATATAGGCTCTATATGACTCAGGATGTGTCACAGCTATGAACTAGACTGGAGCTCAAAACAGCAAGACAACCATGATTAAAATACCTGTATACCTTTAGACTTGGGAACACGGCCCCTGTTCAAAAGGAAAAAAGGGAACATGTGGTCACATAGGCCTATTAATGGATGGGGAAGATCTTACATTCTATTAACCCTATAGAAAGACAACATGTACACACATAAATATAACAGGGACTACCTGAGCCCCCCCATTGCCTGGAAGCCAGCTATGTTACCTTTCACTCTCCCTCCAAGGTTCTCCTATACCCTTAAGAGGGGTCAGGGTTACACAGTCTCTTATATAGCAGAGTCTCTTTCTGAGTCCAAAGATCCCATTGGACTTTAGTTCCACACACCCCAGTTTCTCAGGGGCCTCCCTAATGAGCTGATAGCAATGTCAGGCCAGAATATTACCTCCAAGTTCACCATGGCTCAAGTCTGGGTCAGGCAGTGATTCCACTACCTTTTCCTAGAACTGAAAAAGGACAAATGAACAGAACAGAGTGAAACCTCCAAAGTGACCTGCCCAAGGTTACATAGCTAGTGAGGTCAGATTTGAATTCATGTTTTCCTGACTCCAAATCCATCACTCTGTCTACTGAGCTACCTTGCTGATTTCCTAGTGTATCCCTAAATATGTGTATATACATACAGATACACACATATGTGTATATATAAATGTGTGTGTGTGTGTGTGTGTGTGTGTGTGTGTGTGTGTGTGTGTGTGTGTGTGTGTGTATGGAGGGCCCCAGAAGTTAGAACAAGGTCAGGAAAGATTTCATGAAGAAAATGGTGCTTGAGCTGCAAAGTAAGAATAGTCTTTAAAAAAAAGGAACACAGTTCTGACAGGCTGAAGAAGGGGAGAGAATAGAGGACTGTAATTGTGAAATTAAATAACCACGGGGTGTTAAAACCCAGGTGTTTGGAAATCACTAGGTTGTAGGTTGTCCCTGAAAAGATTCCTCAGAACTTAAAAGTCACACAGGGAAAGATTCACAAAGGAAGAACTGATATTGTCGATCAGGAGATATGCATTGAGGACCCCCAAGATCCCTTCATTTGATGCTCGAATATTAGTAAATTCCTGTCAAATGCAGTTGCTTATCTCATTAATGTAGCACCATAGTGTTGACATGGGGAGAATCTCATCTTGGTTAGCATGGGGATCTCTGGAAAGCCATGCTGCAGGAAGAAGTGAGAAAGTTCCACAAAGGTGGAAATTGGATTTTGGTGGCTGGGTCCAAGGTTATTTCATTTTTGAGCTGCGAAGTTATAAAATGGAGGCAGATGTCAGGAAGAGTCATCTTGGGCTTCTCCCCCTTCCTTAGGCCATCTGTATGCTTGCAACCTCCAACATCAATATAGTAGAGTTCACTTTAGTTTTGAAACAGAAAGCTTCTCTTTTAAAACAAGTCATGAGATATTTCATAGTATTCACAGAATTGACTTTAATCTTGCAGAGTTGATAGGCCACATAGTTTAGGGAGCCAGCTGGATCCCCAGATCAGTTCATTTTTTTGTAGCAATAAAGACATTAACCATGAACCTGCTTCTCCTTCATAGTGCCATATCAGCAACAATCAGAGCAATCAACAGTAGTTTTTGCACCCAGGATAAATGTTACAAACCACATCTGGGGTAAACAGCAGCAGTACGCCCTCGAGGGAGGAGGAGTGGGCATCGGAATTGCCCTGAGCGGGAGCAGGAAGGATAGAGGGGACACCAACATGGGGCTACTGTTAGGTTGGGAGAGTGCAGGGAGTATTAGGAAAGACTGAAGGGCAAGATGGGAGGATTTCCCTGCAGTTTACTGTTTGGTGATTTCCTATTTTAGTTATCTTATTGACTAGGTGCTATGTGACCTAGTTTCTACACTACTAGAAGCCCTCTTTTACAGTGGAAATGACATTGCTTTTGGAATCAGAGGACCTGTGTTCAAATTCTAACTCAACCACTTACTACCTATGGGACTTTAGGCACATCTCTCAATCTCTGGACAGTTAGGTGGCAAAGTGAATAGGAGTACCTGGCCAGGCCAGATTCATCTTTTTAAGTTCAAATCTAGCCTTAGACACATACTAGCTGTGTGACCCTGGGCTAGTCACTTAACCCTGTTTGCCTCAGTTTCTTCATTGATAAAATCAGCTGGAGAAGGAAACATCAGAAAACTCCAAAATGGGGTCGACAAGTTGAATACAACTGAAAAGCCAGAGAACAGCAACAACTTAATATCTCTGCATAATGGATTCTTCATTTTTAAAATCATCTCTATTGGTAGAGGGAGTTCCCAAGGGTGAAGAAAACCATACGGGTTGTTCCAAACTTCTCCTTGACACATAGACCATCTTTTCAACACCAGTACTTTACTATGGGGGTGAATCAGAGAACATGATACCTCTGGAGAATTTCAGACAAGGGAAATGGGAAGGTACACTGTTGGTGGGAGCAGGTTACAGCATTTTACAAATAAGAAATCATGATGTTTCTCCAGTGGCACCCTGGGGTGAAGGTCATTTACCTACAGCATGGGCACCATGCAGTTGGACAGGAGAGGAGAGAAGCCACCTTCCCCTTCCCTATAATCCCTCTGTCATTGAGAAATGAGTTTACATTTTTGCTCTAATTTGTCCTTTTCAGTTCTAGATGTAGGGGTGGAGTGTGTGTGTGTGTGTGTGTGTGTGTGTGTGTGTGTGTTTACATATACATACACACCACACATACACACATACGTATATATGGGGGTTACATTTTGAGTTCCACACTTTCATCCTCCCTCCCTCCTAACTCCACACTAGAGGTCAACATTTCATACACACACACATGTGCATACATATACATACATACGTAATACATATATGGAGCCAGAGAATACATACTTCCATATATCAGTTCTTTCTCTGGAGGTAAATAGCACATTCCTTCATAAATCCTTTGTAGTTAATATGAATATTCCTCTTACTTAGAATAGCTTAGTCATTCACAGTTACTCTTTGAATAATATTACTGTTACTGTATACAATGTTCTCTTGGTTCTATTAATTTCACACTTCATTATATCATGTCAGTCTTCACCATGTTTTTCTGAAATCAGCCTGCTCATCATTTCTTACAGCACAATAGTATTCCATCACAATCATATGGCAGAGCTGCTCCAGACATTCCTAAATTGATGGGCATCCTCTCAGTTTCTGGTTCTTTGCCTCCATGAAGAGAGCTGCTATAAATATTTTAGAACATATAAATTCTTTTCCTTTTTCCCTCTTCACCTTAGGAAACCAATCTAATGGTGGATGCTGTATCAAAGAGTATATACAATTTTATAGCTCTTTGTGAGTAATTCCAGATTGCTCACCAAAATGGTCGGATCAGTTTACAATTTCCCCATCAGTGTCCCAATTTTTCCACATCCCCTGAAACATTTGTTATTTTCTGCTTCTATCATTTTAGCCTATCTGATAAGTGTGAGATGATATGTCAGTTGTTTTAATATGCATTTCTCTCATCAATAATGATTTAGAGCATTTTTTCATATGACTATATATAATTTCTTCTTCTAAAAACTGCCTGTTCATATCCTTTGGCCATTTATCAATTGGGGGATAATTCATATTCTTATTAATTTGACTCAGTTCTCTAAATTTTTGTGATATGAGGCTTTTATCAGAGAAACTGTCTATAAAGTTTCCCCCAATTTTGTTCTTTCCATCTAATCTTAGCTACATTGTTTTTATTTGTATAAAACCTTTTTAACTTAGTGTAATCATTTTACTCTATTACCTATATTTAGGCTAAGTATACTAAATACTTAGATTTAGTATAATCATTTTGCTTCCCACAATGTTCTGTATCTCTTGTTTATTCATAAATTCTTTTCATATCCGTAAGTCACTTTCCTAATTTACTTACATCTCCCTTTATGTCTAGTTCATGCATCAATTTTGACCTTATCTTAGTAAATGTTGTAAGCTATTAGACTATACTTATTTCCTGCTAGACTGTTTTCCTGCTTTCCCAAGTATTTTCACCAAATAGTGAGTTCTTATCCCAAAAGTTTAAATCTTTACATTCATCAAACACAGGGTTACTATAATAATTTACTACCGTATGTTGTATACTTTATTCCAATTGATCTGCCATTCTATTTTTTTTTCAGTAAGAGATAGTTTTGATAATACCTGCCTTATAATAAAGCTTAAGACCTGAAGTTTAAGAAAGAAATGGGAAACCACTCCAGTATCTTTGCCATGAAAATCCCAAATGGGGTCACTTGAGTCAGACAAGACTAAAATGACTGAATAGCAGAGCTGATAGACCTCCCTTCTTTACATTTTTTATTAATTCCTTTGATATCTTAACCTTTTCTGCATCCAAATGAATTTTGTTATTATATTTTCTAGCCCAATAAAATAATTATTTGGTAGTTTAATTGGGAAGACACTGAATAAGTGGACTGATTTAGGTAGAAATTTTATTATTATTATTATTATATTGACTTAGCTCACACATGAACAATTATTACTTCTCTAATTATTTAAATTGGATTCTATTTGTATAAAAATGGTTTGTAATTATGTTTGTATAGTTCCTAAATTTATCTTGGCAGACATACTCCCAGGTATTTTATATCATCTATGGTTATTTTATATTTCCTACTATCTCTTCTTGTAGGGATTTGTTGGTAATACATACAAATACTGATGATTTGTGTGGGTTTATTTTTATATCTTACTACTTTGCCAAAATCGTTAATTGTTTCAACTATTTTTAGTTGAATCTCTAAGATGTTCCAAGTATACCATCTTATCATCTGCAAAAAAAAGATAGTTTTATTTCTTCATTGTCAATTCTGATTCCTTCAATTTCTTTTTCTTCTCTTATTGATATTGCTAGCTTTTCTAATAGAATGTTGAATAATATTGGTGATAATGGGCATCCTTGTTTCACTCCTGATCTTATTGGGAAGGTTTTAACTTATCCCTATTACAGGTAATGCTTCCTGGTAGATTTAGGTAGACTTTTTTTTATCATTTTAAGGAAAAATCTATTTATACCTATGGTTTAAAGTAGTAAGGTGGCCAGTCCCTTCAAGAATTACGTTAGGAAATGGATGAACAAATTGTGGTGCATAAAATATAATGAACATCTTACAATAAGAAATGCCAAAATATGTGGGATTAAGAGAAAGTTGGGAAGACATACAAAATGATGCAGAGTGAAGAAAGCAGAACAACAAACACACTGTGTAAAATAATGTAAATGGCAACAACACTAAAAAGAGTCACACGCCAGTGAATTACAGTAAGACACCTTGGAGCAAGAAAACCAATAAGGAAAGACTTCCATCTTCAAATTAGAGACATTGCGATTATGGATGGAAAATGTAGTACGTACTATTATAGCAACATAGATTTAGGGCTGGAATGGATCTTTGAGATCATCTAGTTTAGAAATTATTACCCCTTTTTTTTGTATCCTAGACACCTTTAGTAGTCTAGCGAAACCTACAGATACTTTCTAAGAATAATTTTTTAAAAATTCATAACTGTTGGGAGAAGGGAAGAGAATAAGCATACTTGGTGTTGTTCAGTCATATCAGTCATGCCCAGCTCTTGGTGACCCCATGTGGGGTTTTCTTGGCAAAGATACTAGAGCAGTTTGTCATTTCCTTCTCTAGTTCATTTTATAGATGAGGAAACTGAGACAAACAAGGTTAAGTGACTTGCCCAAGGTCACACAGCTAGTAAGAGTCTGAAGCCAGGTTTAAACTCAAGAAGATGAGTCTTCCTGACTCCAGACCTGGCACTCTATCCACCGTGCCACCCAGCTGCCCATTTATATAATACCTACTATGAGCCAGGTACTATGCTAAGTACTTTAGAAATATTATTTCCTTTAATCCCAACAACAAGCCTGTGAGATAGGTGAAGACAAGCTAAATTTCAGCTAGAGATTAGTGAAAATAAAGATATAATTTTTTTTCCATCCAAGTTCAAAGGTCCTCTGAAATCTATTCATAGACCCCCAGTTAAGAATCTTTCTTTACCCCTCCCCCCAATTCTATAGATGAGGAAATAGTTAGCAGAGGTTAAATCACTTCCTCATAGTCACATAGGTAGAACATGATAGAACCAAGAGTCAATCTCAGGTCCTCTGACTCCATATCTAAGAGTAATCACTGCATCTAGAATGTCTTTTTGCTTAAATGCTCTTGCTTATTACAAGGAAGGAAGCGTTCATGGGGGAGGTAAGGGAAGGACTAGGAGTAGGGCTCTTAGAGGGAAATTACTACAGTAAAATAAAGGACAATAACACTTATTTTTAAAAAGAGTTTGAGATAAGGCTTGGTTTATAACCACTTTCTAAATATTTCTCATCTCCAGGTGCCTCTTTAGGAAACTTGAAAGTCTCAATCCCATCCAAAAAAAAAAATACCACACTGTCCCTGTCTAGCATTTATAATCCCTTCCTTCTAGAACATTCTACTCCTACCTAGAGATTCCAATTCAGTCCTTGCTGACCTCACTGTAGTGTTGTGGGGGCTGAATATAAATGTGAAAGTGCTTTGTGAACTGTAAAACTATATATACATGTGAAAAATATTACTTTAATAATATTTCTAAAGTACTTTAATTGTGCCCTCATCTCTGTTGAATGGTATTTCCAAAGGCAATAATGCTTTATGTGAGTCCACATATTAAACCTCAATCTGCCTATATGCACTCTATTGTCCCTAGTCCTGTTCTTTGGGTCCAAACAGAAGGCGTCAAATCCCTTGTCTAAGTGATAGCCCTTCAACAAAAGTCAACTTGTTTACGTGAACTTATAGAAAGCTATAATATCCCACCCACCCACCCTGAGCCTTCTTTTCTTTAGGTTCAACATCTTACAAGGCATGATCCTCAGCCCTATCACCCTCCTCTGGATGTCCCCCAGTTGTCAATGTCCTTTTTGAGATGGGACACTCAGATATGCACTCCAGATGTGATTTGACCAGAGGAATACATCAGAATCATCACTTATTATTCTTGACATTATACCCCTTCTAATGCCACCTAAGCTGTTGTTAACTTTTTTGGCTGCCATTTTTCCCCATTATTGACTTTTTAATCTTAAACTTTTTCCTTTCCTATATCCCTCCATTTTCCATCAGTTGCCTCTGTGACTGTCTTTTACTCTCTCTTCAGCCCTCCAACTTGTACACTTTTTATTTGACAGGAGAAAGGAAGGAAAATTCCAGCATGGAGTGTAGCTGTAATTACATCTACTAAGGATCAATCTGCTCTAGGCTCTTATTGTACCCACCAAGCCCTAGCACACCTTTAAAAAATTCATCTTCACAGTTTTCATATGTAGTCTAATGGCATATAAGAGCCTGAGATTGAGGGCAGAAAGAGATGAAGGAAAACTGATGAGCACAGAATGATTTTTCAAACCTTCATCCCTACTTACTGCACCTTCAAAAAAAGTGTCATTTTTTTGGAAAAGGATATAAGATTTTTCAACAGAAAAATATATTCAGAAATGAAAAATAAAAGCTGTCTCCTGAATATGAATGTGCCACCCAAGCCTTTTATCTTTAATTCTCCCTCCTGCAAATAATCCAAAGCAAAATTCAAAAGTGATTATTGCCAAGGAGATACCACCCCTGGAGCATTGCAGTGAGAGCTCAGGACTTTACAATACTGAGTATTTATGACAAGAGTTCCAGATCCAGGCTGCCTTTGTCCACAGTAATAAGAATCTGTCTAGCCCTTTACAGACTGCAAAGTACTTCAGTCCGGCAAGGTGAATCCCATAGAAAATTTTATGACCATTTTACAAATGAGGAAACTGAGACCCAAAGAGATTAAGTGACTTTCCCATGGTCACTTAACCTCGTGTCAGAAGTAGGATTTGAATTCAGGTTTATCCTGACACTGTCTTTATGTTACACTTTGCTTATGCAGTACAGGTCAATTTGGATCCCTTGCCTTTATAATCTTGAAAAAAAATAAAGCTACCAATACAACCGTTTATAGGAAAAATTGTGGAGGGTTTTTTTTTTTCATATTTTTACTAAAGGTAAGGCACCTTGATAGGTGCTGTGTAGGTACATAAAATAATAGGATAGCATTTTCCCTCAAGATAGTGCATTCTATTTGGAGACAGAGACCCACATGGGAAGACGATTATAAACATAAGGCAATGTATATTAGCAGATTGTTAAAACAGTAAAACAACAACAACAAACCATATCTGGCAGTCAAGAAACCTGAGTTTAAGTCTCACTACTTAATAAATGGCAATTTATGTAGTGTTTTAAGATTTGCAAAACACTTTGCAAATACCATTTCGTCTTAACATCATTCCCATTATTGCAGCGTGTGTCTTGAACTCTGTTCAGCCCTATCTGTCCTCAAAATCTGCCTTCCAGGGAAGAATTTGATATAATTAAAATAGCTTAAGTTTTGTATGACATTTTGCAGAATACAAAACACATGTTTATTATGAATATGTGTAATATAGATTAATTGTTTTCAGTTTTCTTGTCCTGTCCTGTGATGGTTTTTCTTCATGCTAATGTCTGTAAGGATCTAGCTCCATTTACCGTTTAAGGGATGATATGGGACTGTGACCAGCTCATAAAGTGCTGAGGCCATTTTTAGGTATTTTATTCTCTAGGTTATTGTTGTTTGGTGGAGGGAAGTGGAAGTGAGAAAGAAGAGAAGGATGGTAGGTGGTGTACTGTGCCTGTTAGCTGTTTGGAGTAGGCATGAAGTGTCAGAAGACCTCCTCCTCTCCAATATATCCTAAATGGATCCTGGAGCTAGTTCCATTTATTTTGTGGGTCCAATATTCACTGGGAGAGTTGACAAAACACTGGGTAGAAATTGCAGAGGCAAATGTAAACTGAATATAAGGAAAAACTTCCAAACAACAAAGTAAGGGAAAATTCCAAATCATCAGTGCTACCCACAAGAGGAATGGGATGCCCCATAAGGTAAGGGTTCCCCCTCACTGGAGATGTTCCAGCAAATGCTGGATGATCACTTACTGGCTACGGTACAGAGAGGATTCTTGTTCAGGTATCAGGTATAGGTGGGGCCAGATCGTTGCTAAAGTTCCTTTTAGTCTTGAGAATCTATGATTCTGTTACCCCTACAAAAATCTTGTGAAGCCAATAGTATGCAATTATGATCAGTCCTGTTTTACAAGTGAACAAATTGAAGGTCGGAAAGGTCAGGTGACTTGCCCAAGTTTATGGCATCAGTAAATAGTAGAACTGGGCATCAATCCTAGCTCCTCTGATTCCAGTCCAGTGTTTTTCCACCGTGTCATTGCTAGTGGTTGCTTAACCCGCCTTTGCTAGCCTAGCTCCCAATGGGTAAAGAGCTTTGCTTTTCTACTGGCAGTGAATGAATGAATGAATGGGTGATTGAATGAAGTGAAGAATGGAGGAATGGATAAATAAATTAACAGATAGATAAATGAGGGAATGAATGAATGAATCCACAAATGGATGGATGGATAAAAAAGCATTTATTAGACTATGACTACATGTCAAGCACTGAGTTTTCAAATAGAAAAAGTGAATCAGTCCTTGCTCTCAAGAAGTTCACTTTAATTGGGAAGGACAATAGAAAGTTCAGCTACAAGAAGGATGATAAGACGCGGAAATCTGGAGTTCAGTGTTTGTGAATCCTCAGGTTATATCAGAAGATCAGATGGCAGTAGTGGGGTCCTGCAAGGCATAGAGGCATGGCAGATACTAAGGCATAAAGCACTTTGGGAGGCAATGATAGGGCAAATAGTGAAAAGACCTGCGGACTCCATCACAGGATCATAGCAGGATTTAGAGCTGGAAGGAATCCCATAGGCCATCTAGTCCAACCCTTTCATCGCATAGGTGAGGAAATTAAGATGCAAGGAGGTGAAATGACTTATCCAAGATAATAAAATCCATAGAAATGAAAGACAAACTCATGGCCTAAGGGGTCACAGGTTGGGAACATCAGATGCAGAATCTGAACCCAGATCTAATACTCTATACTGCTTCCATTCAGAATCACTGTAGGGCCACAGAACTAGATTTACAAAGTAGCATTAACCAAAAGAGTACTACATGATATCTTAATAAAAAAGTTGGAGCTGTTGTTGGGTCAAAAGCCACATGTGAAGGAGCCATCCAAAGGGGATGTAGTGTGAATGTCCTTGTCCCTATTGCTTCCTTGGTAGGGAATTGGCTAACCAGCAAAATGTATCATTGCTGACAAAGCCTATAGCTCCTATGGTTCCTAGGGCTCCCTCCCTCCCTCCAGCTACCCTCAGGACCATGCATGATACACAATTGAACATAAATGAAGAAGAATATGGGTCTAATGTCCATTTCTTGAAGCAGACGGATCAGGGAGTCAGAACTATGGAATTATTCAATGTTGGTAGAAAAATACCTTGGAAAAATGCTTAAGTCAGCTTGTCCTCCCACCTTCTGTCTAAAGTCTCTCCCTTGGCTTTTTTTTTGCTTCTCTCAGTGTTTCAAATGCCTAAAACAGCCACTTTACTTATAGTTTCAATTTCATCCTTATTCAGATCTGAAAGTAAATCCATCACGTATGCTTAAGAAATCACAATGTTCCAGGCAAGAAAAAAAGGGACAGGAAATAAATTATTTAAAAGGCATTCATTAAGCTACCACAGTATTTATAATATGCATTATTTATTTTATAAAGAAAGATATTATTTTAATTTATATGGATAACTCAACAATGAGCTAGCACCAATCCCATAGGAAAGGAGTATTTGCCTAGATAATCTTAAGTATGGGAGAAGCTGCATAGATGGCCTTAAGAGTCAGAAAGACACATACTGGTTGTGTGGCCTTGGTCAAGCCACTCTCAGTGCCTCAAGAAACTTTAAGTGTTAGGGGTAGCTAGGTGGTGCAGTGAGTACAGCATCGGCCCTGGAGTCAGAAGGACCTGAGTTCGGATCCAGCCTCAGACACAACGCACACACAAACAAAAACCTAGCCGTGTGCCATGTGACTTTGGGCAAGTTACTTAACCCCAATTGCCCTCCAAAAAAAAAAAAAAAGAAACTTTAAGTGTAGGTTACAGACTGGTTGTCAATCTATATGATAAACCCGAGAAAGGTTCCCAGGGGTGAGTTAGTGCTGCTTCCAACAGCTGGACAGAGTCAATTGTTAAAATTTTCACTTTGGAAATTTGAAAATGCTACAAATTTATGATTTATTGTTTTGTTGGTTTTCAAGACTAAAGAAACTAATGGAGAAAATATAAATAATAACCTTCAGTGTAAAAGTGTACATCTCATTTCCTTTCCTCCCACTTGAAGCTGGTTGTTAAAAATTTATCAGCACACTACTGAAGTTTCCATGCCAGGGACTTCCCCACATGGATGAAATCACAGGTCATGACAAAACAAACAAACAAGCAACAAAACAATCATAAATAATAGATAATTTAAATATAACATTTCACTGTAGAATACATTTTGGTTTTTATGTTTGAATAGGGATGTGTCTGCCTCCAGAGTCTCCCCTTAGACTGCAAGCTTTTTGTGAGTAGGGATGCTTCATGTAATTAAATAGGATTGTTCATTGATTAGTTGATTCACTCTCCACACAGCTGCCAAATCAATACTCCTAAAACTTGGATTCTGAGTACATTATCCCCACTCAAAAGATCTTTAATGAGTCCTTATTGTCTGTAGGATAAAATGCAAGTTCTTCAGCCTGGCATCTAAAGCCTATCACTGGTCCTCTTTGAGAATGAAGGATGAACCAAGGGAACAACAAAAGCCCATCACAATCTGGTTCCCACCTACCTTTGTGATCTTAACTCATAGTATTCTGATAAGCATTCTCTCTGTTCTGGTCAAAGTGACATGCTAACTGCTGTCTATACACAACATTCCATGTCTTCAGATACTCCCCCATGTCTGGAATGCATTTGTAACTCCTGGATGTTACTGTCACACTGACAGATTTTCTCTATTTTTTTTTACATGATTCATACTCCTAGACAGAAAAGGGGAAGGATAGTTAAAGGCCTCATTGACTGTCCTGCGTCCACCTCAAGGGCCAACTTTTTCCTCTATTCCTTTCCCCTCACTCTCTCTTCCTTCCTTCCTCTCTCTAGAGACTGAGGGAGAGGGAATATCTAGACTTGGCAGCCTAATAGATGGGTCATCACAGTTGGTGATTAAAAACAATAGAAATGAAAGACACACTCATGGTCTCAGGGACAGACAGAAAGCCACAGATTCCATCCTAATAATGTCCTTGGGACTTCAGCTTTATATAGGAGAAACATTCAGATACCATGACTCATGGGTGGTCTCCTTGACCTTCAAGCCAAAAGCAAGGTCTTAGCTTATATATTGTGTGAAATTAAAACCATCTCAGAGTTGCCCCTCTTCCTGAGCACACTCTAATGGCGTTTATTGTCATATTCAGTAAAACAGTGGAGAGCACAAGATTAACAATAATAACAACCATTGCACAGTGAAATATCTATGTTGCAAGAGAGAAAAGCTCTAGGAGAAAAAAAAATCTTCATGTGCAGGCAGAGAGGAGGCAAGAGAGGAAGACAGTAGTCAGGCTGAGTTTCTTTTTACACAGACAAAAAAGAAGAAAAAGTCCACTCTTCATTTTTACTTTGGATCTGGAGCCACTTTTTACAGACTTCTCTGTAGAAGAGGATCTAGTCTGTGGACATCTGCTCTCTCTTTTATCTGGTCTCTCCTCTACCTGTGATCCCTCCTCTTCCTGCTCCCCTCATCTCTCGGTGCATCTAAATTTTGTGCAGCAAAAACATCCCCTCTGCATCCAAACCTGACTCGGCCATGATTACACCTTTGTGCAAGTTGCTATTTCATTAGTCCCTGGAAGCTTGCACCAGGAATCACATATTCCCTTCTCACCATTGCCCCCTTACAGCCTCTAAATTCCTTCCAAGTACAGTTAAGGCACCATTCCTTCATGAATCCTTTCCCCATCCTCCATCTATCATTGCCTCTCCACCAATTATCTTCTATTTGTTTACTTTGTATCTTGCATATATTTTAACGTACTTGTAGGTGCACATTGCACATATCTCGGTCAATAGATCTGTGCTTTAGAAACGGTTCATTTTGCTCTGTATATATCCAGATCCTAGAACACATTGTAGCTACTTAACAACTAATTGTTCTTTGATTAACTGAACATTGTTGGGGCTGCTACATGGGACAGTGAATAGAGCACTGGCCCTGGAGTCAGGAGGACCTGGGTTCAAATCCAGCCCTCAGATACTTAACACACACACACACAAAAACTAGCAGTGTGACCTTGGGTAAGTCACTTAGCCCCAATTGCCCTGCCTTCTCCTCCAAAAAGAAAAAAAAATAAAATAAATTAACTGATCATTGTTGCCTCATGGTCTCAGAATGTAGGCTCCTTGAGGTCAGGATTTTTTTCTTTTGTTGCTGTATTCCCCAGTACTTGGAATGGTACCTGCCAATAAAATGCACTTAATAAATGTTTAATTAGGTGACCAAGCTTCAAATCCCAGCTCTTACTAACTATATGACCTTGGACAAATCACTTTCGTTCTCTGACCCTATTATCTGATCTCTAAAATGAGGGATTAAAAATACTGACACTAACAAACAAATTGGGGTTCTCATGAGGAAAACATTTTGTAAACCTTGAATTGTTCTACAAATGTGAATTAGGTAAAGAAACAACTTAGAGTGCTGGACCTGTAGTCAGGGTGACCTGAGTTCAGATTTCACCTTACACCATTGCTAGCTGTTGGACCCAAGTCACACTCTGCCTGCTTCCATTTCCTCATCTGTAAAATGGGAGCAATACTAGGAGGACTGTTGTAAGGATAAAATGAGATGATATTTGTAAAGTGCTTCGCAAATTTTAAGGTGCTATATAAATTTTGTTTAAGCAATTGGGGTAAAGTAACTTGCTCAAGGTTACACAGCTAGTCATTATTTGTGTGGGGGTGCTCGTTTTCTGAGACCGGATTCGATCTCGGGTCATCCCAACTCCGAGGCCGGTGCTCTTACTCACTGCGCCACCTAGCCGCCCCAGTGCTATATAAATATTGTTATTATTACTGCCATATTCTGAGAATTCATTTCAATTAGAATAATATGGTGATGCTATGAAGCAAGGGAGAGAAATGGTAATTATGTCCACCTTCTCTATCCTCCCTCCTGCTCCACTGCCTTAGTTCCCTGCTCTATTCTGGAAAAGGACAGAATCATTCCTGACTGATGAAAAACCACTGCCCAAACACAACTGCCTTCTCTCTCTTTCCAATTTGGCTCCCCTGTCTAGATAACACCTTTTCTGAAGATAAGGAAATAATAGTGATTTGTCATAAAAGGAAGGAACCGCAAGTATCTTTTCTATCTAGCTTCTGCTGAGATTCAGGTCAAAATTAAAAAGAGATTGGAGCGATGCCAACAAAGAAGTTACACGTTCTGAAGAGATGTAATGTCATAAAAAATCAAGCAAATGAGCAAAAGTAGCAACATTACATATTCTCTTCATCCTAAAGCTTTATTGGCCTTGGACCAGAGTGTATAGTCTGCTCTGCACCCTGGATTTTTAAAAAATGGATTCTAAAGACTTTAGAAGAAAACAGGGTAAAAGACCTAAAATGCTCCAGGGAAAATAGAAAGAAGAGGGATAGCAAGCTCAAAAAAAATACTGAAGACAACTGGAACCAAGTTCATGAGAGGAAGCGGGGAGAGAAGAATGCTCTGTACAAGGTCCCTGGCAAGCAGTCATCCAACATTTGTTTGAATAGCAAGGGGGAACCCACTGTCTCCCAAGGGAACCATTCTGTTTTGGGAGAGCTCTAATTGTTAGGAAGTTTTCCTCACATCAAACTGATACCAGTCTCTCTGCAGCTTCCATCAGTGAATGGCTCCTAGTTTTGCCTTCCAGATTTGCAAAATCACAAAATTTGTAGAAGCTTGGATAAAGCTTTCATTGGTGATCTAGTCCAAAACATACCAAGCAGAATAAACCAAATACTTCTTTCAAACATTTGAATGTCATGTCTATGCTAGGTCATCTCTTCTCCTGGATAAAAATCCTATTTCTCCCATCTTGTATGGTTAGGCCCTCAAAACCTTTATCCCTCTGATCATCCTCTTCGGGATGTTTTTGTAAATATAGCTCTGAGTACTGAATAGAGGACTACCACTACCCTTGTGCTCAGCACTATGACTCTCTTAACACAGTCTCAAATTGTGTTTACATGTTTTGGTCGCCAAATCAGGATGTTGACTCATACTGATCTTACATTCCCCTAATAAAAGGCCTAGCTGTTTTTCATATGATTTCTTTCAAGCATATGTTCCTCAACCTATATTTGTAAAGTTTTTTTTTTAAATAGCAATATAAAATTTTACATTTAGATCTCTATTAATTACATTGCATTTGCTTCATTGGACTAAACTGTTGAGGTCTTTCCTGATCTCCTCTGTCATCTAATGTACTAAGCTAGTCTTGCCAGCTTCATGCCATCTTTGATTTTGATAAGCAGAGTTTCTATAGATGCACCCACCTCATTGATAAACATGTTGAATAGCACAGAGGCAAGAACAAATCTTCAGGGTATTTCCCTAGAGCCACCTCCCCATAACAATATTGACCGACCCATCATTGAATTCTCTTTGTATTTAGTCACTGAGCAAGTTCCAAATATGTCTCTCTACACTAGCTAAATCCTTCCATTCTGTCCACAAAGATAACACTGGTTGTTGTTGTTCAGTCATTTCAGTCAAGTCTGACTATTTGGGGTTTTCTGAGTTTGCTGTTTCCTTCTCCAGCTCATTTAATAGATAAGGAAATTGGGGCAAATAGGGTTAAGTGATTTGCCCAGGATCACACAGATAATAAGTGTCTGACACTGGATTCAAACTCATGAAAATGAGCCTTCTTGACTTCAGATCCAGTACTCTATCCACTCTGCTACCTAACTGCCCACTGGATGCTTGGTTGAAAGCAATTCCTCTACCATCCCCAAGATGGATCATCCTAGTTTAAAAAAGAGAAAAAAAAGGGGGGGGAGAAAGGCTGTAAGGTTGGTCATACTGTCTTAGTCACCACTCTGTCCCTCTCTAGATCCTCACATAGTATTTCATTTCTTTCATGAAATTTTTAGCTTTTCCAAGGATAGACATCAGGGACCCTCACTGATAACTTACAGATTCTACCCACTTCTGTTTTTAAAAACTTAGGACAGCATTTGTCCTTCTTTAGTCTTATCACACCTTTCCCCTTCTTCAGAGTTTTCCTCAGATCATGACAGCACAGAGCATTCATAGCTCTTAGATCTTTCAGGATCCTAGTAAGTCATTTGTACTGATTTGTGAACTTGAACTCACCAAGGACAGCCAGGAACCTGCTCATCCACCATCTTCTTACTCATCTTCTTTCACAATTAACTCCCTATTAAAATCTATGTTCTAGTCTTCCTAGTTCAAAGATAATTCTCCTTGGCATAGAAAAATCTGGGTGCAAAATAAAAGTTGAGTTTTTGCCCCAATTGCTTAAAAAAAAGTTGAGTTTTTGTATCCTTTCATTTTCATCTAATATCATTTCATCTCCTCAACTTTATATACATCCATTTAAAAATCTCTTTTCTCCCCAGTATTAATAGCCACTCCCCTTTTTTCCACTCAGATTTTTTTTTCAAAAATAGTATATAGAAGATGGAAGTAAGGGCAAGTAATGAAGGCTGAAAACAAAGGAGTAGCATAGTCCTATAAGAAAGGTGTCATAAGGGACACATCTCAAAATGAACTGAAATGAGCTATGAATACAAAAAGAGGGGAAGGGACTTTTTTTTAGTGCTTGGAGACATGTGAAGATGACCAAAGACTTGGATGGGATAATAACATACAACAAGGCATAGGATTTTAATTAGTAGAGACAGTGGGGAGAGGATATTCCAGGTAAGAAATAACAAGAGTGAAGGCCCAGAGTCAATGGTTGGGAGAGGGGCTTTAAATAGTTTAATTCTAATGCAGTGTAGAATACATAGGAATTAGGGAAGACCTCTCCCCATCTTAGATGCAAGTGGACAAGTGCACAATTTTGAAGGGAGCCCACCCTCCCACCCCACTCCTCCATGGGCTACTTAAAAAAAAAAAAACAGTTTGGGGGCAAAGGAGACTTGGCAAAGAAATTAAGCAATGTGCTCTTCCTCCTGAACCTCTGAGTCTGAGTTCTCCCTCAGGGCATATGATGAATTCTGTCTTTGATTAACCTCTGCCATCAAGGGTCTCATATAGTCCCTTGCATTGGATGGTTACTCAGCAAATGTGTCTCAAAATGCCTTCATCTGGCAGAAGAGGTGCTCACTTTCCATTTTCCACCCAAAGCCCAGGGTATAGAGTGACACCTCATTAACAAGATATTAGTTCATTCAATATCAGGTTTAAATCTGAGCAAGTGCAATTCTCCAGCTAACCAGATAGGAGTTTCCTTTTTAAACTGTCTGCTCAGCTTGAAGTAGCCTAGCCCAGTGGCTGGCCTGATGAGAAATTTAAATCTTTGTATAAAGAAAGAAGAAAAAAACATCTTTTGTAAAAGGTTCCTACTGTTCTGGTAGAACATTAGCTTTGTAATGGGAAGCTCTGTATGAGAATGCAGTTTCTGAGCAGTAGCTGTTGCTAAGAGGAATGCTATTATCCATAACAATCCTGTCTCCATCTGTGGAGAGCTCTGAGGTTTACAGAGTACTGTCCTCACAGCAACCCCATAGGTAGATAGCAGGAATATCATTGTCCCCATTTTACAGATGAGGAGAGCAAGACAAAGATTTGAAGTGATTTCTGCGAGGTCACATGGCTAATAAGGAACAGAGATTGTACTCGAACCCACATTTTTCTGGGACCATGTCCAGCACCATGCCACCTCCCCAGCTACACAAAGTCAGTAGCTACCATAAGAAATGCCTATGAAGAAATATGATGCTTGACTGTTAACATTTAAAGTAGAAATTATAAACAACCTTTAACTGGATAGAATTTATTATGGTGGGGCATACATAATAGTTTTATTCTTTCTCCTTTCAATTTATGAGATAAACGAGGAGATGAAATCAATGCACCATCCCATTTGTAGTACACAACCCCCTGCCTTAGTCCTGGATAAGTAACCAGTGGTGTTACAGCTGCTATCTGTATGTTTTGCAAAGAAGTTCAATTTAATTCATTAAACATTAGGTGCCTGCTATGTGCAAGGTACTATGTTAGATGCTGGGAAACAAAGGCAAAATAAAACAATCCATATCTTTTTTTATCAGGGATGAAGGCAAAGCAATTGGGGTTAAGTGACTTGCCCAAGGTCACACAGCTAGTAAGTGTGTCAAATGTCTGGATTTGAGCTCGGGTCCTCCTAACTTCAGGGCCAGTGCACTATTCACTGCACCACCTAGTTGCCCCTAGTCCATGTCTTTAAGAAACAAATGGTCTATGTAGGGATACAACATGCAGGTAAATAAACAAATACAAATATATAATGTATAGTATATATTTATGTTACACATAAATATAAATTATATAATTTGATAAGGTATAAATCATATGTGATATAGTGATAAACTATAAATTATATAAATATTTATATATTATATAAATTCTAGATATAACATATAATTCATATAATAACATATTATATATAAATACGCAGAGAAAAACAGAGACAGACAGAAATATCTTTATATATATATATATATATTTGGAGAGGGCAAGAGGAGGGGAGAGGGACAGAGAGAGAGAGAGAGAGAGAGAGAGAGAGAGAGAGAGGAGAGAGTGCTAACAAGTAGGGGAGATAATCAGGAAAAGCTTTGTGTAGGGCAGGTGACATCTGAGCTGTGCTTTGAAGGAAGTGTAAGGGTAGAATTGATCAATACTCAGTTAAATCTCCCCCATCTCACTTAAAGTAAGTGATAAAATCTTCAACCAAATAATCATAATCTTTAGACTAAGTGTATGGAATTCATTTTGATGATGTGAAATACTACCAGATGAGAAATCTGTTCAGTGGACTGAAAGACCTGATCACATCCTCTGGGTCTTACATAAAAGCATCAAGTTAACCAGAATCCAGGAATATTAGAATTTAAAATATTTTACTTTTACATTTTACTTTTAAGTTTACTTACTTTAAGGGGCTCTTCTGCAATGGCCTTGACAGGATCTCCTCCTCACCTCCCCTTTGGTTGGAGACAGATCTTGCTGACTTTGAAGGATCCAGAAGATTTGTACCTCCTATCTCATCAGGATACTAGCATTGTTCTGCTGGGACAGCATCAATAGGCAGCAGTATTTTTGTCAGGGGTCAAGGAAAGACTGGATATAGATTCTCCATACTTAAGAGGGAACATCTTTGGCATCTCATAAGTGATACAAAAGAACTTCCAGCACCAAAAAGCTCTCACCCCCTTTGCTATGTGCGTTCTCTAAGCTTGAGTCCATTTCCCACGGTACTCTCTTTGTACATAGGGGAGTGTGTCATGGACTTGGGGAGAATGTTTTGTACCAAGTGGTTTTACTATACTACTTTTGTAGTATGACTTAAGTTATTTACAGCTGACTGACTAATTATCAATTTATGATCTTGAGGAGAAGCACACTGCTGGGGCCTCAAGCCAATGGCATTAAAGAATCTTCTTCAGTCCCTCACAGTTACCTCTAGAATTTGGAGGGGGAAATGGAGCTTTGCTTCATGACTGGAGACTCATCAAAGTATTCTTTCCTCAATTCTGCCTCATAAATTCCCCAACTGGTTATTTATTCACAGACATGAGAAGATAATCACTTTTTCTTCCCTTACTGACCAGGTACATTCAAAACAGTCTTTTGTTGGAAATGACAGAAATATCATGGTTCTGTGAAAATAACAGAATTTTTAAAGCTAGCAAAAACCTTAGAAAATATTTGGCAAATAGGTTCTTAGCCTTATTCTAACTCCTCTCACAGATAGGTTGCTAGTCACAAAACAAGATTGTATTTCCCTCTCAGGGTTCTAGGGGTACCCCTGAGGGGTTGGTTGATGGAGGTAATTCTCTAATGCTCTTGATTCCTTTGTGTCATGGACCCTTCTGGCAACATAGTAAAGAATATAAGTCCCTTTTCAGAGTAATGTTTTTTTTAATCATAATTGAAAGAAATGTTAAATGTCAGCTAAAGGTTAGTGAAAATAAAGATGTAATTTTTTTCTTGCCCAAGTTCAGAGGTCTCTTGAAATCTATCAGTCTGTGGACCCAAGGTTAAGAACCCCTGATTTTGTGTAACCCTTTCTTTACACAGATGAGGAAGTTGAGACCCGGAGATATAAAATTACTTTTTCTACAACACAGAGCTAGTTAAGGCCAGAGATGGCCCTGGGAGTGGGAGGCTCCTAACCCCTGACCTGGCCCTGACACAATGATGACTTCAAAGTTGAAGTATGTGATGAGGGACTGATCCCTCGAATTTCTAATTAGCAAAATTTTCTTGCACGTTATGAATGGATAATTGTGTGCTAACATATTTCAAAACACTAAAGATGACCAGACCAGGCTGCTGCTGCTGCTGCCCTCCAAACAAGAGATACTGCTGGTTATTGTATTAGTTGTATAGGTTAGATCAAAGAGGCTTTCTATAGAACTCACCGTATTCTTCTGTGTCCCGAACTTCAGTGTATGGAGAAAGAAATAGTGACTTTAGCTACTGGATATATTAGTTAACCAACAGTTATAAGAACCCACTATGTGCCAGGCACTGTGTTAAGCACTGGGGACACAATCAAATTATATACAGGATTAATAGGAAATAATTAATAGAAAGAGGACATTAGAATTGAGTATAGTTTCCTAAGGGAATAGCAGTAAGAACTTTGTAGACTATGAGGGAGATAAATGCACAGACTGGATCACTTAAACAGCAGTTCATTTATGGTCTATATCTTTGGTGGCGGGGGGGGGATCTTATATAAGAAAAGGAAAATGATAAGTGTTGGAGAAAATGTGAGAAAATTGGAACACTAATACGTTGTTGGTAGACTTGTAAACTGATCCTACCATGCTGGAGAGCGATTTAGAACTATGCCCAAAGGACTATAAAACTGCATACCATTTGATCCAGCAATAGTACTACTAGGTCTGTATCCCAAAGAAATCATAAAAAAGTGGAAAGGTCATACATGTACAAAAATATTTACAGCAGCTCTTTTCGTGGTGGCCAAGGATTGGAAATTGAGGGGATGCCTATACAAACATAAAGAAGTACTATTATGCTATACAAAATGATGAGCAGGTGGGTTTCAGAAAAACCTGGAAAGACTTACATAAATTGATGTTGAATGAAGTGAGCAGAACCAAGAGAACGTTGTACACAGCAAAAGCAACATTGTATTATGATCAACTATGATAGACTTAGCTCTTCTCAGCAATACAATGATCCAAAACCATTCCAATAAGACTCATGATAGAAAATGTTATCCATATCCAGAGAAAAAATTATGGAGTCTGAATGTAGATCAAAGCATACTATTTTCACTTTTATGTTTTTAGGTTTTTTTTCTCATGGTTTTTCCCTTTTGTTCTGATTCTTCTTTCACAACATGACTAATATGGAAATATCTTTAATATGATTGTACATATATAACCTACATCAGATTGCTTGCTGTCTTGGGGAGACGGGAGGGGAGAGAGGAAGGGAGAAAAAATTGGAACTCAAAAGTCTTATGAAAATGAATGTTGAAAACTATCTTTACATATAATTTGAAAAAGATACTATTGAGTGGGGAAAAATATTGTATAAGAGAAAGACAGAGACATGACTATTATAGTTTCTATAACTCACAAGAATTGGCATCAGAAAAGGATCAAAACTTGCTGCTTCAATCACGTAGGGGGAAAAACCTTTCTAAAGCTTTTTGTATTTAAAGTCAAAACTATTCACTTTGCATATTGGTCACAGACATATACTGGAACTTTTCTCCAACACTATTTTCCCCAGATCCAAATAGAGAATAAGGGAGCCCTACCAGTGGGCCATTCAATAGTGTTTCATTACTGACACATCTAAATGACCTCATCATTAGGGCCATTTCATCTATAAGAGAGTCTTGTGTCATGGATGCTAAGGATAACATCTTAGTGAATTTCCAGGTCATTAGTATAGAGGAATTTATCCCTTAATATAATTCTGTTATTGATATTAACAACAGATGGAGTGTAAAGGAGTAAGCCCCAGAGGCCATTGCTTATTATATTTTAATTTGAGTTCAGCTAATAAATGAATACTCTTGGCTTATAGCTATGCTTACCTCTTGTTACAATGGTTTCATGGCCAAGTACCATTCAAGATGACTGGCCTAGAGTTTGGCCAGATGATAGTTTCAGAGTGTACTGAGCATAATTGTGGGGCAGGGTTACCTTCAGCGGGCTATCAGCTTTTTCCCTTTCCCCCTTTGATATTTCTAGTATTTTCCTGAGGCAACTGTGAGCCTCAGTATAATTTATATCATCTGGGCCCAAGAGAGGCAGGGATAAAGAAGGATAGAATACAGAAAGGGCTTCTAGGTGACACAGTGGACAACACTCTGGCCCTAGGATCAGAAAGACTTATCTTCCTGGGTTCAAATCTGGCTTCACTTACTATGTAATCCTGGGCAAGTCACTTCACCCTTTTTGCCTCAGTTCCTCATCTGTTAAAATGAGCTGAGAAGAAAATGGCAAACCATTCCAATATCTCTGCCAAGAAAACCCCAATGGGGGCAGTTAGGTGGTACAGTGAATAGAGCACTGGCCCTGGAGTCAGGAGGACCTGAGTTCAAATCTGGCCTCAGACTCTTAACACTTATTAGCTATGTGACCTTGGGCAAGTCACTTAACACCAATTGCCCTGCCCTCCCCCCTCCAAAAAGGAAAAAAAAGAAAACCCCAGTGAAGAGTCCAATAAAACTGAAAAATAACTGAACGACATAAGACAGAAAGACAACTAGAAAGGGGGAAGAGTGCTTTTCCCTTTCCCCAAAATACTCAATGGGAAGTGCCACTATTACGACTACTGTCATTGCGGCTATCACCACCACCACCTCGTAAATTAGATGCTGCTGCTCCTGTGTTTTGCAAACAAAGAAATTGAGACAGAAATATTAAGTCACTTGCCCAGAATCACAGTTTCTTATAAACTGAGTCTTCAGGATTAGAATTCAGGTCTTTCTGACTCCATCATTCCATGATCTATCTATCTTCTGTGGCACTGACCTCTTCCCATCCCACAAGGACTGTGTGTAAAAGCTTTATAGGAGAAATATTTCATTATTGCTCTTCATGTTTTCCTCCTTCAGTAATACCTTTCATTTGAGCTAATTGTGTCAATCAGCTGACTATTAAACGTTAAAAAGAAGTTGGTAGGGGCTCATGAGCTAAAGTTTTAGAAGGATGTGCCCATAGAGTATCTTGAACCTGAAGTAGTAACTTCCTGCACTCCAAAGAATTGAACCCATGAGTTCAAGTTAGAGAAAATGGTCCCAGAGAACTCAAATCTTTTATGCCTGGCACCGTGCCAAACACATAGAGAGCTTAATAAGTATTTGTTGTCTAATTGATCGATAGGGATTTCATCAGTGTGAGTACTTTCTCCACTAACATAAATCACAATTCCTCCATAACCTAGTAGATGATTTGTCAAGCAATTTCAGCCAAAAATATTTGTTACCTGGTGTCCAGTGTCACCTGGTGATGAGACTCTCTGATCTTAGCAAGCCTGATCCTTAGACGATCATTTGTCTTTGGATCCATACCCAAAGCCTTTTAAAGTTTAAGCTATAGCATAGCTTCAAAAACAATAATAATCATTGATACCCAAAGAGTGCTTTCAAATCTGAAAAAAAGCATGTTTCATACTCTTTAAAAACCAATCAATCAAGCAATCAATTAGTATTTATTTAACACCAACTGCATGCCACAACTGGGCAAGGTGCTAAGGATACAACGACACCAAATAATACAGTTTCTCTTCTCAAGGAGTTTATATTCATGATCTTATTAAATTCCAATGGTTCTATTAGAGAGATGTACAAATATTATTATCTTTCATTTAAAATGAGCACACTGAGGCTGAAGTAACTAATCCAAGATCACAAATCTAGTAAACATCAGAATCAGGATTCAAACTTTACTCCAAGCCCAGTGGAACACGTTCATCACACCAAACTACCTTTCTGACTCTCAGTTTCTTCATCTTTAAAATGGGGGCAATAACACTCATATTACCTCACAGGTTTTCTGTAAAAGAAATACTTTGTAAAGTGCTATAAAATCAATATGAGCTGTTGTTATTGGGGTGGTCTGCCTACTGACCTAAAGCTTAAAGAATCTCTAGGGAGAGTTAATGATAGACATAGGCCAGGGGCAAGTTTATTGGCAGCCATTCTGGCTTAAGAATTGGTCATTGCATCCTTGTTTGGAATGATGAATGGAATATTTGTTTCTCTGAAAACTGTTGCCTAGCAGCACCTGATCATGCCCATAATCTGTTATATGCCTGAATCCTGTTATTCATCAGTAGTAAAACTCATGTCCATACCCATAAGGCTGTCTAGGACAAAGAGAGGAAGGAGTCAACCTGTTTATTTAAGTCTAGAGATTGTCTCACATACTGGTTGTAAACCTAATAAAAGGTGAGTGTAGAGATAATGAAGCCTGATGTCAAAAGCCCTTTACAAACTGACCAGTCAGGATTATAATAACAAGTGATATGGATAAATTGATTATGACCTTAGGGACACTTCTTCCTCTAGGGACAAGACAACACTACAGTGGTCAACAAGGGGGAGAATTGGGTCATTTCACTTTATCCTCATGCTCAAAAAGTGCAGAATCCTTCTGCTGGAATTACCTTGCTTTGTACCCTGGAGTCAGGAATCTTAGGGTCTAGGGTAATAACCTGGCTGATTTGTGGGACTGAGTTGGAGCCAGCTTGCACCTGGCTCACAGAGCTGATTGTTAAATTTTCAGTGTGAGCATTTGTACCTCATAGCTACAAATTAAGGTTGATTGTCTGCAAACTACACAGGCCTGAGTCAAATCTGGCCACCACTTATGTTTTTTTTCCTTTTTACAGAGCTAATACTGTTTTTTTTCCTGTTTTTAAATAAGCAGCTGGATTTGGTCCTCAGGCCAAAGTTTGTGGACCCCTGATTGGGACTCAAGAAAGTTGTAGGAAAATGTTAATAAGGTAGATTCAATTCAAAAGCATATCATTTGTACATTTTTTCTCCCTAGAGAACAGTTTGTTAAACATTTATTGGCACACTCCTGGTTGATAAGGAAGGAAGGAAGGAAGGAACGAAGGAAGGAAGGAAGGAAGGAAGGAAGGAAGGAAGGAAGGAAGGGAAAGAAGAAGGGAAGAAAGAAGAAAAGGGAAAGAGGGAGGAAAGAAGGAGAATTTATTAAGTACTTGCTGTGTTCTGGGCAATGGACTAAGTGGGAGAGATACAAATACAAAGATGAATAAAGATGACAGAGAATTGACAATATTTTCAATACCTACTGAGTGTCTTCCCCTGGGAGATACATGTCTTAAGCCTATATGTCCTGGAGATAAAGAGTGAACAGAAACGCCTTTGAGCTTTGAAGGACCTTACCAATGGTGACAGGGTTGTGAATTGAGGAATCGATGATGGGAAAGAAAGTGGTTCTGCCAAAGCAGTGGGGCCACCTTTATAGCCCGCCATTCTCTACCAGATCATGTTAATGACTTCTTTTTACTTTCAAGGTCACCTTAGATGCTTATTTTAGCTTGATTTTACCTGAGAGGGGAAAATGGAGAGGAGGCAGAGGAGAGTAGAGAAGGACCCCAATACTCAGTGTGATTAGACCTAACTAGCCCTAAATGTAGGAAGATTCCCACAGACTTCTCATGTATTTCCCTAATGGTAGCAGTTTAGCAAATATTTATCTCCACAACCCTGTGTGAAAGAATTTTTTAATACCCTGGTTATTTGGGTCAGTGTTCTTGTCACACAGAAAGTAATGTAGAGGGTCTAGTCAGATCCCCTCTCCCTAGCTCCATTCACAAAGCCCAACATATGATAATAGAAAGAACAGTGACTTTGTAGTCAAATGACCTGTGTGCAGATTCTGCCTCTGATGACTTACCATAGGTGTGACCTTAGGTCAGTAGTTCCCATATATGATGATGCTCTAGAAATTCTTTAATGGAGGCTTAATCAATAAACAACCATCCAATTATGTGACATGTATATTTTCCTCTATGACAAAAAACATGTGTATGTCTGAAGCATTATAAATGAGTTTCTGTAACAATAAGGAGCTTTGGTGGGACAAAGTTATCAATTATAAGCACTTAATGAATGCATCCGTAAGAACATTACCCTGGGGGTTCCCAACACATTTTGTTGTTGTTGAAAGACATTCTCTAAACAAAGAAACCTTGAGAATCCCTGATTTCACCAATCACAACCTCTCTAGGCCTCATTTTACTTATCTGTGAAATGGGGAGAGGTTACAGATTTAGATGACCTTTGAAATTCCTTCTAGCTCTAGAACTATAAGCCTCTGATTCTTTTTTTTTTTAAGCCTCCTTCTCTCAGACCCAGAATCTCTTCATGCCCAAGGGAGGAAAAGAGGAGGACCAATCACTCTGTGCTAAGCCCTTGAGGGTCCCCTTAGTCCCTTTCTCCAAAGTCTAGGCCTTGTGTGATCAGATTCCTTTGTTTCACTATGGTTCTGTGTGAAATTCATTCTTCTACTCTTGCCAGGAGAAAGTAATTAAGTTTCCTAAAGCAGCTATGGTTTTGAAGCCTTCTTCAATTTAAAGCCACAGGGAGGAAGTAATTAAATTGAATAGAAGTCCTAGCTTTTAAAATGCTGATATACATTGGGGGCCTTTTTTTTTTCAAAAAAAATTCTTTCCTTCTTTTCAGTGTATTTGTGAACAAAATTAATCAGAAGGCTTTTTGTGGTGGCTGCTGCCTGAGCTTGAGCTGAGACTGAATGTTTTGTGTGCAGAGAATCTTCTCAGTTATTCAAATAAACATTGAAAATATTCCATCTAAATGCATAGAGTCTGCTATATCAAGATTCCTCCATTCTGGCAGGACTGGGGCACCTGGTTACATACCTGACCAATATGAAGAGCTTGTGTCTGGAACAGAGCATGTGAAAATGAACCATTCTTATTCCAGGGGGTTTATAAATAAATATAACGGTAAAAAGAATCTGCCAAAGTCAGCACATGCTGACCAAAAAAGGGCTGTTTGACCTTGTTTGCCTGTAAAAAGATTTATATAATGGTTCTGTCAGTCACCTGTCCTGCCCTCCCTCTCTGTGTGTCATCAGAGCAGCTGCTGTTGCCTTGGCAAATAAACATGTTGCTCTTTGGCCATCTGGGTCCAATCAGGATGATGGCTGACTGAGAGGCTTAGTCCCCTTGGCTGGGTTAAATCTAGAGGAAGCCAGACCTTGTTACTTCAACCTTTCGGGTAGATACACCCAATCTGCCGGTGGTGTTTTGAATGAGAAAAATACTGGACAGGGGATTATAGTATTTCTAGGTAGCTTCAAAGGCTACCTAACTACATTTTAAAAGACCACAAAGACCATTTTTCTAAACTTTTAATTTACTGCATGAGAGATACCAGTGATTTTTTTTATATATTATGAATGGTTAGAGCAATGTGCTAAGGTTCTTTCCTTCTACAGGCCAGAATAATTCCATACACTCCTTGAGGGCAGAGATTTTTAAATTTCATTTTTGTGTTTGTATTTCTGACGCCCATCATGGGCATTTTTTCAATTTTGATCCCCCTTTCTGATTTTATAGGCATAGGAAATGTCTGGTGAAGAAACTCCCTCTACCACTTCAGACGAACAACGGTTCTGAAAATTGTAGTATTAGGGAATTGTCTAGACCAAAACACCTAGAGGAGAAATGTCTTGCCTAATCAAATAGCTACCATGTCTCTGACATAGTGTTTAGACCCAAGGTCTTCTGGCTTCCTATCAAGGTCACTTAGAATGTGGTGACCAAAACTGAACACGACACTCCAGATTTGGTCTAGATAAAGCAGAATACTGATAAACTGTCACTTTCTTATTCCTGAAAACTGTGCCCCTCTTAATTCAATCAATTTAATATTTGTAGGGACTGGCAGGGAAGACAAAAGGAGAAAGGCCTTGATTAGGCAAAGGTAATAATACTCTACTATGTTGTAAAAACCTACATATGTTGTTTCAATTGTCCCAATTGTATGTTAGGGAAATCTCATTCAAATTATAGTAGGAAGTTCTTTCTCTGTGCCAGACCAGGGAAACGAGCCAATTGGTCTTATTAATCCTGATTGGCATGTATAGAAAATATCATGATATCAAAACATGATAACTTATTACAGTGTTCATGTGTATAACCTTGTGATTCCAAATTGTTTTTGAGTTATCAACTCCAGCTAAGATAAGCTAAGTTTTTATTTATTTTTATCTTCTATGTGTCTCTCACATCTGTAGCCATTCCTCTCCTGCCACTGCCATTGCCCTAGTCCAAGCCTTCATTTCTTCACAGTAGGCACCCAAGTGGTTTTCCCATACTTCTAAGCCCTTGTCCCTCCTGTGTCTCATATGTACAACCACCAGATTCATTGTACTAAATCACCACTTTGTTACTTTCCTATTCAAAACTCTTCAATAACTCCCCATTGTGGACCCGTTATGTTTTCAATTTCATCAATATTTCGCTTCACCTGTTCTGTAGTACAGCCAGAAGAGACTACTAACCATTTCCTTGTAGTCGGACTCTTGCTACTATGAGAATTTTCTCAGCTTTGAGTTCAAAATAACTCAGTTAAATCTCATGACCCTAATCATTTTGAGTTTTTCTCCTTCCCAGGCCAATTGAATTATATGACTCCATAGCTCCTGAATCAGAACAATTTGCTGAAAATAGAAAGGCAATGAAATACCAAGTCATCAAACAGCAGAT
Source organism: Gymnobelideus leadbeateri (assembly GCA_011680675.1). Taxonomy (NCBI): domain Eukaryota; kingdom Metazoa; phylum Chordata; class Mammalia; order Diprotodontia; family Petauridae; genus Gymnobelideus; species Gymnobelideus leadbeateri. Next base: position 209,433 of record WOXC01001791.1, read on the forward strand.
AATATCCAAAACTCTCATCAATTTTATATCTCTTTATGCCCTTGAGGCTAGAATCCAATCTTTGCACACTTTGTGCCACATCCACACATTGGGGTGGGAACTCAGGAAACTTGCTTTGCTCCTCATTGATTCCTCTGCCTCCCAACATGGTGAGAGGGGGAATGGCTTAGTCAGTAAGGAAGATAACAAAGAACTTTTCTGCACATCTCGAGCTTTGATGACTGTCATACATGACTCAGATGGTCCTGATAGATGCCAATGTGCTGCTCTGCTCACTCAGAGACCATCTATCTCTTTATATCTCTTTTCTCTTCTTTTATCAGGACTGTCTCCCAGTCCTGGGTCTAGAGGACTGAGATTATTTTTCAGTCTGTCTTTGAATCTGGATGACTGAAGACGGTTACATATCTATTAGGTGCTTAGTAAATGTTTATTTTCTTAGAACTAGATTAGATAGATCGGTATGGATTTGGTTGACTTGCTGTGGGTAAATGCTTCACCATCTGAGAAAATGTCCTGAAGGAGTCACCTTTATCTCTCTTTTGACATTTTACCAACTTTTTCTACTTCTGCCATCTCTGTCATTCTCAGCCTACCCTCCCCCTTCTTCCCTTTTCATCTCTGACTAGGAGTCACTCCCAAAAGTGACTTTCCTATTCCAAAGCATCATGAAATGTGTAGTTCCAATCAGTTTCCCAAGGAGCATGTCTCCTTGATCCCAAAGCATCATGGGAATATGGAAAACAACACCTTCAAAAAAGTCAACACATAGCATGAACATCCCTGGTATTTTTTCTGCTGATAAACCTTTATTCATTTTGGACCCTTACCTTATAAGGAATTTCCTTCCCATTCCCCTACCTCATAATCTTCGCTCCCCTTCCAAAGTGATGTCTACTGCATCTGAATTCTCAAAGTCTTTCCTCTTAGGTACTTCTCACATTCTACTTTGTAATATAATTATCTGTGCATATAATATCTCCTCTACTAGATGGTAAGCTCCTTGAGGGCAGGGATTATATCTTACTCATCTTTGTATCCCCTTCATTACATAAGCAGAGTCCCTTATTCATAGTAGGGATTCACTGAGTGCTTCTTGAAAAATGAATAAATGAACTTTGTAAGTGCAGACACAAGGCCTTTATTGTCTAAATTTCCATTTGCCATTGTTTTCCTCATTAATTAACCTGTCACTTTTCACTTTAAAGACTTCCTTCATTTGTTATTCTACTACATGATGAGAAATATGATAATGGCTAAAAGACAATGAACACTTTATGCAGGGCCTCTGGTGTTCTATTTTCACCAGGGACCCAGCCAGCTGAAGAAACATAAGTTAGCTCAGAAATCCCATTGCAGGAATGCCAGGCTCCTGCTCCTGGGATGGTGCCATTGGGAGAAAGATAAAGCAAAGTCAGCCTAGCTCTGTGGATTCTGATCCCCTCTGTCACAGGTCCAGCAGAAGGAAGAAAAAGGGACAACGTGAACTCAAGTGCAAGGAACCTTTGGTGGGAAAAATATGCTATTCCAGGAGTTCCCAGAGAAGACTTCAAGCATCAAATTTCTCCTTCCCAACCCCCCTGAAAATCTGTGATGGAGACATAGACTATTATTAACCTTCTCCTACTCTACAAGTACATACTTCTACTTCTCATACTCAACCAGAATGTCTTCAGGTCTCTTTGATTGTGTGAAGGTAAGAAGGAAAATCCTTCACTGACATTCAGGGGCAAAATGCAGCCTCCCCAAAGTGCATGGGTTTCCATGTTTACTTTAACTGGCTGCTCTGGCATATGTGGAAATTAACTTATTCTAATCTAAACTCAAGATGTGTAATGATGAGAGGGACAGGGAGAAAAAATGTTCACGTGCCTGTTATTTAAACAGGTGGCACAATGGAAAAACCACTGGATTTGTTGGTCAGTCAGCAGACAACAAGCTTTTATTTATTAAGCACTTACTATATTCTATGCACTATGTTAAGTGCTAACCACACAAAAAAGGAAAAAAAAATAGTCACTGCCCTCAAGAAGGATATAGTCTAATGGAGGAGATATACAATAACTAGGTCCACAGAATATATACACAGAGTAGATTAAGGTAATCTGGAAGAGGCATTTAGAGTCTGAAGTCCTGATTTTGAGTCCCATGTCTTTTGAGTCCCAAATCTTCCATTGATAAGCTGTGTGCACATAGACAGGGCTCTCACTTTGTCTGTGCCTCAGTCTTATCATCTGTAAAATCAGAGTAACAATGCCTCCTCTCCCAACCTGTGCAAGTTTTTGTGCAGATAGAATGAGATAATCTTTTTGAAGAACTATAAAATGACAGAACTTTTCCTTCCTGCCCCATTCCTCCCACAGAAACCTACCCCTAAAGATCCTTACCTCGCTCCCCTCTGCTCCCAAACAAATGGTGGAAAATGACTCCAATTATGATAAATGTGGGCAGCTAGGTGGTCGAGTGGACAGAGTAACAGACTTAAAGCAAAGAAGATCTGGCTTCAAATCCTGCCGCAGATATTAGTTTTCTGTCTTCTGCAAATCACTTGACCCCTCAGTTTTTCCTCATCTTTAAAATGCAAACAATAACAGGGTCTGAATGTAGATGGAAACAAACTATTTGCTCTCTTTTCTTTTTTGTTTTGTTTCTTCTTTTTCATGGTTCATTCCATTGGTTATAATTCTTCTTTACAACATGCCTAAAGTGAAAATATGTTTAACATGAAAGTATATGTAAAAACTTTATCAGATTACATGCTGTCTTAGGGGAGAGAGGGAGAGAAGGAGGGGGAGACAATTTGGAACTCAAAAGCTTGTGGAACTGAATGTTGCAAACTAAAATATATTAATTAATTTCTAAAAATGCAAGTAATAATAATATCTACCTTATAGGGTTGTTGTGAAGATTAAATGAAATACTATTTGTAAAGTGCTTAGGATAACATATAAATGCTAGCGATGATGATGGTGGTGGTGATGGTGATGGTGATGGTGATGGTGATGGTGATGGTGATGGTGATGGTGATGGTGGTGGTGATGGTGATGAATGCAAGGGCCCCCAGTATTTAGAATGGTACACATGCAGGAGAAAACCATAAAGAGTGGTCTTTCATTAGCTTTATATAGACTATGAGGCTAGAACATGACAAAGAATTACCTTCAATAAGCCATGATCACGTCCATGGCCAAATGAGGCAATATCACTTGAAGTCATCATAGGATCACGGGAAGCCATAGATTCAGAGCTAAAGCAGGAAGGGAAGAGAATGAGCATTTATTAAGCACCAACTACGTGCTAGACACTGTGCAAAAAGCTTAGTCAAAGACCCCCATTTTATAGATAAAATACTGAAGCCTACAGAAGCTAAGTGACTTGCTAAGAGGCCTCATAGATAACAAATAATAGCTAGAATTTGAACTAGGGTCCTCTGCAAGGACTCTGATATTACAAAGAGAGGAGGCAAGGATTTTGTCACCACTACTCTTACCTGAATTTGTCCCAGGCACAATTTTACCTAGTCATGGTTTTAGCAAGAATGGAGAGAGAAAGCATTCTCTTATCCTCTCTTCCCAGATCTTCAGAGGCGGTTAGTTTTCTGACCTGAGGTAATCACTTGCCTTGAGGAAGGCAGACTGATACAGAGAAAGAACAAAGAATTTTGTCAGGGAACCTGGATTTATATCCAGGCTTGGCTACTTGTTATCCATGCAACCCTGGGTGAATCACTTCATGTTTCTGGCCTTCACTTTAGTAACCTGTAAAAAATGAAGAAATCGGGGGAAGTTAGGTGGCACAGTGAATAGAAAATAGACCCTGGGGTCAGGAGGACCTAATCTGGCCTTAGACACTTGATACTAGCTGTGTGACCTTGGGCAAGTCACTTAACTCCAATCGCCTTGCCTTCCCCCCTCCAAAAGAAAAAAAAAGAAAATGAAGAAATTAGACTAATATTGGTTCTCAAAATGGGAAATACCACCCCCTGAGGGACACTGGAATGATCCAGGGATGTGGTAATAGCTTCAAGTGTAATGGTGGGGGGCACTGAACAAAAAAAGGGGGATAGAGTAAGCATAAACAAAGAAGAAAAGATAAGAAAATTTGGAAAAACTATTTGTACATGTTTCATCTGTTGTGTAACAGAGATAAAGTCATAGTGGTTACATTATATTCCAAATAAATGCACAGAATGCAAGTTATAGCCAATCAGTAGTCTATTCCCCCCACAGGTCCCAACATGCAAGTGTTGGCAAGCAAGTGGGTCATGTCTTGTGCACATGTATCAACAGGGGTATGTGCGTGCAATGTCTTGTTTACAATACAATACTATATGGTTACATGATGTAATATTTCATCATCAAAATTTCAAGGCAGGAAAAAACCCACAAATTTACAATAAATTATTACATTATTATTATATTTAAGTATCATTTTAAAATATTTATATAGATATATTCTTGAAATGATGTAAATTTCAAAAACAATTTTAAAGGTTAAAGAAAGTAGATTTTGGGGGCGGGGGGAAGGCTCAATAATTTTTATTTAAAAAAGGGGCAGTAGGTCAAATAAGTTTTGGAACCTCTATACTAAATGATAGTATAAGGTACCTTCCAGCTCTGAATCTACCATATAATACTATGATCCTAGGATCCAGTGACCTTTCAGCTTTAAGTCTATAATCCTATGTACCACTAAAAAAATTTTCAGAGAAAAACATACTGCATCTGGATGGTACAGTAGGTAGAACTCTAGGCCTGAACTCAGGAAGATGGATCTTCCTGAGTTCAAATCTGACCTTAGATACTTACTAGCTGTGTGACCCTGAGTAAATCATTTAACCCTATTTGCATCAGTTCCTCATCTGTCAAATGAACTGGAGAAGGAAATGGCAAACCACTCCCGTATCTTTGCCAAGAAAACCCCAAATGGGGATAGAGAGAGTCAGACATGACTAATTCAACAACAACAACAACAACCCCAATATGTCAGACCCAAGAAGTTAGTAAGAATGACAAAAAAGTGAGAAATCTCATTGTAGGAAAAACTTTTGGAAGGCAAGTCTACCAAAAACTGTTGGTAGAGCTATGAATTAGTTTAATTGTTCTGGATGACTACGTGGAATTATGACAAGAATTCAAAGAAACATGGAAAGACTTGTTTGAACTAAGAGTAAAGAAAGCAAGGCTGTAGGAAGAATGACTACAACAGTGTAAATAAAAACATGGAGAAACAACACAATTCTTATCAATTACAATGGTCAATGTTAGTACAAGACAAGTCTTTTCTTTCTGCTAGCATTCATTGAATTAACTGGTTTGGGGGAAGTGTACTTTGAAAAGAAATTTTAGTTATTACTAGGAACTGTCTTTTGTGCCCAAACAAAATGTACTAATAGATAAATGTTAAAAGATTTATTTAGAGGCAGATACAATGATCAATGTTAGTACGATATCATCAAACTTAAAGGACACAGTTCCTCTCTGTTGTTGTTTTTGGTTGTTACTGTTGAAAACTGTGATTTCATTAGGTTTGAGAAACTCATTCCACCAATAAGACAGATCACCTTCAATTTATAATCTTAAAGAGTAGCTGGGAGCAATGGGAGAAAAGACTTGCCCATGGTCACACAATTAGTATGTGTCAGAGCAGGACCCAAACCCAAGTTTTCTGGCTCTCAAGCCTGCATTCTGTCTACTATACCATACTGTGTAATGATCTAGTATAGACTGTTGTTACCATTAATAATTTGTTATAATATATACTATTAACATTTAACATACTTTTCAGGGACTTAAAAAAAGAAAATTAATCTGAATGTCTTTGTAACTCTGTCTCCCCCTGCTCCAGCTCATATTTCTTCTATATTTGTTTGATCAAATCCAACTATTCTTCCTAACTTCCTCTTTTTGAATTCCAATGCAAACTGCTCACTGAACATGTCAGGACTGAGACCAGCAAGGCAATGGTTCTACTATTGGAGCTGATGAAAAAAAAATACCACCATATTTGTTCCATTTCTACCCTATTTAATGTCTATATTCTAATGCACTGGGCAGGCATCATGACAAGTTCTCTGAGGGTCAATTTTCCCTTCATCCCTTTCTGCCCTTTTATAAGACAATACTGGGCACCTAGGTGACACAGCAGATAGCACTGAGTGTGGAATCAGGATGACTCACATTCCTGAATTAAATTATGGCCTTAGACACGTACTACCTATGTGACCCTGAGCAAGTCACTTAACTGTATTTGTCTCAGTTCCTCAAGGGTAAAATGAATTGGAGAAGGAAATGCAAATCACTCTAATGTCTTTGCCACAAAAACCCCAACTGGGGTCATGAAGAGTTGAACAGGACTGAAACAGAGGAATAGCAGCATAATAATTACTCACAATTCTCTGCCATACACCTTGCTAATTGTACCTTTACTCTAGACCACTGTTGCCTTTGGCCACCATTGTTCTACACTTGGCAAGGAGATGACCAAGGTGGCTTCTGGGTTCTTTCTGTTGCCTCACTGAAGTTCCTGTTTTGCATTAATTAAACATCTCTGAGAGAAAAGGTAATAGAACCAGTGTGTATACTTTTGTCAACTTAGTCTTTAAAAATTTATTTTTGTAAATGACTTGTTTAAACAGATTGGGTGGAAACTACTGTAATAGCACACAGGGTCTTCTCCACCCTTATCCTTTCTTCTAATTTGGTATTGATTTCTTTTTACTTCTGCTCTAACTAATCGATGATCTTATTACACAGAGACAGCTGACTCTATAGTGACTCCCACATCAGTTTACAGTTGTTTCCTGACTGCTAAGATAAAGTTTTGTTTTTTGTAATGCTCTTGAGTATTTCCATATACAGGACCTTCTGACTCTCTGATATAAAAAAAATCATGAAGTTTCTAAGCACAACCTTTTGGCCTTTTTCATTTGATTGCAAACCACATCTTCAACATATTTGTCTCCATCCTCCCTCACGCGCTAGAATCACTAATTAGCAAGTAAATTATACTTATTTGTTTATTTTTGAGAATCTAGTAAAATTCTTTATGAATTTATTTTTTCTTATCCTCTGCCACAGGTATACAGGCTAATTATCTACATGGTAGTTTACTAATTTGTGCTTATCAAAGGTATTCAAAGTCAGATGACCAAGTGTCCCATGTAGTAAAGTGTCTTGTTGATTTTGGATGAAACCAACACCCCTAATTCCTATGTTCTTCTGTCTTATAAAAACCTGTAATCCCTCCATCCTTTTAGTTACAACCTTTTATTATGTCTGTCCAGTCTTCCAGGTTAAAAAACTAGATGTCATTCTAGATTCTTTACTTTCACCTCCTGTATCTAATCTGTTGCTAAGTCCTGTTGATCCTACCTTCACAACATCTCTTCTATTTGATGCTTCTCTCTCCTGACACTGGAATACTGTCACAGACTCTCATGAATTCATATCTGTTCCAATGCAATGGTCATTTAATAGTTTCTTTGCCTTAAGTCTCTCTCCACTGTAGTTCATCCTTTGCTGAGCTCTTAAAATGATCTTCCTAAATCCCATATATCTGACTATGCTATCCTCCACTCCAATTCAATAAGTTCCATGGGCTCCCTGTTCCTTCCAGAAGCAAACGTAAAATTATCTCTTTGCTTCATAAGTAAATCTTTTGCTTAATTTCCAGTCTTCTTACACTTCATTCTCTTTCACATACTCAGCAATCCAGTGACATTGGCTTCCTTGCTGTTCCTTGCACAGGACATTTCATCTCTAGATTGACCCCATGCCTTTTCATTGGCTGTCCCCAATGCCTGGGATGTTCTCTGTTCTCATCTCTTCATCCTGGCTCTCCTAACTTCCTCAAATCTCAGCTGAAATATTATTTTCTTCGAGAAGCCTTTTCTGAAGCAGTTTGGCATAAGCCAGGCATAGACCATCATCTCAGACCATATACCAAAATAAGGTCAAAATGGGCAAATGATTTAGACATAAAGGCTGAAATCATGAGTAAATTAGGGGATTGTGGAAAAATGTACTTGTCAGAGCTATGGATAAGAGAAGAGTTTATGGCCAAATGAGATAGATGGATAATTTTAATTATTAAATTATAATTTAAATTAATTTAATTAATTTAGTTGTTGTCTGTGCTCCCTCCATCCAGTGACATATGTAAAGTGTATAGCAATATTGCTATGTTCAGACAGTAGTAAAATTTAAAAGGTTTTGCACAAACAAAACTAATGCAGCCAGAATTAAAAGGAAAACAGGAAAATGCAGGAAAATTTTACAAGTTTCTTTTCTGATAAAGGCCTCATTTCTCAAATATGTAGGAAACTGAGTCAAATTTATAAAATAAGAGCCATTCTCCAATGGGGATGGTCAAAGGATATGAACAAGCAGTTTTCAGAAGAAAATATCAAAGCTATCTGTAGCCATAAAAAAATAAAACCAAACTATATCACTGTTGATTAGAGAAATGCAAATTAAAGCAACTCTGAGGTACCACCTCACACCTATCAGATTGATTAATATGACTGAAAAGGAAAGGGAAAAATGATAGAGGGGAAGTGGAAAAATTGGGACACTAGTGTACTGTTAGGAGAGTTGTGAAGTGGTCTCGCCATCTGGAGAACAATTTGGTACTGTGCCTGAATGTCTATAAAACTGTGCATACCCTTTGACCAGCAATATGACTACTAGGTCTGCATCCCAAAGAGATCAAAGAAAAGGGAAAGGGATCTATTCATATAGCACCTCTTTTTGTGGTGGCAAAGAATTGGAAATTGAGGGGATGCCTGTCAATTGGGGAATGGGTGAATAATTTGTAGTATATGATTGTGGTGGAATGCTAATGTGTTATAAGAAATAATAAGCAGGATGGTTTCAGAAAAACCTGGGAAGACTTACATGAACTGATGCAAAGTAAAGTGAGAAGAATCAGTAGAACATTGTACATAGCAACAGCAATGTTGTAATGATGATCAACTATGAAAGACTTACCTGCTCTGATCAATACAATGATCAAGATAACTGCAAAGGAACCATAATGAAAAATATTATCCTTCTCCAGAGAGAGAACTGATGAACTTTGAGTGCAGATTATAGCATACTTTTTCACTCTTTATATTTCTTGATTTTTATCACTGTTAATGTTTTGCAATATGACAAAGAAAAATATTTTTCATGACTTCACATAATTGATATATTCTTGCTTTCTAAATGGGTGAGGAAGCAGCAGGTGGGGAGAGAATTTGGAACTCAAAATTATTTTCAAAAATAATATTGTAAACAAATAAATGCATAAATAAATATTTTAAAAGGAGTTTTCCTGGTCCCCTTAGCTTTGATATCTTTCCTCTTATTTTACTTTTATGATATTCTGTATAAATATTGTTTACACACAGATAGTTGCATGTTGTCTCCCCCATTAGACTTGTGAGCTCTTTGAGAACAAGGACTTGTTTTTGTATTCACATTCTAAGCACAGTATCTGGCACATAGTAAGCATTTAATAAATAATTATTGACTTTACTCCAATATGACAGCCTTCAAAATACTTGGAGATAGCTATTATGTTCCTTCTCCTAAGTCTTTTCTTCCTTAAGCTAAACAGTTTCATTTCCTTCAACTGTTTTTGTAAGGTAATGAACTCAAGGTGCTTCATCATCTTCCTTGCCCTCTTCTGGGTACTCAATAATTTGTGTATTTTAACACAATACTCAGAGGTGGTATGGCCAAGACCAAGTGGAACTGTCACCTTCCTAATCAGTTACTTAATGAGAATTTATTAAGTATATATATTTATATCTGTCTGCCAGGCCCTGTGCTAAGGGAACCCAGGAAAGACTTCTTATAGAAGTCAAGATCTTAATTCTGGGTCTTCTGACTCTCTGGATGCACCCTGCTATGGCATTGGCTTTCTTGGCTGCCCATAACACAGTCTTGATGCATTCTGAGCTCGTGGGGAAGGGAAAGGAACAAGCACCAACTCTGTGTCAGACATTTACTAAGTGCTTTACAAATATTATCTCTATTGTATCCCAATAAACAACCAAATCTTTTTTAGATAAAGTTATTTAACTATGCCTCCTCCATCTTATCTTTTGAAGTTGATCTGTGGAACCCAAGGGTAAGACTTTACATACCTCCCTGCCCTCCCATTAAATTTCATCTTAATAGATTTGTAACAGTAAAATATAACCTCTTCAGGTCCAGAAGTTTTAGTTTTTGTATTTCTACTACTTTTCCCAGAGCCTATTCCATAGTAATTTAATCAATATTTGCTGAATTTAATTGAATTGAGCTAAAATTCAAGTCCATAAAGCTCTTTTGAATCTTTTTTTTTAACATTTTGAAACTAGATTTTGCTATTTCAGGGGCAGCTGGGTCTACAGTGGATAGCACACCAGGCCCAGAGTCAGGAAGAGTCATCTTCATTAGTTCAAATCTGGCCTCAGACACTTACTTCCTGTGTGACCCTGGACAAATCATTTCACTCTGTCTCAGTTTCCTCATCTGTAAATTAGCTGGAGAAGTAAATGGCATGCCATTTGTAGCAGCAAGCACTCTAGTACACCCAGGTTGGCCTGCTACCCTAGGTGCTTTTGATCTGCTTCATAAAGAAAATACAGCTTTAAAGGGGTTAATTTAAGAGGTTAATCCTACTTTAATTTACAGAAAAAGAAGTGAGTATAGAAAATACAAGCAGAGAAATTAGCACAAAGACAAACAGACAGGACTCCAGCTGTCTGAACATAGCAATATTGCTATATACTTTACATACATCACTAGATGTATCACAGACAACAGCTAAGCAGTTGGGGGACTCTGAACATATGGTCACTCAGAGTCTTGACCAGGAAATCAAAAGATCCTTCTCATGAGCAAACTCCCAAAGCAAAATGCCAACCTCCCAGAATACATAACAAAGACTCAACATCTGTTTGGCTGAGTGCCAAGAACCTTGAAAATCCTGGTGCCTCTCAGCACTTTATTGGAAACTCCCAAAGCCTGATTAGCTCTAGGCTGGGGCTCTATGTGCCTATTAATGGACAGGGAAGATCTTCCAATTCCCTTAACATTATTCCATTCTGGTATCTTTATGTAGAAAACCCCAAACGGGGTCATAGGGGCTCAACCAATAAATGCTGAAATAAATCAACAACAACAGTAACAAGAACAAAATTTCCCATCTCACCCTGGCTAGAAGTGCAGGGGCCATTGATAAACATGGGGACTTTAATCTGCTCCATCTTCCACGTAGTCCATTCTGCCTCTCTTTGGGTATTCTAGTGGGTCTCTCATCAACTTTATATGCATTTGTTGTTTTTCCTCCACTGCTTTTCACTGTTTTATGAAGTGATAATTGCTCATAATCACATACTATCCTCCTTCATAACATTTTAGGAACAAATTTATCTTCTAAATAGGTATTACTATATCTCTCTCCCTGGCCAGGAGAACAATATGGTGGGAAATAGGAAACTATTGGAGTACAAGAAAGTGGAGTGGGGAGGAGAGGAGAGGGATGGAGGGAGGAATGGGGAGGAAGAGAAAGTATTCTGGCAACCTGTGCAGGATGGTCTAAGAGGGAGGGTGTAAGTCAGTGAGGCCAGCTGGGAAGCTGCTCTCCTAGCCAGTAGAGAGAGACTATAGTGTTTGCTGTGGGCATGGAGGAGGGAAGATGCATTGAGTTTGAAGGATTTTTCAACAATATTCATTGCTATTACTATAAGTGCAGGTGGCTACAGGAAGCATTTGCTTCTCACCATCACTTCCTGGCCCAGTCTATTCTAAGAAATCTCTTGCAGGTCCTACCCAGTTGGTGGGATAATGAAATCTTGTCATTCTCCACCCTGGCTACATTAAGTGTTGACTCAAGAGCCTTTTCTCTCTAGCTGTAAGATCTGTCTCTATTTTCCTCTTTTACTATCTCCCTGACTGGAAGGAGGCAGCTAGGTTGTAGAGTGAATAGAGTGCTGGGCCTGGATTCAAGAAAATCTGTATTTAAACCTACCCTCAGCTATTTCCTAGCAGTATGACCTTGGATAAGTCATTTAACCTCAGTGTGCCTCTATTTCCTCAACTGTAAAATGGGCATAATAAAAGCACCTACTTCTCATGATTATTATGAAGATTAAATGAGATAATATTTGTAATGTGCTTAGCACAGTTTCTGGCATGTAGTGGGTATCTAATAAATGTTTATTCCTTTCTTCTTCGTCCTAGAGAGAGGTTCCTTAAGGAGGTGATATAGTGTAATGGATAGAATTCTGGTTTGGGAGTCAGAGGAACAGAGTTTACATTATGGCTCTGCTACTTCCTCCTGGTAGGAAGTGGCATAGTAAGTTGCTTAACCTCTGTGGTTCTGTATTCCCCCATCATTAAGTGAAGATCCAGGATTAGGTGACATCAAAGGTCCCTTCCATCTCTAAAATCTGTATGAATTGAGGTGATCTAAAATCTGTCCTTTTCTATTAAAATGTTTTCTTAATTCTTCAGTCTTCCTGTAAGTAAAGCGTAGTTGGTAGGATGAAAAGGGAGTCCATCAAGTTGGCATGTTTTTACTGATATCAGGCATAGCCTTTGGAGCAAGTGGAGTAGGTGTCTGCCTCAGGTGTCTCTCCCATAAAACACAGGCAGACATCTCTACTACCACCCCTCTTTGCTGACACCTAGAATTCCACATAGAAAGACTGATCCCTTTGTCTTCTCTCACAAAGTATATACTTCAAAATCACAGTGACAGACAAAAGGTAATTCTTTCAGAATGAAAATCTCTTCCCTAGCTGTGAACAATGGTTCTGTGATTTATGGGCCACCAGTAGTGAAGAGCACAGTTTAAAAAGATGATGATATTCTCTCTCTCTCTCTCTCTCTCTCTCTCTTTCTCTCTCTCAACTTTGAGTACTTGTTAGGCACCAAACATATTCTCATGGAAATTAGGCAGCTACTCTTCTAGATTTTAGATTACTAGACTTCCAGGTTACAGAGACAATGCCCTTTAGACACTTAAGTGGAAAATTATTTAATTTGCATTTATGGATTAGATCCACCCAATTTCGCCTATTGTGAAATTATTAAAAGCTATCTCTTATTTTTTCCTTTTCATTTGGTTGTAATCAAGATAGAATGTCTGTACCGAATGAAAAGCAAGCTTTTCCACCCCACCCCAGAAGAACTGAAGATGCTTAAGGTGATCATTTGTAAAGAAAGGTAGGGAGAATCTGGAAAGGATGGAACTAAAAACATTATGCAGAAGGATTGCCCTTAATGAGGGTCAAGGGCAACCATACATCTCCCTCTGACAGCGAGGCAGAAGAAAAGACTCAGGCATTTTGAGGTGAAAAAAGTGAGGGAGATGATGTTGGGTGCCCTTCCTCTTCTCAACAAAGTGGAGGGCAAGTGCATCTGCTGGGGAGCAGGGGGAAAGGGCATTAAGTTATAGTGGCATCGAAATAATCATTACAGAGTCTTTCCTCTCCAAGGATGATGTATGTAGGTCTCATACCAACCCAGGCTCATTTAGACCACTTTTAAGGTTCCCTAGGGTTTTTTCCAGGACCTTTATAGCCTTGGCAACTGACCCAGATGAAGAAAGTGCCTCTTCAGAAATGAGGGAGAGCCTTGGAAATCTCTTGAGTTTGGAGTGGAGTGGCCAGGTAAGGCTTGGTCTGTGACAACAGTTTATACCTCCATTTCCCAAGTCATTAATTGAACAAATGCCACAAAGGCTCTCTCTTGGCTGCTATGACTACAGGCTCCCAGCAGTCCTGAAGCATTAATTCTGCTGTCGCCATTCTTCATCTTTCTTGAAGGCAGGGGCTCTTAACCCTTTTTTGTACCATGGCTGTTTTGTGTAGCCCTGTGGAGCCTTTTTCAGGATAATGCTCTTAACACATAAAATAAAATGCATAAGATTACAAAGGAAATCAATTACACTGAAATACAATTATAAAAAAAAAATTTAGGGACAGCTAGATGGTGCAGTGGACAGAGCACTGATCCTAGAATAAGGAGGACCTGAGTTCGAATCACACTTGCTAGTTGTTTGCCCCTAGGCAAGTCACTTAATCCTGATTGCCTCACAAAAAAATAAATAAATGAAAATCAAATTTAAAAAATTAGTTTAGAGATGTCAGGTGAAAAATCACTTCTGATTCTTGAGACTTCAATACTGTCTCTCAGAGACCTTCTTACCCTGAAGGCTCCTTCATCCCCTGCAGTCTTTTTTTGTTGTTTTTTTGAGGGGGAAGACAGGGCAATTGGGGTTAAGTGATTTGCTCAAGGTCACACAGCTAGTGTCAAGTGCCTGAGGTTGGATTTGAACTCAGGTCCTTCCTGACTCCAGGGCCAGTGCTCTATTCACTGTGCCACCTAGCTGCCCCTCCCTGCAGTCTTCTTATCCTGGAACATTCCTCTGTCCCTGCAGCCTCATTCTCCCATGGGTGCATTTCTCCTGGCCCAGGCCAGCCATCATTCATTCCTTTCCAGTTCTACTTCTGACTCTGGACTTTACCCTCTTGTCACTCTGAACTCCCTTTTGTGCATTATCTCCAACACCATTAGAATGTTAACTCTTTGGGGTGGCTAGGTGGTACAGTAAATAGAGCACCAGCCCAGGAGTCTGGAGGACCTGAATTCAAATTTGGCCTCAAACATGTGACACACTTGCTAGCTATGCGACCTTGGGCAAGTCACTTAACCCCAATTGCCCTGCCTTCCCCCCTCAAAAAAAAAAGAATGCTAACTCTTCTAGTTGAGGGACTATTTATTTAGCTTGTATTTGAATCCCTAGTACTTTGCATGGTGCCCAGGGCATAGTTTATACTTAGCTAATGTTTGTTTACTTGATGAAGGACTACTTTGCCCCAATACCTAGCTTTACCTTAACCCTAACAGGAACCATATATAACCTTGCAATTGCTTATTCTCTTTGTGTCTGTGCCTAGTAACTATGGAGAAGAATGAAGTAACTTTCGAATAAATTAAAATGCCAAGAAAGCTGGGTGAAACTTTGAGGGTGCCCAATGCTAGCCGCTCTAGGAAGAACAGTAAAGGAGCAGGAGGAGTTGACCGAGGGTACAGGGAGGAAAGCGAGGGAACTCTTACTGAAGATTCAGTGGCTTTGTCTGGGCCCTGGTGTCCTTCCTTCTAGGTGTGGTCCCCTCCCACTCTTCCTCTGCTCCATGCCGCTGGAGAAGCTGAAAGGAAGAGCAAAGGCTCCAGATCAGAGAAGGACTCCTGGGCCTTTGTGGGGCTGCTATGTCTTTCTCAGACCGCCTCCTCAGTCTGCTTAGCCTGCTCCATTTTGGACTGGCCAAGAACAGAAAGGAACAGAGGTCTCCTCCAGCAGCTAGAAAACAGACAGGAAAAATGCTGACTCTCCTTAGGCCCAGTTTGCACTACATCTGGTGCCATATGGCCAGAGTTTGGCCAGAGTTTTTGCCTCTGCTCCTGGTGATTCATCCTAGGGGAATGTGAATCAAATATCCTCTAGAAATTGTGTTAAACACCTTTATCTGCTCATTGGAGGACAGTCATGGGGAACACAGCAAGCTGTTCATGTCCTAGAACTCTGTGCTTAAGCCACTGTACTAGGGAGGGGTGTGTAGAAGTTGGGGGAGAGGGCTGGAGACAGTGACAAAACAGAACAATAAAGCTTGGTCCCCAGCTCCAAGGAGATTATGTCCTTCTGGAGGGTGTGGGGTGTTTGAAGATGCAATATTCAAATAGAAAAGGAAGTGCCAGACCATTTGAGGACTGAGAGAACAATAACAATTTAGAAGATGAAGAAAGGCTTCCTTTCCTCAGCAAGCAAGAGATAGTACCTGATAAATTGATAATTAGAAGTATGTCTAGAATGAGCTTTCATACACACACACATACACACACACACACACACACACATTTGTGTCTAATGGTGGGGGGGGGAGGGCGGGGATGGGTGGAGGAGAAGAAAGGAAAAAAAAGAAACTTACATGATCACTATTATATGTTTAAATGGAATAGCAAGCTGTATATAATAGATTTGCAGTTTCATGTGCAATCATTTTTCTAATTGTGCTGTTATGGAAATGCTTGTTTTATCCCATAAATTAAAAATTAAAATTAATTTTAAAAAAAGACATAGTGCCCGAGTTAATCTTTGAAGGAAACCAGGGGGTCTAAACAGGGAAGGAAGGGGTGAGTACAACCTACACCAAGCCATCTGATGTCATTATCTTTTGCTATGGATTAGATATGGTATAAAATTTGGCTAGCCTGGGATCCTAGGCTTTTATAGTCTCATTTAATTGTATCATTAAAAAAAAGAAAATAAAAAAAGACGTAGTCAAAGACCCTTAAACAAGAGAAAGCTAATTAAGAAGCCAGTTGGGGGTGAAGAGGAAAGGGACAAAGAAGCCTCTAGAAGAACCATTTTTTTCTCCTATTACATGAAATGAATGTTTGAGCACTTTCAAAGGACAACCGTAATCACGTGAGTCATTTTGTTGGGATAATTTTCAACCTAATTACTCTTGTTTTAATCACATAATATAGTACTACCATTATGCATCACAGATATATTGTGAATTTTTTTCTATCTCTCCAAATGACTGGGAATATATATCTATATATAGCTATTCATATCTATACACACATCTACATCTACATATATACATATAGATAGATAGATAGATAGATAGATAGATAGATAGATAGATAGATAGATGACAGGTTTTTTTGTTTTTGTTTTTTTTAACAGAGAGCTATCAATCCTTGGTAAATTGCTAGTTGGTACATGTCCTTAAAGCAAAATTATGTCTCACTAAGGAATGAGATGCAAGGAGTGGTTCATTAGCTATTTACATGAGGAAGAGAAGTAGGAAAATGGATAGAATTTCCCCCCATAATTCAAGTCAGAGGAGCACTGAAATATAAGACTACTGAAGGAAAAGTGATTTGGGTGTTTAATTTCCCAGGTGATGGCTCTAATTTCCTCCTACACTTTGGCACCACTAGTTGGACTGTTATTTTGCTCGAATTGGAGGCTGTTTGAGGTAAATAACCTCAGCGTGTGTTTACACTGCCTTGGTGTCAAGCAGAGCTGAATTGATTCCATGTAAATTAGGTTGTCACTTCATCAGGACTAAGGGAAGCCACTTCTTTGCCTGTGCCCTAAGCAGGGAAGTTTGTCCACTGTTCTGCATCATGCCAGTGTTGCCAGTAGATCTTCTGGGGCCAGGATGTTTGCAGAGTCCAGTGCTGGGAGAAAGCAGGAGAAATGGTACCAGGGAGTTTGGTCCTTCCTTTTCCTCAGAAAAATATAAGGACAAAATTAAGGGGAAAACAGAGTTTGTCTCTGGGTGCCTTGGCCTTCCTGATCTCCCTCTCAGATATTCAACATCCTCACAGATTATAGGTATAGAGCGGGAAGGGACCTTAAAGACAACAGATTTCAATGTTTCCATTTTTATAGATGGGAAAATCGAGGCAGGATCACACAGCCAGTGTTTGAGGCAAAAGGCAGGTATGTATTCCCTGGAAAGGCAGAGAGTGGTAGATTGCTTGAACTCAGGAGTCCTGACCTATAAAAGGGCTAAGGCCAACTAAGTATCTGCACTAAGACCAGCACAAATATGGCGAAGGCAACACTTGACTACCATAGTAGGATGAACCAGGCCAAGTTAAGAAAAGAGCACAAGTACCAACAAGCAGTAGAGTAGCCACAGCACTTCCAATCTGGGTGGGAAAGGGAGACCCAGTCTCCACAAGCAAAATGAGACAGGATATGAACTCACATATTCCTGACTTCAAGTTGAATGCCCTAGCCACTGCTCCTTTACTGCCTCCCATTCATGTGCATGTTCTCAGATCCTTCATTCATCTAGAAGCAGATTTGCATCCACAGAATCTCAGAAGGCCATCACCCTGGGACTGTACTGTTCTGACTGGTGAGAACCAACTGTATCTAGACACCCCTGACCATGACTCACCATGGCCATCATCTTGCCGAGCAGTAATCAAATTAACAGCATCATTCCTTCTGGAGAGAGCATGTCATTGGACTGTCCCAGAGCTCCACTCCCACCCCTCTACCTTTCCAAATGGAAACTCTCTCCCTTGCCCACCACTCCTCCATATGCATTGTCTTCCCCTATACAGACCTAAGCTCTTTATTGGCAGGGACTGTCTCTCTTTTGCCATTAACATCTCCCATGCTTGGCACACTGCCTGGCACATAGGAGGTAATTAATAAATGATTTTTCAATCCTTCGCAGCACTTTGTGCAGCAGCTTTCATCTTAAGAGAGTAGAAAGAGCTAAACTTGAAGGAAGACTCCACTGAAAAGAGAAAAAGGCTTGAGGAAGAGAAAAAGAAGGTAAGATGAATTGGTGAGATGAGGCAAGAAGTTAAAGAAAGAAGAGCAAGGAAATTGGGCGGGACAATAAGGTTGTAAGGGAGTGGCCACAGAAAGTATTATGAGCAAATTAGTATTTGCGGTGTTTTACATGCTTTCAACTATGAACCTCACCATAATCCTGTGAAGTAGACATATGTAGGTACTACAAAATTCCCATTTTACAGATGGAAAAACTGAAACTCTGAGAGGTCAAATGACTTGCCTGTGGTTACTTACCTTTTCTTCTTGACCCCATGTCCAGAGTGGTTTCCACTCTACTATGCTATCTCTCCCACCCATGTCCTCCTTTTGATGGTGGACATGTTGTATTTAAAATGTTACATTCACAGGATATATTCTTCCTTGAAGGTAAGAGAAGTGGATAAAACACAGAACTTGGAGTCAGAGATCTGGATTCAATTTCCTCTTCTATTATTTATTTACTGTATGACTTCAAACAGGTCACTCAACATCTCTGAGTCTTAGTTTCTTCATGTAGAAAATTGGAGTAAGACTCCAAGTGGTTCATACCTCACAGGGCTGTGGGTGTAATGGGGGTCGGGTATATGCACATACGCCAACATCTTGCTGAGATGATACCTTAACATGGAAGGCAACAGGCAACTGCTTCCAGAGAGTCCTAATGATTTCTAAGAGAAGGGCCTTGGAAGGACTGGAGAACGTATGGATATTCTGTAACTGGTTCTGGCTGGCTAATAACACAATTGGGAAAAGGTTTTTATCTATTTAATGTATAACCAGAATTGTCAATATCTTCCAAAAGTCCTGGATCAGCTTTGGTTGTCTCTTGACCTGATGGTCTTCAGCTGTGCTCTGGTGTCTAATGTCTATGTGAGTGTGATAGTGCTTTAAGAGGCCTTCTTACCTGGCTAAGGAGGCCATATAGACCCCCAGAATAGGCCTGGGGCCTAGAATTTTTCATTCTTTTCCAACCTAGATTCCACCAAAAATGGTGATTGGTCCACACCAACTTGGTTGGGCGAGTTAGTCACAGCAAGTCAGGTTGGATGTTGCCACTGGTCCAACACTGACGTTTCAGGGAACAACTACTTCTGTACTCCAGCTCAGAAGAATGATTCATCCAACAGCTCTACCACATTTCAATATCATTTTGGTAGGACCAATGTTATGTGGGAAGTCAGCTAACTTTTGAGCCTACCCCGCCCCCAGAAACTGAGGTGAAGTGAAAGACACTATGCCCTCAATATAGTGTAAGAAATATTTTTATGTTTGTTCTTGCTATATCTTTGATTTTTTTCTTTTTAATTCATTTTTATTTTATTCTCCCCTCCCCAACCTATTGAAAAAGCAAGAAAAACAAAACCCATTACATATGTATATGTGTATATATGTATATGTGTATGTATGCGTGTGTATATAATCAAGCAAAATCATCTTCTTGGTATGCCTTTGATGTAAATATCTCTTTGTAAAAGGGTTGTTGTTCAGTTTTATTTGACCTCCATGATCCCATTTGTAATTTTCTTTGCATAGATACTGGAGTAGTCTGCCATTTCTGCAGTTCATTTTATGGATGAGGCCACAGGCCTATTCTGGGGGTCTATATGGCCTCCTTAGCCAGGTAAGAAGGCCTTGGGGACTTCCTCTTACAGCATAGTCCCTCACTAGACACCATCACACGCACATAGACTCTAGACACAAGAGCACAGCTGAGTCACACAGGGGACCCCTCCTTCAGCTAATTGTTATGGATGAAGAAACCAAGACAAATGGGGTTAAGTGACTTGCCCAGGGTCAACACAACCAGTAAGTGTCTGAGGTCCGATTTGAATTCATAAAGATCAGTCTTCCTGACTCCAATCTAACTGATAGTTAAGGCATTTTACTTTCTCTTGGAATAGAAAAAAACCATCATAGCTCCAAGGGGTAAACAAAGTGCTTCTTTCAAACATGACTCCATTTCCACCCTTAAGAAAAGCACATAGTTAAATTGTGTCCTTTTTCAGCAAAAATTAAACATTCAAATAGCAGTCAAACGGCTAGGTGGCACAGTGAGTAGAGCATCAGCCCTGGAGTCAGAAGGACCTGAGTTTGGATATGGCCTCAGACACTTAACACACACACAAACAAAAACCTAGCCATGTGACCTTGGGCAAATTACTTAATCCCAATTGCCCTCCAAAAAGCAAAAAAAAAAAAAAAAAAGAATTGCATGGGATCTCTTTTCCCTATCCAAGGGAAGACATCTGAGTCAGCTAGATTAGCAAGACTTTCATCTGGAAAAATGGACACCTGTCAGAAGGGATTGGTAACACTCCAAAGTTTGAATTTCATAATGCATTATTAGTTATTGCCTTGGAGGAAATCCAGTTCAGAAAAGTGACCTCTATATGTAAGTCTTTATTTGAGTCTTAGCTACAGGCTTTTGACATGTTCATCCTCAGAGCCTGATCAGGAATTTAGATATGCTACTTTACAAGATCTCTTATCCCCTTGATGTTTTTTAATCACTCCTGCAACTCAAGGGTTACAGTTTCTGTTGACTTTTCTACACAGCATATGCAAAGCTACAATTCTACAGGGAATATTTGTTTTCACATTGGGAACTCAGTGGTCGGGTCACCCGAAAAAGAAACAGTACAGCTGAAGATGCCTATGAGAAGGCAAGAAGTCCAAGCAGGGGAAAGCTGAGCTCAGCCCCCCAATCCCCCTTAGTGCATTTTATTTTGAGAGTTGTCTCCCTGGGTAAACCAGAGGTAATTTTTCTTCTTGTCTTTTCCTTGTTTCATTTTTACTTGTTCACTGATTTAAAAAATAACATAGGATAGAAATAATTCATGCCAGTAATAAAGACTATCTACATGATTATACATGGAGAAGTTATGAAACAAGAAAGAACAAATCTTGATTCAAAGCCTTTTGACAATTCCAATACAGCATCCAACATCTAAGTGAAAACTGAAAAATCCATTGGCTCTCAAGTACCTGGATATTTGGTGTCATGTGAATTTAATGTTTTAGGTTCCATCTAGATGTTAAACTTGGGCTGTACATAGCCACATGAGAAAGCTAGGTGGTACAGTGAATGGAGCCTTGGGCTTAGAGTCAGCCTCAGACTCTTACTGGCTACGTTCCTATGAATAAGTCAGTTAACCCCTGCTGCCATAGCTTCCTCTTCTTTAAAAATTTGTTGTTCAGTTCTTTTCCAGTCGTGTCAAACTCTTCATGACCACATTTAGGGTTTTCTTGGCAAAGATAATAGAGTAGTTTTCCATTTTCTTCTCCAGCTTATTTTTACAGGTGGGGAGACTGAGGTAAATGAGGTTAAGTGACTTGCTCAGGATCACACAAGTAAGTATCTGAGACTTGATTTGAACTCAGGAAAATGAGTCTTCCTGCCTAGCACTCTATTCATTGCACCACCTAGTTGCCCCCATCTTTAAAATAGGAAAAATAATACTACCTCTCTCCCAGGGTTGTTGTGGGTATCAAATGATATAATATTTGGGGTTTTATGCAGGGGTGTTATCTGAAAGATGTTTATTTTTTGAGTTCATTCTTACCTGTGAATACTTGAGAGACAAGTAAATTAATAAGGCCTTTGTCTACTGTAGGGCTCTATCATGCCCCCCCCCCCCCGCCAATTACATGTAAAAACAATTTTTAACATTTGGGGTTTTTTTAAGTCTTGAGTCCCAAATTCTACCCCTCCTTCCTTGTTCCCTCCCTGAGATAGTAAGTAATCTTTTTTTTTTTTTGCTTTTTGGAGGGCAATTGGGGTTAAGTGACTTGCCCAAGGTCACATGGTTTTTGTGTTGAGTATTTGAGGTTGGTTTGGACTCAGGTCCTCCTGACTCCAGGGCTCATGCTCTATTCACTGTGCCACCTAGCCACCCTGAGACAGTAAGTAATCTAATATAGGTTATACATATGCAATCATATAAAACATTTCTATATCAGTCATTATATGCAAGAAGACATGGAAGGAAAGAAGGAAGGAAGGAAGGAAGGAAGGAAGGAAGGAAGGAAGGAAGGAAGGAAGGAAGGAAGGGAAGGAGGAAAAAGAAGGGGGAAATAGTATACTTCAGTATGTATTCAGACAACATCAGTTCTTCCTCTGGGAATGGAAGGCATTTTTCATCATTAATCTTTTGGGATTGTCTTAGATCCTTGTATTGCTGAGAACAGCCAAATCATTCACAGTTCCTCATCATGTAATACTGTGTACAATGTTCTCCCGATTCTGTTCACTTCAATTTGTATCGGTTCTTTTATGTCTTTCCAGGTTTTTCTGAAATCAACCTGCTTGTCATTTTTTTTTTTTGTTTTTTTGGAAGGCAGAAGGCAGGGCAATTGGAGTTAAGTGATTGCCCAAGGGCACACAGCTAGTAAGTGTTAAGTGTCTGAGGTAGCATTTGAACTCGGGTCCTCCTAACTCTAGGGCTAGTGCTCTATTCGCTGCACCACCTAGCTGCCCCTGCTTGTCATTTCTTGTAGCACAATAATATTCCATTAATGATCCCATACCACAACTTGTTTAGCCATTCCCCAATTAATGGGTACCCCTTCAATTTGCAATTCTTAGCTATCACACACAAAAAAAGCTGCTATAAATATTTTTGTACAAATAAGTCCTTCACCTTCTTCCCCTCCCTCCACCCCACTTTTTTTCTTGATCTCTTTGGAATTCAGACCTAGCAATGGTATTGCTGGATCAAAAGGTATGCACAATTTTATAGCCCCTTTAGCATAGTTCCAAATTGCTCTCCAGAATAGTTAGATCAGTTCACAACTCCACCAATAGTGCATAAGTATCTGTGTTTTCCCACATCCCCTCCAACATCCAACATTTTCCTTTTTTGTCACATTAGCCAATCTGATAGGTATGAGGTAGTACCTCAGAGTTGTTTTAATTTGCATTTCTCTAATCAATAGTGATTTAGAATATTTTTATATGGCTATCAATAGCCTTGATTTCTTGTTCTGAAAACTGGTGTTCATTTCCTTTGACCATTTAAAATGGTATAATACTTATAAAGCACTTAGCATTGTGCCTGGCACATAGTGGAAGTAATAATTTTATTGTATATAACAATAATTGCTTTTCCCTTCCCATTCTACCTGCAATATATTTTATTTGTATTCTATAAAAATACTGTGAGTGGCATAATTGTAGTCAAACAATGGCCAAAGACATATTAGGAAGAATTTCTGCAATGAATGTAAACTCACAATGAATTTGTCCTATACAGTATCTTAAGAAAAACATATACTTAAGCAAGGAATTTTGCTATATTAAGTAAAGATTCAGAGATAATAAAAGTGTGATGATTGCTATCTGTGTAGGATAAAGCTTGTAATAAAACTGTTTTTTGTTTTAACTTTTGCTTAGTTATTGAATGGTTTCAAATTAAGAAGAAAGGATAATAGTCTTGGTCCTTTAAAAATCAAATCATATCATTCACCAGGATATAGTAACCTTTAGTGACTTTAGGGGATAAAAATGGAGTCTTGGGGGCAGTTAGGTGGCACAGTGAATAGAGCACCGGCCCTGGAGTCAGGAGGACCTAAGTTCAAATCCAGTCTCAGACTCTAGACACACTTACTAGCTGTGTGACTTTGGGCAAGTCACTTAACCCCCATTGCCTTGCCTTGCCTTCCCCCCTCAAAAAAAATGGTGTCTTGTCTTAGGACATATAAAGGGAATATAATGCTCAGATTGTGTAGCAAAGATGTTTGGAAAAGGCAAATCGAGTCCTGTTCTAAATGGAAGGTAAATTTAAGCCAAGAAATTGGATCAGTCGTCTTAAAAAAAGCCTAAACTGTCTATTAGGTGGAAGAAAGATAATCTAATATTTATAGAAGTGCAAATAGTTAAGTTAGTAGCAAGGTGCATCATTGTACTTAGTGGTGATTTTTTTTTTAACATTTGCTCTGAGATTCTTTGCAGTTGTTAAGTACAATTAATGAATTTTTATTACTTCAGTAAACAAATATACTTATGTGCATACTTCACATATGTATATGTATATACATAGATAATATACATATTTTGAGATACTTGTATTTAATTACTTGAAAGGCTATCATGTGGAAGGGATGATATTTTTTTGGCCTCAGAGGACAGAACTAAGAAAAATAGGTACAAATTGTAAAGAGGTAAATGGAGATAAAATAAAGGGATGAAATAAAGAAAAACTTCCTAAAATTTCAAGTTATTCAAATATAGAATGGAATGCCTTAGAAAGTAATGAATTTTCCCCTCACTAAAGAATGTATCACATCATACTGTTGGTTCTTATTGAGTCTATAGCCCCCTCAAATCCCCAGATCTTTTTCAGACACATTGTTGTCAAGCCTCCCCCATGTTATATGTGTTAATTCAGTTTTTTAAAAGACTTTACATTGGTCCCTATTGAATTTCAGTTTATTAGCTTCAGCCCAGCATTCTAGACTGTCAATATTTTTTTGGACTCTGACACTATCTAGTGTGTTAGCTACCCTTCTCAGTTCTGTATCATATTCAAATTTGATAAGCATGCCAACTATGCTTTTATACAAGTCACTGATAAAAATGTTAAGCTGATAAACCATCCAGGGCCAAACACAGGTCATGGGGAAACACCACTAGAGGCCTCTGGCCACCCTGACACTGAAGGATTAATATCTGTTCTTTGAGTCTGGCCATTCAATTAATTCTGAATCCATTTCATTATTTTTTTGTTGATGTCAATTTTAGTACAAGGATTTTTTTTCTTTTATTAAATAACTACATTCTTTCTTTCTGGATCTCATTATTCAAGTAACTTTAAAATATTTTTATTATACCTGACTGCATTGTATTTCTACCAAATCTAAGCTTTTCCTTTCAAAAACACAGACTGGTGATTTAGGGGAACCTGGTTCTGTTTTTTTTTTCCTCTCAATTTATCCTGCTTAGCTTCTGCAGTTTTTTCCCTGCTTTTCAGAGCATTCTTTCTTATCACCTTTAACAAGGTTGTTGTTCACCTTTGCATCTGCATCCTTTTAAATTCTAGAATTTTATCCATACTTCATCCTTTTTTGCTTTGGGTTAGTACAAAGAGCCGATGGTCACTTTTCTAGGTCAGTCCCAAAGCTTGTTCCTCATCACCAGAGTTTATTTCTGGACCACTGGAGTTAAGCAATCCTGCAAGTTCACATCATTGGCACCACAGACTAATTTCATCCAAATCATCATTTACCCTAATGCTACAGAGAAGCTAAGTTATCATTTCTATTATCTCCTACTTGCAACATTTCTTATATTAAATTTTTTTATTCTGACCTTAACAAATACCACATAAAAATGAGCACTTCCATATAGACAAGAGAACAGAAAAAGAGAATTTAACATGAGACTGTGAATGTCTATTATAAAGTACTTTATTTTCTTTTGAAGAATATAATAAACACAACAAAGCTGTCCTGTCTATCTTTGATTCCTTCTGTTCTCTTTGGAGAATTTAAAAAAAATACTTTAATATTTAATTTATGTTTCATTAATAATTTAATACCTTTCTTTCTTTTGGTAGTTCTATCCCTAAACCTTCTTTCTTCCTCCTCACCACCCCTATTTTTTCAATGGAAATCTAAAGAAAACAAAAACAAAGAAAAATAAAAACAAAAATTCTTCTAACAAATATGAATCATCAAGTAAAACAGATCCCCACATTGGAAGTAGCTGAAAATTGGTCACATTTTGCATCTTGAGTCCATCACCCTTCATCAGAAAGTAAACAACCCACCTCCTCAGCAGTCCTCTGTAATAAAAGCTTGTTATTGCATTGATCAGGGTTCCTAAATCTTTCAAAGGTGTTTGATTTTACAATGTTGTTTCTATATAATTTGTTCTTTTGGTTCTGCTCGCTTCGTTCTGTATCAGTTCATACAAGCCCTTCCCAGGTTTCTCTGAAACTAGTCTGCATCATTTATTGCGACTCAAATACCACAATTTGTTCGACCATTCCCTCCTATGTGTACCTCCTGCTATGACAAAAAGGGTTTACCATAAATATATTTTGGTATATATAGGCAGGCCCTTGTTCTCTTTCTGTGGGACATAGGCCTAGCAGTAGTATCTTTGAGTCAATGATTTCATTTAATTGTATAAGCTTTTTTTCTATAACCCTCTACCTTTTCCACAGGAGTTACATAATATTTTTCTTGATAGGCCTGAAGCACACATAACAGCTCTGTGAATGTCCTGTTATACTTTATAAAGTGATTTAATAAAATCTAGGTTAATTGCATCTGCAGCATTCTCTGATTATACCAGTTTAGTAACCCAAAGAAAGGAAGAAAGATAGTCTGGAGTAGCCTCTTCTTGAGGAAACCATGCTGGCTCTTTGGAATCCCACTTTCCTTTTCTACATGCTCACTATATCTCTTTAATACTGTGTTTTATAATTTTGCCAGGAATCAAAGACAAACTCATTAATCTATCAATATAGGCTCTGTTCTAGTCCTTTTTGTGAATTTTTTTCCATCTCCACTACCATGCCTCAGCCACCATTATCTTTAAGATATCACAATGACTTGGCAATCACATTTGTCAGGTTGGGTTTTTTGTTTTCTGGGGGTTTTTTCATCTGTATCTAAGGAGATAGATCACTTGGCCAAATGCCTTGAATTCCTCAGTGATTGCATAGGGTTGATAATCAAATCTATGACACAGCTAGGTGATACAGTGGATAGCCTGCTGGGCCTGGAGTCAGGAAAACCAAAGTTCAAATCCCACCTCAGGAACTTACTAGCTGTGTGACTCTGGGCAAGTCACTTAATTGATGCCTGCCTCATAAGTAAAATAATAATAATAATAAATTATATATTATATATAAATAACACCTAGCTCCCAGGGTTGTTATGAGGACTATACACCTTAAAGTACATTATAAATACTAGCCATCAACCATGAGAGTTGATGATGTTATGGAGAAAGTGTGTACACAAATAGGAGAGATGGCCTTGACATAATCCTGGGAGACACTCATACTTTGAAAACCGAAGGTCTAACAAAGGAGACTAGGAAGAAAAGGTGATAGGAGGACCAGGAGAATGTAGTGTTATGGAAGCCAAGGGAGGAAAGTTTCCAGTAGGCGGGGACTATTGTCAATAACCACTGAGAAGCCACTGGTTTGGGTTTGGGTTTGGGCTTAAAAATGGGGTGAAAGAACAGGAAATGGGGATAGCAAGCATGTTCAGAAAACAAAGGACCGAAGCTGATTCTGCTTGTCTGTTATTTGTTAATATATTTGGTTCTACCCTGTTTAGACCTAAAGGTTTTGTATGTTATATTTTGCTCTTTATTTTTATGCTTATTTCTTTTTGTTGAAAGTTATTAAGTTTATTTTTTTTACATTTAACAGATAATTGGCAGTCTTTGAGGTAGTAATTTCTGCAGTCTGTTGGGGACAAAAAACCAAATGGAGGAGGGTTAAGAAGTGAGTGGGTGGTAAAGAGATGGAAATAACTAGCATAGATGCCTATTTTTCAGATGTTAGCAATGAAAGGAAGAAGGAGTGTGAGATGATAGCTTGAGAGAACAAAATGAAGGCTTTTTAAGGATACAGGAGATCTGAGCATGTTTGTAGGCAGTGAGAAAAGAACTAGTAGACAGGAAGAGATTGAAGGAAAGGGAGGGATGGATGGGAATATTTAGTATGGTGAGATCTCAGAGGAATTAGAATGGGACTTGAGGCAGATAGTGGAACAGTGGATAGATTGCTTGACCTGGAATGAGGAAAACCTGAGTTCAAAGCCAGTCTCTGATACTTGCTAGTTGTGTGACCTGGGATAAAGCATTCAACCTCTGACTTCATCAGTTTCTCCATCTGTAAAATAGGGATAATAACACTTATCCATCTCAGGTGGATCAAAGGAATTAACATATCTAAAATGCTTTTCCAATCTTACTAAAATTCTCATTCCTATTAGCAGGGAACAGGTAGATGGTTGGCTTTGGCAATAAGGAAGGCCCCTTCATCCTTTGATGTTGGAGGAGAGGAGAAGATTTAGATGGGTTTCTGGATGTAGTATTGGGAGCTGAAAATATTTTCTCAATTAAATAGAGAGGGAATGTGGATGTTTTAATATGGAGAGTTCAAGGAGAGATAATATTTAGAATAGCCTCTGCAGCAGATGTAAAAAAGAAATCAATCAGGAAAGAATGAAAGGAGAGCCGTACAGCAGCAGAGGCCCAGCTGAGATTAGATAACAGAAATTTGTAGGAGACCCAAAGAACACAGTTGGTATAGCAGCTTGGGAATAGGGGTGGAGAAGGCTGATGAGAGGAACTCAGCTATATTGGCAAGATATGGAGAACAAGGGATTAAGGGATTTAAGGGGAGGGGGAATGCATATTGAACTGGTTAAGGAGAAGTTCAAGACACTGAAAAAATGAGGCTCAAGCCAGGGAAATGGATTTGGCAGAACATGGAGAGACTGAGGGACTGAACATCACCATGAATGGTTTTAGAGAAGTGAGGCAGAGGAAAAGATGGAACAACACTATATTATCATCTAAGAGGGGAATTTGCATCCAAGGTCATGAAAGCTGCACAGTTAGAAGTGTATCTCTAAGGTCGCTGACTGATGATGGAAAGAAAGAAGCCAAAACCAGTGCTGGAAAGGTTGGCGAGGGATAAGGTGTCTTCTAG
Source organism: Gymnobelideus leadbeateri (assembly GCA_011680675.1). Taxonomy (NCBI): domain Eukaryota; kingdom Metazoa; phylum Chordata; class Mammalia; order Diprotodontia; family Petauridae; genus Gymnobelideus; species Gymnobelideus leadbeateri. The sequence continues at coordinate 238,466 of WOXC01001791.1, forward strand.
GAGGATCTGGGTTTCCATGAGCCCCTGAAACTGCAAAAGATGTGAAGAGGAAGAGATGTGGGAGAACAGAACAGGACATAGGCTGAGGAGGGGTAGGACTGAGCTATGTAAGGGCACAAGCACATAGAAGAGGTTATGGGGAAAATGGAACCCCTGCCTCAGGCAGTGGCCACTCTGTATCACAGGGATGGGGGGATCAAGAGGTGGGAAGTCCTAGTGAGGAATAGGAGGGCCAAGAGCAACTGGCAGCTGCTGCAGTCAGACATGCCATTTGGTGAAGGAGGTCCCTAATTCTAGAAAGTATATGGAAGAAACAGGTACTTCATTCCTCTGTCCCCCTCCATCATAATCCTTGATGTTAAGGGTCTTTTCCCATCTTGTCTCAATGCAATCAGAACCACTAGAATATTGAATATCTCCTTCAAAGAGGAGGGAAAGGAAATACACATTTATATAGCACCTACTATTTGCCAGACTGTGCACAAATATTATCTCATTTGATCCACACAATAACCCTGTAAGGTAAGCACTGTTGTCCTCATTTTAAAGGAAGGAAACAGCGGTTAAGTGACTTGCCTAGGAAGACAGGTAGAGTCTGAGATTTGAACTCAGGCCTTCCTAACTCCAGCCTCAGCATTCTCTGTTGTGCTATCTAGTTGTCTTAGAGAATTTCCAGGAGCAAGCATCACAGCTGAAGTCTGTCAGGCCACAACTCATTGGAAGAAGGATCAAAACTATCCCTTGCTAAGACCAGGGATGGGGCTGGAGAGAGGGAGTGATGTTTTGGAAAATTTTAATATATGATTCTATCAAAAACAAATGTTTGGTATTGAACTTAGACACTAAGGGACACTGCCAATAAACCTCATCTCAGAGGTTTGCAAGCTTCAATTTTTTGACCCACTTGGCGGGAAAATTTGATTAGGTCACAGAGAACAGGCTAGCACAGTCTCCCTAAGGGACCTCCTCCTTATTGATCCCTGGGATTGTAACAATCATAAAAGAAAAAGCTGTTCTCATGTCCTGAGAGGGTTCCCACCATCTCCTCAAGTTTCTGAAGGAGACACACCTTAGCCCAGGACTTATACATAGCCTTTAGATTAGAATCTGCCTTACTGTGTTGATGTTTTGGCAGAGTTCTTAGGGAATTAAACACCCCAGCCCTGGAGTCACTCACAGGCACTGTTGGAATAAGTTGCCATGGAAAGTTTATGCAGCAGGGTCAGTAGGAGAGAATGTACTTTATGGGTCTAGCACATAGGCTAGAGACAACCCCTCAGTTAAGGCTCCAAGTCTGGCAAATTATATTAGTTACTGTTCTATAACCTAGCCATGGGAGGCTGACCTCTCCTCTGGGAATTGGATGTCCTATTTTCACATTCATTGGCTCATCCACCCAGCCCAGCTACTATGGGAACAAGTATACTTCTGACTGTTTTTTAGGGTTTACCCCAAAAGGGTAAAAAAAAATAAAAGGTGTTCAGGGAACATCTATGAATTGAGTATGACAGACAATTTATTCCTACTCAAAAAAAAAGTCATGATAAGCATGAGAAAACCATAGCATGAATAACAAAATGACCAGAAAACAATTCAGCAGCTCCATTATTATCATTAGCACAGTGAGCTGGGAGGTCAATATTGAAACTTCACTGGGACATACAACCATTCCTGCAAGGTTGCTAATTAGCCACTTAACATTGCCCTCTACATTGGATGTTGTCCTGATTAAATAACTCACCTTGATTGTTCTAGTGACTCTTGTCTTCAGTCAATTCCTACTGTCACTGAAACCACAGACCTACTGAAAGAGAGAGGAAAAGGTAATGAAGGGACATGATATAACCCCAGAGCCCCCAATTCATATGACTACCAGTGGCCTCCAATGCTATTATCTTGGGGTAAGGAAAAGCTGTCCTCCACCCTTCACTGAAATCAACCAAAAAGTATCTCCAGCCAGAAGCTGCCTTTTCATTTACTAAATGGGAATGTAATATCATGAACTCTTTGAGCTCAACAGTCTATTAGGAGATGCTCAGTGAATGTGTCATACATGACTGAAAGCCAGACCTTCAGAGCTCCCACATGGTCCATTGAAAGCAGGCAGGGAATATCTATTCATGCTTTGAGAAGGCTGCATAACATGAACTTGTAGGGGAAGGGGCAACAAAAACTTCATTGGGTTTGATGATTTAAAATGGCTACGAAAACACCTTTTTAGCTATCAAAATGGCACATGTACTTGAAGGGTTTCTTCCAATGTTATAAATGTAAAGGTTATTCCCTTAGCTATTTCAAAAAACAAACAAATTATGTTGGAAAGTAAATGCTAATTGTAGGTACTTGAATTACTTGCTCCTGGGAATAGGCTACCCCAGTGAATTTTCTAAATTGCCCTGTGTCTTATTGGAGAAAACCTGAGAAGGTATAGCTTTTAATGCTTCTTTGGATCAGAAAACATAATCCATGTGGACATTCTGTCCAGTGATACAGGTTGAATCCCATCCAAGTTTTCATGTCATGTGACTTATTCATAATCACCTATTAAACCATACAATGTGCTGGGGTCTTTCCTCCAGGAATTTTAGGGTTTTGTGGTTTACAGAATAGCATTCAGGCTATCCCTCTATCATCCCTTACTCTTGCTACATGACAGGTCCTGCAATCATAAGAGACTCCAGAAGCCACTGAGAACCAGCCACTCATTCCCTGTGTGACCTTAGGCCAACTCACTTAAGTGGTATCAGTTTCATCATCTGTAACATTAAGGGGTTGGACTCGATGCCCTCTTAAGATACATTCAACCCTAAATCTCTGGCAGTATGGCAAGTGTTCAGTAAACCTCAAGCTGAGCACTTCTCCAGATAGGGAACCTTCTATCCTTGGAGGAAGGGAAAATAAAAGCAATGATCAGTCAGGTATGGGAGTACATGCCTGTAATCCTGTTTCCAAGGAGGCTGATGCTGATGGATTGCTTCACTTCAAGAATTCTGAGCTACAGTAGCACTAAACAGATCAGGTGCGTGCACTAAACAGATCAGGTGCGTACACTAAGTCTAGCCCCAATATTATAACCCTGACCCTGGGAGTGGGTGAGACCAGACTGCTCCAGGAGGGGCAAATGGGCCAAAGGTTAGAAATGGAGCAGGTTAATGTTCCCATGGCTTTCAGTAGTGGGATCTGGCCTGCAAATAGCCACTGTAGTTCCAGTCTAGATGAGATAGGAAAGCCTATTAAAGACATGAACAGAGACAAAGACAAATACAGATGGACAAAGAGACAGAGACAGAGACACAGAAACAGAGAGACAGAGATTTAAAAAAAATACAATAATATTCATCATGGAGCCTGCATGAACAAAATCTTTGTGCTTGGTACTAGGAAAGCCAAAGACTAGAAAACAAGATGTCTCTGATCAGGGAGAGTCTGCAAAAATGTGAAGGGACTTATTCTCCTCTTCTTCTTCTTCTTCTTCTTCTTCTTCTTCTTCTTCTTCTTCTTCTTCTTCTTCTTCTTCTTCTTCTTCTTCTTCTCTTCTTCTTCTCCTCCTCCTCCTCCTCCTCCTCCTCCTCCTCCTCCTCCTCCTCCTCCCGTCTCTCTCTCTCTCTGTCTCTGTCTCTATCTGTCTCTGTCTGTCTGTCTGTCTGTCTCTCTCCCTCCCTCTCTCTATTCCCACCCCACTTCCCAGTTCGGACTATGAACCATGCATGAACTCCAGGCTCCTTCAGCACTAACTTTGTAGGGTGTTTTGCCAGGGAGGTGATGGGTTTACATTTCTCTCATTACATTGCTGTGCCAATGTGAAAGATGACAGAGAACTTCTTCTATTAGGCAAACCCTAACCCTGTGACCATAGTTCTTTCATCGAGTGGGCCAAATGGTTCCTTTCCAAATTCCTGTCTGCTAGCACTGTCCTGTGCCTAATGATCAGCAGAGTTTCTTGAAAGCACCAGCTTTCCAGTGTTCTTCCCACCTATTCACTAGCTTTTTAGTTTAGTCATTTCTTGACCACCAACACCCACCCCCCCAATAGTGATTGCTTTAGTGGAGGCAGGGAGGGAACTACTGACTTAGTTTTGCAAAGTGACCCAAGGGTTTCATACTAGTAGTCTGACCCCTTCCCGATCTAGACCCTTGTCTAAGTCATGCATAAAATGCACTAGTGCAAAATCCCATTAACTGAGAGGGAGGAAGTGTAGACTCCACTTTTCTGACTGCATTCAAAGTTTGGTGAGGAGAAATAACCCTTTTAGCCTGTCAGTCTGGAAGTCCCCCTGAGTAGTAAATGTACTCTACTTGAGACTAGAGGATCCAGGAACTATCTATTATTACCATGGCCCTGGGATCCAAGTAGAATGTCCTTGCCAGACTGAGGAGGGAAGGGAGTGGAGAGGAACAAGGAAGAGATACTGATTCTACTTCCTTATGAAAGGGGAAGAATGACTTCTCAGAAAACGAGGAGTTTGGGGTGAGTTTAACTCCAAGGACTAGGTTTGGAAGAGAGGACTGAGTCACACAAGAAAAGAGAAAAGAAAGTCTAGTTCTTGGTAGTACCACCAGGATTCATAAACTCTTTTCTTCTGCATTCCTATGTAGTGAAACCCTTAAAAAATATTTTTTTTAAAGTAAATAATTGGGGTGGCTAGGTGGCGCAGTGAATAGAAGGTGGCCCTGGAGTCAGAAGGACCTGAGTTCGGATCCGGCCTCAGACACTTAACACACACACAAACAAAAACCTAGCCGTGTGACCTTGGGCAAGTTACTTAATCCCAAAAATGCCCTCCAAAAGCAAAAAAAAAAAAGTAAATAATAACAGTTCATAATTACATAGTACTTTAAGGTTTGCAATGTATTTTCTGTGTATTGTTCCCCTCAGTCCTCATAACGACCCTGTCAGGTGCAGTAGAGGCTAATAGCACCCCCATTTTACAGATAAAGGAACTAAGGCTCAAAGAAATTAGGCGGATTACTCTATTGTGTCTGAGCTAGAATTTGGACCTCACTTTACCCACTGTAGTATTCTGCTTAGAACAGGGCTGAACAGGGCAAGGGAGAAAAGGAGATGGATATTATTCTCTCATTCCCACTCATTCTCTGCCTGAGAGTTCAGGCCACCAAAGCTGGTGGAAACCCAGTTCAGAGAAGAGAGACAGTGGCAAGGAAAAACCAGAAGAGGAGGCCCGAGAGCCAAATCCTGGGGCTTGCTGGTGGAAAGGATGAGGTCAAGACATGTAGTAGGCCTTTGGCATCATGCCTCCCTTCAAAAACTCTTCCCCAATCCACATTCAAATTAACTGTGATGAACTGGTAAGCCTACCTGGGTCAAAAATTTCCAAAGAGCAAGAAGCTGGAGTGAGAAAGCTTGCTTTCATCAGGTAATTTAACATAATTCTATTTTGGTTAAATGGTTTGCTTGTGACAGCACTAGATCACCCAACGGGCATCTGTGTTTTTCTGATGAGGATTATTCAGCCGGTTGGAAAATTGGCCTAGCCCATGTTACCAGTAAATGTGATTACCACAATCAAAATACTCATTTAATTTACTTGAGTGTTCTGCATGTCCTCCTGTATCCAGAAGTATTACACCCAGCTCTGAGGAAATGATGTTAATGTGTATTTATTGCATTCCCATTGAATGTATAATATGTCTGTTGGGCTTCCCTTGGGCACTGAGAAAGCCATGAGAAGTATTAAGCCAAGTTCGGAAACCACAAACACTAATGGGAGGCCTCCCACGTGTTGCTACTCACTAACACATGGTGAATAGTTATCTCCTATCTTGTGTCCAAGATTCTCTATTGCTTCCATGAGTCTGTCAAGCATAGGCTATTAATTCCTTTTTGTGATGACTGATTAAAGCTGGCCCATTGAAAAGTGAAAACAGCAGGTACATTAGCTGACTGTATTTTGTATATCATGCCAAGTAACTTGTTTAACTGATTTTTTGGTCCATTCAGGTAACTGGATTAATTATTTTGGCATTGTATAGACACACCTGAGGCTCCACACTGTGGTGGAGCTACTGGGAATTGAAGAAACTTGTTTGCATTCCAGATATACCTACACAACTCCGTGAAGGGATGACCTGGAGCCATCTTGGCTCAGTTCTAGAAAGTTAATTGTTAATTTTCAGTGTAAGCATTTGTACCTCAAGAATGGGCAAACACTACATATCAGGGTTTGATTTATTATTTTGTTGGTGGTCTAGACTTAAGAAGGTGATGCAGCAAATATAAATAATGAAGATTAAACCTATAAGTGTGTGCTGAATAATTTTGGGAAAATTGGCTGTTAAACATTACAAGCACAACCTTGCTTCCATGGAACATCACATTCAAACCATTTTGGTCTGTCCTATCCAGGGTATGTAGACAAAAAAACTGTGGGCTAGCTGATGAGATTTTTCGTCTTTTCAGCCAGTTATTTTAGTGCTAGGAAGACTTATTTTATAGAAAAAAAAAAACATTCAGTCTCCTGCTTCACACCATAAGTACCATGTTTACAAGAGGGTCAGAACCTTCTACTTGAGGAAGGAAGTAGCCTTTTGGAGTTAAGTAAAAGCAATATTAAGCAACGATGGATTGAGGGCTATGGTTTAGAATAGTACATGAATTCACTTGGGCTTTCCTTTAGTATTATTCTATAGAGGGAGTTTATAATCTAAACTTGTAGTTATTGAACTGGAATATTGTCTTCCTTTGTGTCATCTGAAGTCTCTTGAGTTGGGGAGCAAGGAAAAGCCATGGCAGAAATTAGATCATATGGAGGAACATATTTGGTAAACCATGAAGCTCTATAATGAGGTATTACTATTATTATTATTATTATTATTATTAATTATCCTAATTAGGACACAGAAATAACTTTGGATTCTCAAAGACAATGGATTACAAGCTTTGCTGAGTCCTACCAAGATGAACAGACTTTGTGTATGTGGGTTTAGTCACAAGTTGATAACCAATGTGCTTCAGGAAGGTGTGTTCATAGAGCTTTGGCCATCAGCTGATAAATATTGCTGGCTATACCAATTTATCTATCCCACCTTCTACTAAGGGAAGAAGCCATTGTAATGTCTGTCAACACAGGGATTTAGGTATAAATATGTAATCATGAATCACAGGAGCAAATATTTTGAGCTTGAAAGACCCTCAGAAGCTGTTTTATATGTGGCAGTCCTCTCGTTTTATATGAGGCAAACAGATACTCAGAGAAGTCAAGGGTCTTGTTCAAAGTCACACATACAGTAAGAAGCAAACCACTGGATTTGAATCTGGGTCTTCTGACTCCAAATTCAGTAGTTTTCCCACTGAATAATACTGCCACTCCTTGAAGTCTAGGACCAACTGATCCCTGCCTCCCTCTTTAGCTGATAATAGTCACAGAAAGCAAAAGACACTTAACAGAGGTAATGAGGTTATTGATATGTTAATGAAGTATTCAGTTATAAAGATGCCTCTGTCCTCTGCTGCCCTTTACTTCCTGTGATTACGTCCTGAACTTTTTGGAGTAGGGGCTTGGGAAAGCAACTCATAGCAGAAAAGAAAGCCATAATAGATTCAAGAGTGAATTCATGGCAAATGGCCAATGAGAGCCAAGCTTCAGACTAGCCAACCATAGGAGCCTAGCTGAGCAAGCTGCCTAGCTGAAAAGGTAGGCCTGTGGGGGGAAGGGGCTGAGTGAGGACCCTACAAGAGAGAAATGACACTGGGGTACTGAAGTACCAAAGGCAGAAGTTGCTTTGGCTCTATGTGCTCCCTACATGTGTACTTCACTCCTACTGTACTGAGTTTATGCCCATTCCTCCTACATATGCTATATTTATGGTACAATACTATATACTCAAGATTTATATGGAGTGGGGATGTTGTATAACTATTCTTTTTACCTTGCCATTTTAGTAAATGACTATGCTTTGTGCTAATTATATCTACTGGCTCATTGTTATGAAGAAATGCATTGGTGGGGGCTCAGTGGCTATAGTTTTAGGAGACCTGAACCAACTGACGACCCTTCACCTGAAGGTAGCAGCTGTTCTCTGGGGACCCAACTAGTCAGCGTAAGTTCAATTTTGGGAGATAGCCCAGAGGGTGTTTTATGCAAGCTTTACCATTACTACTACTTATGATGGATTTCCCAAACCTAACACAGTTGTGATCTAGGCCCCTACTGTTGAGGTTTAGGAGTGCTGGGACTCTGAAGTAACAACACATGGGCCCTGCTTAATGAATTGGACCCAAGTCTTTTTTCAACCAAAGACAAGATTTGTTAGAACACCAATAGAGGGTGAGCATGATTCTAAAATCCTGTATGTTGGCCAGACTCATAAGGAATGTGAGCCACTTAATGGAGGCAGGATGGATCCTATATACAGAAAGACTGTGGGAGAGAGAAGGGGTCTAGATGGAATTAAGAGAGTTGTGGTCTAGGTTGGGACCAGGTGCTAACAAGGAAGGACAGTTAATTAACCGGGAAGGGCTGACTGCCCCCAGAAGAACACAGGGCACCTGGGCTACCTGGGCAAGAGGCTTTTACTTTTTGGGGTCCACATCCAAAGACATGGTATTCCTTTTGGGGGTTCAGATCCCATCCCCATCACTACCATATATCATTATCCATGTGGTAAAGACATGAGGAGAAGCTAATAAAACCTATAGACAAACTGAAAGTCCTCAGTAAACAAAACCTGGCAAGCTCCCAGGATGCACAGGCCATACAGATTTCTTATTTTTCCCTCATAGAGAACATATTATTTGGCAATCCTGATCTCACCCCTCAGCTTCATAATTCTATTTGAAGTAGGGTGTGGGGTACACCCTCTCTTTGTACCCTTTGTGAAGACTCCTCAGAATGAGAAGAAGGGAGAGAGACTATCTCAAAACCAGAGACAGAGTTTTGTAAGACTGGACAGACCTGAGTCCTGGGTTTGCTAAGAAATTACACAATCTAGCACCCTTCCCCCCTTTCCTTGCTGTCAATCAGCCTTAAGTCCTTCAGGAATTTTAGGAATTTCTTAGAGCCCTTCCCCCTTCTTCACTTTGGCATTTGCCAAATAAGGATAGGTACATTTGGATTGGCTATCCCCTATTTCCTTGTTTTTTGTAAGCCCACCTCCTAGCCACTGAGAGATAGTAGTGGGCTTCTTTGTTCCTTATCATTGGAGGAGATTTCGTGTAAGCCTGCCTCCCATCAGATGGGAGAAGGGACAGTGGTGAGAAGGGGCTTGACTTTGTTAGGTATAAATTCTTGTTCTATCTTCTGTAACACACCTCATTCCTCTGGTTTGTACTGATGGAAGGGATGCCCTCTTCTCACGAGAATTGAATAAAACTTCCTGTTCTTTCCTTGACACCCCTGAATTTTAATTTTGGGGGTAAAGGATTTTTGGGGTCCCCATATCCCACACAGTGGAACCACTTACCTGAGAGGCAGCATGATGTAAGTGAATTAACTCTGGACTTGGTGTCAGGAAGAATTGGATTTAAATTTTACTTCAAATACTTTACTAGCTATGTGACCCTGACAAGTAATTTAATCTCTCTAGGCCTCAGTTTCCTCATTTGTAAAAGAAATGGTTGGTTCCATGCCCTACTAATGCATTCTGAGGGGTCATGGGATCACCAAAAGACTGGACTATTAGACAAGGTCATCTGGAATGAATTCACAGACTCAAGCATTCTTTAAGTGGCAAAGGTTTATTGTAGCACCAATAAGGTAGACAGAGCTCACTAAGGAACTTGTCACTTAATAGGAATGATGCTAAAGCTTATATAGGAAAAGCAGTGGATTAAATGGCAGATATGCTAATTAGGTGATAACTTACAACCTTGGTCACAGGCATTATTCACTACTATAACCAGGGGAAGGGGTTTCCCAGGGGTGTACTTTTGGTTTGTTATGTCTGTAGCAAGATAGCTTTGAGAGCTGAGTTCTCTAGCTTGATTTCTGGATGGAATATGATAACTTTGGGAATCAATACATGATAATTCTGTGGTTACAAGATAGTCCTGTTTTTACAAGAGAATTTCTTCAGAGGTCAGCTTTTTCTTGTGATGGGGAAAGATGGTTTGCTTTACTGGGGTCCATTTAGGAGTAATTGCTAGATATAGTGTCCTTGGGTTGGGGAGAAAACTGTCAGTGATAGTGTTTTGAAGCTAGGGAGAAATGTGATCTTGGAATTGGGGTCCAATCACAAGCACCCAAGCACCCCATCACTACCAGCTATAAGACTGTGATCCTATGATACCCCCTGACTTTGAGGAAACCCAATTTCCACACATTTTCTTTACCATTTGGGTTATCTACTTTATACTCCTCTGCTGATGATTGATGCATGCCTTGACCCTGACACTAGATTATCTACTGTGATCAATGAGAATAAGGCAGTAAAAAAAAAAGTAACAGTATATGATAACTCCCCATGGATGTGGGAAGCATCACCATGAAAACTGGGCCTGTCAGCAGAAGAAACCTCAGCTGTAGCAGATTTTGGCTAGAAAATATTAGTCTACAGAGCCAGGTGGAGATTCTGACAGAGAGAAAATGGTGATCCCAGGCCAACTTGGTCACCTTTCCTGAAAAAGTTACAGACAGAACTACAGAAACCAACAGCTTTATAGCACTGATTCCGGTTTAGTTCAAGCCTAAGCCTTGCAGTTTTATCACTTTGTGACATTTGTAATCAGTTTAGCTACCTGCACTAGCAACTGAACCGGATTATTTCTGACTAATCCAGTCCCTGGTGACTACCCTTCAGTGGCCATTTTCTAGACTTGTAAGGAACTTTGGAGGACTCTCAATGGATGGGTTGTCCATTATGACTCAAGTGATAAAGGAGGTCAGCTTCTATCTTGAATATCAGCTTCTTGAGGCTGCTAGGAGGAAAGTGCTTTTTAACCTAAAAGCACTGTGTCAATCACACAATCCTTTGCAGACATTTATTATGTGCTTTTTAAGGTGTTAGGTCTGTGATAAGCAGGAGGGATACAAAAAAAGGCAAAAACAATCCCTGTCTTCAAGGAACTTAAAGGGAGAGACAATAAATAAATACAAGATACATAGAGCAAAGCTCTGGAGGGGAAGGCAATAGCAGCTGGCTAACAGAGAAAGGCCTCCTGAAGAAGACTGGATTTGAGCTAACACTTGAGAGAAGCTAAGAATTCCAAGTGTTAGAGGTGAAGAAGGAGAACATTCCAAAAACATAGAAGGAGATGCAACATTGTGTGTGAGGAAGAGCAATTAGACCAGTCTGGATGGATCATAGAGTGCATAATTATGGCTAGCAGATCATATAGTGGCTTTAAGTTCTGCGAAGCACTTTAGAGCAGCTAGGCGGTGCACTGAATAGAGTGCTGGGCCTGGAATCAGGAAGATCTGAGTTCAAATGTAAGCTCAGACACTTACTTTCTGTGTGACTCTGGGCAATCACTTAACCCCGTTTGCCTCAGTTTCCTCATCTGTAAAATGAGTTGGAGAAGGAAATGGCAAACTACTACAGTATCTTTGCAAAAAAAAAAAAAAAAAAACCAAATGGGAGGAGGGTGCACAAAGAGTCGAAAAGGACTGAAACAACTGAACAGCCAAAAAAAAAAATCCCCAAATAGAAAACTACCAGACTTCTTAAACTAATCTCAATCCTTTTACCACTCCACACAACAATTCAACTGGACTTTCTCAATGACCAATGAAAAGCAAGTATCTCCAAATTTAGGCAGAAAGTGAATCATGGTGGCAGTGATCCATGTCACAAGAGGATTCATTGTCCCTTGCCTCAGCATCCCCCCACAGCTATGGAAGCTTCATGCCTGGTTGTAGAAGCAAGCACCCTAGCATAACCAGGGTGGCTGCCAACACAGGTTCTTAGATCTGCTTTTCTAAAGGAAAGCAACTCAAAATGGGTTAACAATCTTGCTTTAATCAAATATATGTTATTTACCTAGTTCAGAGGAAAAGGTAAGCACCCCAAACTTCAGAGAATACAGAGGTTACAAGCAGACAAAAAATAAAGAGAGAGAAACAAATCAGCAGACAGGCTTCCACCTGTCCAACCATTACATCCATACGTAGTCAGTTACCAGAAAGGGAAGCACCAACATCTGGGTTTTCAAAACCGTGGAGGGGAGGGGGTGGGTAGGGCTCAATGGCTGCCCATTGAGCCCCAAAACAAAATCTCACATCAGGGTATATATAGCCTTCTCCTGGCTCAGAGAATTCACAGCCCTCTTGACCCACTGCACAATCACAAAGTAACAAGATGTGGGCATTCCTGAAAAACAAGCCTCCTGCCACAGGCTCCATTCAGCCTCTTAGGGGCAGAGTATATTTTCAAATCAAGGAAGGTTCTCAGAGTCACTTAAGCATATCAAAGGGCCTAGGGGCAGGGAAGATCTTAAATTCCCATTCCCTTTTTTTGCATCCATCAAATTACTTGAGCCCAATTTTTCAGAAGATAGGCCCCAGGTTGTCTCATTTTTGAACTTCCATTTTCACTGCCTTACTAATCAAAATAAGCAACATCATTACTACATACATTACCTAATCCACTAATGGGGAAACCAAACTTTAGAGCCTTACTTCCTTATCTACATCTCATACCAGCAGAACAAATGACTAGCTAATGTAGACCCACTATGAGAAAATGGTAGCAACTCTGTAGGGTCAATGCTTTGGGTCCCACCTTGAACTTTGTGGGACTGTGGTATCAAAAAAGTAGAAACTGGGCCACTAAAACATCCATAAGAATTTCTGTGGGTCACATATTGACTTAGTTTTTAAATATGTTAACTGTGTTTTAATGCATTTTTATTTATTTTGTTAAATATTTTACAATTATATTTTAACCTGATTCAGACCATACATAAGAGTGTTGTGGGCCACATGTGGGCCTAGTGTGTTGTGTTTGATATCTCTTGTATATCATGTATTGATCCTTCCCTGACAGGTCGATTTCATAATAAGTTGATGATTTTGGGAGGTCTACTAGGTCTGAACCTGACTTTCTTCATCTTTTTTTTAAATTATTTTTTAGTTTTCAACATTAATTTCCACAAGATTTTGAGTTACAAATTTTCTCCCTGTCTCTCCTCTACCCCCCACATCAAGATGGCAAGCATCTGAATACCTCTTCCCCCAGTCTACTGTCTCTTATATCCTCCCCCATTGCCCCACCCTACTCACCTTCTTATAGGGAAAGATGGATTTCTATATCTCGTTGCCTGTATCTTATTTTCTTGTTCCATGTAAAAAACAATTTTTAACATTTGTTTTTAAAACTATGAGTTCCAGATCCTCTCCCTTCTTCCCTCCTCACACACTCCCAACTGGAAAGACAAGCAATTCATCACAGGTTGTACATATGTAGTTACGCAAAACAATTCCATAAAAGTTATACTGTGAAAGACTAACTATATTTCCCCCATCCTATCTCAACCCCCATTTATCCTATTTTCTCCTTTGACCCTGTCCCTTTTCAAAAGTGCTTGCTTCTAACTAACCTCTCCCTCAATCTGCCTTCCCTTCTATCATCTCCCCTCTTATCCTCTCTCCCCACCCACTTTCATATAGAGTAAGATACCCAATTGAGATTCTATATTATTCCCTCCTTAAGCCAAATCCAATGAAAGTGAGTTTGACTCATTCGCTTTTACATTCCTGCTCTTCCCCTCTATTGTAATGGCTTTCTTTTGCCTCTTTTATGTGAGATAATTTACCCTATTCTATCTTGCCCTTTCTCCTTCTCTCAATATATTCCTCTCTCACCTCTTAATTTTATTTTTTAGATATCATTCCTTCTTATTTAACTCATCCTGTGCCCTGTCTATGTGTACATGTAGACACATATACATACATATATATATACATATACATATATACACCCACCTATACATACATACATATATATATATATATATATATATACATATTACACATATATATTCCCTTCAAATGTCCTCTTATTGAGAAAAGTCTCATGAGTTACAATTATCATTTTTCCATGTAGGAATGTGAATAGTTCAACTTTAATAACTTCCTTATAATTTCTTTTTCCTGTTTACCTTCTTATGCTTCTCTTGCTTCTTGTATTTGAAAGTCAAATTTTCTGTTCAGCTCTGGTTTTTCATCAAGAATACTTGAAAGTAAAACGGGGGAAAAAAAGTAAAAAAATTGTAACTCAAAATCTGGTGGAAATGAATGATGTAAAACAGAAGTTAATAAAGCATTTGTTAAAAATTAAAATTAAAAAAAAAGAATACTTGAAAGTCCTCTATTTCACTGAATGACCATATTTTCCCCTAAAGCATTATATTGTTTTGCTGGGTAGGTGATTCTTGGTTTTAATCCTAGCTCCTTTGACCTCCACAATATCATATTCTAACCCCTTTGATCCCTTAATGTAGAAGCTGCTAGATCTTGTGTTACCCTGATTGTGTTTCCAGAGTACTCAAATTGTTTCTTCCTGACTACTTGTAATATTTTCTCCTTGAACTGGGAACTCTGATATTTGGCTATAATATTCCTAGGAGTTTTCTTTTGGGGATCTTTTCAAGAGGTGATTGGTGATTTCTTTCAAATTCTACTTTACCTTCTGGTTCTAGAATATTAGGGCAATTTTCCTTGATACTTTCTTGAAAGATGATGTGTAGGCTCTTTTTTTTATCTTGGTTTTCAGGTAGTCTAATAATTTTTAAATTATCTCTTCTGGATCTATTTTCCAGGTCAGTGATTTTTCCAATGAGACATTTCACATTGCCTTTTATTTTTTATTCATTTGAATCTGTTTTATAGAATCTTGATTTCTCATAAAGTCTTTAGTTTCTATTTGCTCCAGTCTAATTTTGAAGGAATTATTCTCTTCAGTGAGTTTTTGAAATTTGTTTTCCATCTGGTCAATTATGCTTTTTAAGGCATTCTTGTCATTGACTTTTTGGGCCTCTTTTGCCATTTGGGTTAGTCTATATTTTAAGGTGTTATTTTCTGCAGTATTTTGGGGGTCTCCTTTAGCAAGCTGTTGATTTGCTTTTCATATGATTTTCTTGCATCATTCTCATTTGTCTTCCCAATTATTCCTATACTTCTTTTGCTTGATTTTCTTTTTTTTGTTTTTTTTCCCTTAAAACAAATGCTTTATTAAGTTCTGTTTTACATCATTCATTTCTGCCAGATTTTGAGTTACAATCATTTCCCCCCCATTATTCCCCTACCCAACCTCCCAGAATAGTAATCCCACAAGATATTGCTTCCTCCAATCTGCTCTCTCCCATACCTTCTCCCATACCCCCATCTACTTTTCCATTAGAGGAAGGTGAGTCTTTGTATCCCAATGCCTGCACATCTTATCTCCCTATTACAAGCAAAAGAGTATTAATAATAGTATTTATATATATTTGAAACATTTAATGTTACGACCTCAAATTTCAGATCCATTTCCTTCCTCCCTTGTCACCCATTCCCTCTTGTGAGATAAGTAATTCAGTATATGTTGTACATGTCTAGCTATGCAAAACATTATCATAGTAGATATATTGTACAAGGCTGCTTATAATTCCCTCCCACTCATCCCACCCCCCACCTGGTCCATTCCCTACATGATCCTGTCCCTCTTTTATAGTGGGTACTTCCAACCTCCCCTCACCCCAAGGATGCCCTCCCATCCATCATCCCTCCTCCCATCCCCCTTCCCCCTATCCTGCTGCAGGTTGAGATATCCCATTTAGTTTGTATGTCATTTTCTCCCTGAACCAAATTCAATGTGAATGTGGTTTTGCCTTTTTAGCCTTCCTTATTCTCCCCCTCTTTTGCAACCACTTCCCCTTGCTTCTTCTGCATGGGATAGTTTACACTACCCTGTCTCTCCCCATCTCCTCTTGCCACTTTCCTCTCTCACCTCATAATTTCATCTCTTGAGTGTTCTCCCTTCCCAACAAATTCAACTTATACCCTCTATCCATATATAACTGTAACCATATACACACACATTCACATATGTATTCATGTGACCACACCCCCTTCTTCCATTATTTTCATAGTGAGAAAGGTATCATCAGTCCCAGTTATTGCTTTTCCATATAGGAATGTAAATAGTTCAACTTTGATAAGTTCCTTTTGATTTCTTTTCCCTGATTACCTTCTCAGGCATCTCTTCCTTCTTGTGTCTGGATGTCAAATTTTCTATTCAATTCTGGTTTTTTCCTCAAGAATGCTTGAAAGTCCTCTATTCCACTGAATGACCATATTTTCCCCTGAAACAAAATACTCA
Organism: Gymnobelideus leadbeateri; assembly: GCA_011680675.1. Lineage (NCBI taxonomy): Eukaryota > Metazoa > Chordata > Mammalia > Diprotodontia > Petauridae > Gymnobelideus > Gymnobelideus leadbeateri. The sequence continues at coordinate 254,720 of WOXC01001791.1, forward strand.
GTTTTGCTGGGTAGGTGACCTTGGGTTCATTCCCAGTTCTTTTGCCCTCTGGAATATCATATTCCATGCCCTTCGATCCCTCAGTGTAGAAGCTGCCAGGTCCTGGGCTATTCTGATTGTGTTTCCACAATATTGAAATTGTTTCTTCCTGGCTGCTTGGAGTATTTTCTCCTTGATCTGGGGATTCTGGAACCTGGCTATAATATTCCTGGGAGTTTTCTTTTTGGGATCTTTTTCAGGAGGTGATCGGTGGATTCTTTCAACCTCTATTTTGCCCTCTGGATCTAAAACATCAGGGCAATTTTCCTTGAGAATTTCTTGAAGGGTGATTTCTAGGTTCTTTCTTTGATCATGGCTTTCAGGTAGTCCAATAATTTTTAAATTGTCTCTCCTGGATCTATTTTCCAGGTCAGTGGTTTTTCCCATGAGATATTTCACATTGCCTTCTAATCTTTCATTTGTTTGGATCTGCTTAACAGCATCTTGATTTCTCATAAAGTCATTAGCTTCCATTTGCTCCAGTCTAACTCTGAAGGAATGAATCTCCTCAGTGAACTTTTGAGATTCTTTTTCCATCTGGCAAATTCGACTTTTTAAGGCATTCTTCTCCTCATTGCCCTTTTGGGCCTCCTTTGACATTTGAGTTAGTCTATTTTTTAAGGTGTTGTTTTCCTCAGTCAGGCTGTTGACCTTCATTTCATACTTTTCCTGCATCCTTCTCATTTCTCTTTCCAATTTTTCCTCCACTTCTCTTATTTGATTTTTAAAGTCCTTCTTAAGGTCATCTATGGCCTGCAATCCGCTCATGGTTTCCCTGGGGCTTTTGGAGCAGGACTTCTGACCTCACAGTCCTTTTCCTGCTCTATGCCCCCAAAATAGGAGTCTAGGGTTGCATTTTTCTGTTTCCTTTGCCTTGGCATGCTGCTGCTTAATTACTTGACTTTTGGGCTTGTTGCCACACTATGGCTTTAGGGCCAGATAGAGGAATTTTCGTCCCGAACGTGTGGGGGGCAACTTCCGTTTCTGGCAAGCTGTAAACCCACCCACGACTTCCACCCTAGATCACAATCCAGATCCAGGGAGGTTAAAGCAAGAGCGATTACCCCCCAAGACTGATCGCTGGATCTCCCTACAAATTTGCAGGCTGGGAGCCGGAGCTGCCTCTGAAAACTACAAAATGGCGTGTCTCCTCAGTGGCTTCTAGCCCCCAGGGGAGGGAGCTGACGCATTCCCTAATACAGGTCCTAAAGTCCATAGGACACTAACCTCTTACTTTGTCCTAGGCATGTCTATGTTGATAATTCTGGAGTCGCCACAGCTCCTGGTGTTCTGGGGTTCCTCCAGCTGGCTGCTGGCCCTGCCGCCCTGGGGCTAAAACCACGGCTCATGCGGACCTGGGCTCGGCTCGGCTCCTGCGCTCTGTGTGCTGCACACTGCCAGGTCCCAGACCACTGCGCTGGTCCTTCCTGCAGGGCTGCTGGGCTGTCCTCAGCGGGAGTTTAGCTTCTCTGTGTCGTTCTGTGGGTGCTGGGGCTCCAGAAGTTGTTCAGAGTCCCCTTTTACATCGTTTGGGGGGAATCTGGGGGCAGAGTGGCTTGGATGAGCTGTTTCTACTCCGCCATCTTGGCTCCTCCCCACTCTTTTGCATGATTTTCAAAATCCTTTTTGAGGTCCTCCATGGCCTGTGGCCAGTTCGTATTTTTCTTAGAGACTTTTGATACAGGAGTTTTGACTTTCCTGTCTTCTTCAAGTTCTGTTTTGATCATCTTTTTCACCAAAAACCTGATTCTATAGTTTGATTTTGCTTCTTCTGTTTGCTCATCTTGCCAGCCAGTTATTTGAGTTTTGAGCTCCTTGCTATGGTAGATCTCTGCTTCCAAAGTGGAGAGTGCTGTGTCCCAAATTTCTATGGTTTTGTGCAGCTGTTGTCAGAGCTTTTGGCAGAGCTATGAGGAGGGTACCCTCTCTGCAGCCACCACAAGCTCTGCCACACTAGCACTCCTCACCCCAGGACCACCACCCAAGACTGTGACCCAGATTCAAGCAGATCAAAGCAAGAGCAATTACCTTCTGACTGGTCACTTTGTCCCCCTATGATCTGTAGGCCTGGAGCTCAAGAGGCAGGCATGTGGCAGCAACTGTCACTGCTAACACCTCCATCACAGGGGCCTGACCATGCTCTTCTCTCACCCAGTTCTAACAGAGATCCCCACTGACCTTTTGCTTTGTTTTTGGTGTTTAGGGGTTGAGAATTCTGGAAACCACTGTTTCTGGCAACCACAGGAGCTACCTGTGTTCTCCTGAAGTCTGCTGCAGCAAGTCTGTGCCCGGGTCTGGGTCACTGCTGGTCTAGGCTAGAGCAACTCACACAGGACTATGTTCTATTCCCAGCTTGGTGTAATAGACCCTTCCTGTCAGTCTGCAAAGCCGCCTTCAGCAGGAGATTTGTTTTTTTCTGTCACTTTGTGGGTTCTGTAGCTCTGAAATTTGTTTAGAGTCATTTTTTACAGGTATTGGAAGTAGCTGGAATGGGAGTTCAAGCAAGTTCCTGCTTTTACTCTGTCATCCTGGCTCCACCCCACTGACTTTCTTCAAATTCAAATTATATTTTGGACCAGCTACTTCTAACTTCTCTGAAAATAATCCTTTGCCTGCCTTGTCTCTGGCTCTGATGACTGCTTTTAGATTTTCAGATATTATATTACCTAATATTTGCATAGGGCTTTGAGATGTTCAAAGCACTTTGCATCTTATCTTGTTTGCTCTAATAATTCTATAAGTTAGATGCTTTTGCTATTCCCATTTTATAGGTGAGGAAACTGAGACTAAAAGAGGTTGCCCGGGGTCACACAGCTATTAATTAGCTGGGGGGAGGGGCTAATTAAATCCAAGAAGTGGCTTTTGTTCTGAGAACTTTAGAATTCTTTAAACCAGTTGAACCTTAACCCTTTTTTCGACACTAATTGCCCCTTGTTTTCTAGTAGCTCCCCACTGACTCCCTCACAGACCTGCAAAAGACAAAAATAAAATGGGAGGCAAGAGCGAATTTGCATACTGCTGAGAAAGAAAGACTGGGACAGGAGTATACTGGAACCAGCTCTGACCTGCACAATCCTTAAATTTTCATCATGACCATTTACAAATCAGAAATCAACTGTTGCTAAAATGTTTGTTTGTTGTTTTGTTAAGTATCCAGACTTAAGAAAGTCATCGAGAAAATGTAATAATATAGATTAAATTTAAGGTTTTGGGAGAGCCAGACATTAAGCATTTACCATCATACCACTGGTTATAGATAACCTCTTTCTATGATTTCATCTAAGAGAGATGATTCTGTCTAGGTACAGGAATAATACATAAAATGATAATGTTAGTGTTAATGGGGGAATGTGTGTGTGTGTGTGTGTGTGTGTGTGTGTGTGTGTGTGTACATATAATGGAGGATAATGATAATGTTATTGGGGGAATTTAAGAAGTATACAGTAGGTGCTTAGTGACAGTAGTAAGCCCATAGAAACAGGGAAGGGCATAATGCAAATCTAAAGAAAGAAATCCTATTTTCTATCCTATTTTCTAAAATACCCAAGTCTCCCTAACCCGTTACATTTTGTAATTTCCCCCAAGGGAACCAGAATCCTTCTTTATTTCTCCCCACTTTAAGAAACCATTTCTCAAAATCCAAGATCATGGATTAGTGGCTTCATCATTTTCTCTCATTGTAGTTGGAGTTGAATAGACCCCAGGTAACAGTTGTCAGAAAAAATTCTCTTTCCTCCCTGCCCCCATTTTCAAAGGAATTCTGCTTCTAAGGTAGCAGTCTGTAATTGAGCTAAATTTCATAATGACTGACACCTGGTGGCTTTCCCGCCTCCCCCAAAAGAAAGGTACAATGAAGTCTTTATAATAAAAAGAAAGCAGACTAAGGGCATTGACATTGGAACAGGGAGAGCTATGGAAGTCACTGTGCTTCCCAGAGATTGAAATTCCCTTTCAAACACAAGCGTAAAAGGTCCAGACTGTCTTTAACAACTGTTCCTGATCCTTGTGAATATGCTGAATGGGTCCGGAAGTCTAATGAGAAGAGCTGGCTTGTGAGCTATTCAAAGCTCCCTGGTAAAAGCAGCCTTTTGTGAGCTATATCATTATGCTCCCTTTAAAACTAAATCGGGAAAATGAGGCTTACAAAAATGAGAATCGAGTGCCTTTAAACATAGGCCAACAGTTTCAAGCCTTCCAAGATCTACAGTCTGAGTTGAGGGGCATTATTAAGCATGTTGTGGCAAGGCAGGCAACTTGAAAGGTCTGTCTGTGGTTTAATGGAAATGGAAAGTGTTTTAGATTAGAGGTAAGAAGATTCAAGGTCAAATCCTGGCTCAGACCCTTCTTAGGTGCAAATCACTTAATCTCTCTATGCCTGGATTTCATTGTCTATAAAATGGGACTGTTAATGACACTAGTTCATAAATTTGACATAAGGATTTAATTTTTTAAAAAATTCTGTGAAGTGCTAGATAAAGCATCTTGGCTTACAGGATACAGTACTGGGTTCAGAGGAAGACCACTATCTCAATTTTACTTCTGACACTTGCTTACCTCTGTGATACTAGGCAAATCATTTCATGTGTATGGGCCTTAGGCCCATAGGATATCTCAGCTAAGTCATAGACAATACCATCTGTGTTGGTGGTGAATGGTACCCAAGAATGCCCCATGCTAACAAATATCACACATCTTTCCCCTGTTGGAACACATATTGATACTTCAATGAAACATTTCCTTAAGGAAGCTATTTGTACCAATACTTAATCCTCTCAGACAAGCTTTCTTATCCCCTGGTCCCTCTATTCCACATAATCTCTCTTTGGAAAAAGGAGCCTATGAGAAAGACTTGCTTAAGAAGCAGAACACCTTCGTTCTGGTGTGGACCTGGTGGTTTTGACAGTGGCTACAGTAATAAGAGATCCAGTTGGGATTTGGGTAGGACAGGAAGATTGAATAAGTGAATGAATGAGTGAATGAGTGAAAAAACATTTGTTAAGGACCTACTGTTGAGGTATGGAACCATAAACTGTTGAGGTTTAAGGTTTAGGGGTGCTCAAGACCCCAAAATACCAACACACTTAATCCTGCTGAAATAATTCAACTCAAGTCTTCTCTCAGTCAAAGTAAAGCAAAGTTTATTAAAAATTTACCATAATGGGTAAACTCTTATAGAGCCTAGGTATCTGTGATGCTTGCATTGGGCAAGTGGGCCAGAATAATCTGACACAGAGTGAGTCTGCATTAGATAATTCTCAGCACCTTCATGGAGGCAAGATGGGGTCTTACATATAGAAAGGTTGTGGGAGGATTTAGGGGTGGTCTAGAGGAGGAATTTGAAGAGGGTCTTGAGGAGGAGTCTAAGGAGAATCTTGAGGATTACAGGTGTGAAGTAGCTGGACAATGGAGGGCTAGGCTAGTACCAGAGATTTGGGTGGAGTGATAATGAAAGGCTTATAGCTTCAGGCAAATTCCTCATCAAGTGGGAAGATTCAAGGAGAGTTCAAGGGGGTTCCAAGAGCCTGTATCCCATCATTCCCCCCTCAAACAAATGGGACTCAAATTCATTTGGGGTAGAGGATGAAGATCTCAGGTTCTCAAAGTGCTTCCTGCTGGTAAGGGGCATAGAGCTGTCCCTGCCTCTCTAGGTCCCGTTTAAGGGGTCAAACTTCACATTCAAGGGGTCAGACTCCAGAACATGGTTGATGCCATGTCAAGTGGGCTGGAGAACTTGGATTCAGTCAGAGGTTGGTATAGCCTGAGTGGTCATCTGGATGTTGATGGCTTGAACACTGGAGGAGACAAACCTGGCAAGTTAAAGACCAAACAGGCACAAAAAATACAGAGAAAGGACAATTTCCCTGATACAAAAGACAGTTTTCCTGGTTGGAATTAAAGATGACTATGGCAAGGCCAATACATAAAAGGTCATGTTTGATAGGGGAGTTTTTCCACTGTCAGATATCCCCTTCCTTTCCAAATTGCTCCATGGACATATAGCACATGGAAAGCAATAGCAACTACAGAATCTAATAGTTTTGAAAAACAGGTAACTGGCCTGGGGTCAGTTCCTAAGGAGTGCATTAGGACTCCCAAAGCCTTTCCTCTTCTTTCATCAAGTTAGAGAGTGAAAGGTTTTTCTAGATTGGGTAAAGCTAATGCTGGAGTGGTGGTCAATTTAGTTTTCAGTCTCAAAAGCTTTCACCTGGTCTGGGCCTCACTCTGCACAGAGTGAGTCAGGGCCTTGAGTAGCAATTAATGGTTGCAGTTCCTCCTAGGCCTTGGGATTAATTAGATATGGATAGCACTGGGGGAGTACTTTAGGATCTCAGAGGCAAACGAGGGCTGGGGTGGCAGAAGTAGCTCACCCAGGAATTCCCTGATCCCAAACAACTGGCTCAACTATCTCTCACACTTCCAGGGGAACATGGGGACATCTGGGAGGCTTAACTAGAGAAAACTGGCTTCCAATTTCATCATCAGGCCACTTCCCAACAAGGGGACAGGCTAAGAGGAGAGCATAAGGAAGGAGCATTCAAACAACAGATCCTCAAGTAGGCGGGGCACTGGGGATATCTGGAGACATCTCTTAGTTTCCCCTTCAGTGTCCCTGACCTAACCTGTCAAAGGAAGGGTAGAACCAATTGGTTAGAACAGAGAACTTAACCATAATAAAGTGGGTAACCTTACCTTCAGCCTCGATGTTTGCCCAGGGTTCAGCAAGAGAGATGGAGAAAGTGGGAGCACTGCCAAGCTCCAGGCTTCCCTGTCATTCCAAGTCTTAAGAAGACTGGAGGACAGGGTACTGGGAGGTGGCTCTACCACTTTTCCAACCCTGGGGACAACCCTTCTTCCTGGTCAGATGGACACGGTTCTAGAGGCATTGGTTCCTGGGGCTCCCTCTGGAGGGGCACCTTGGTGGGGCACTCCTTGGACCAGTGACCCTCCTTGTAACATCAAAAGCAGGTTTCCCCACTGCCCAAGTAACTGGCTTCTTCCAAGGGCTGCTCTGGAGGGGCTTTTCCTGGCCATGGCAGTGTATCAAACATGTTCTCTGCCTCTGGTTCTTTCCCTTCGTTCTTTCTTCTCTGCTGCAACTAGGTCTCTGTTGTCAAAGACTCCCAAGGTTGCCTCCAATTGGGCCTGAGGTGTTTGGGGTCCCATTGCCAATTTCTGCAGTTTCTTCCTAATATCTGGGGCAGACTGATTAATGAAATACATGTTAAGGATTGCTGCTGCTTCTATCAAGTCAGGATCTAAATTTGTATGCCTAATAGCTTCTACCAGTTGGTCATGGGAAAGGGCAGGGTTTTTCCTTTCTCTCTGAGTAATTTCCCTAATTTTTAGATAATTTGCTTGTTTTTGCAATGCAGCTCTTAGGCCTTCTGACTGGCAAAGTACCATATGGTCTCTTTTTCCCTTATCCTCACGCATTGGATAACCCCATCCTGGGTCACTAGTGGGGACAGCAGCTGTTCTTGGGGGGGTGTTTTATGGGGTCATTGCTAGCTAAATGATCCCCCAATTTGGGGGCATGTTCCCAGATTCTCCTCTTTTCCTTGGTGGGACAACAGGTAGAGAAAAGGATATGCAAACTACTCCAAGAAAGCTCAAATTCTAGGGATATATCTCTAAAACTGTTAGTAAACTTTGTGGATCTTTAGAGTATCTCACGAATTTCTCTCTAACATGAATGAGATATGAAATGGAGAATGGAACATGCACTCTAGTTGTTCCACTGGATGAGAGAGGCACTTCCCTTAGGAGAAAAAGGCCTGAAGGCTCCATGGGGAAGGGAGCTTGGGAAGGGAGATAGGAAGTCCTAATTCTTGTATGGGAGGGATTGGGAGGTGCTAGCTAAACTGGATCATACTACAAGACCAGGGGATCTGGCTGGCAAGAGGGAAGATCAGCTGGCACATGAGGAGGGGAAGGGGTCAGAAGAGGAGATACCCCAAAGACTGCCATGGGGGTAGGACCTAAGTGGGTGTTGCCTCAGGGAAAGGGGCTGCAAGGGGAGATGCAGGGTGGGAGATATGGATGGTGAAGGAGGAAGGAAACAAGGACTGTTGGCCTAGAGGAAAAGAGAAGGGAAACCAAGGGGAAAGGGGTTGGGGAGCAGCAGGAGAGGACCTGAGCAGAAGTCACTGAAGGGGGAGGGGCTGGGGCCTAAATCCTGGGGGCCATGGAAAGGGGGTCATTTAATTGACCCCCATTGGCTCTCAGTGGAGGGGCTCTAGCTTCAAGCATCTCACAATCTTTACTGAGAACCATGTTCCAAGAGAGTTCAACAAAGGCCATTATGTAGGTAGTTTCTATCTGTCTTTCTTCTTGGTGATAATATAATTCTAACTGCAAGAGAGTATTATCTTTTAAAGCCCCCAAAACAGACCATGCTACATGGTCTTCTAGGTGATACCAAGGCCAAACAGTGTTTCAAAAGAACACCATCTTTTTCTTTTTAAGTTCTTTAGAGAAACTAGATTTTTCTCAATGTTGTAAAAGACAACCCAAAGGTGAACTTTTGGGAGCTAAAATGGATCAAGCCAATACAAGTTTAGGGGCTGGAAGTCCCTTCCCCCATAAGGGAAGATGTAATGGGAATGTAAAGGGAATGTAAATTTAAGATCTTCCCTGCCCCTACGCCATTTGATAGGCTTAAGTGCACCTGGAGCCTGTGGTAGGAGGCTTGTTTTTCAGGAGATACTTTGTGATTGGGCAGTGAGTCAAAAGGGTTGTTATAACCCTGATGTGATTCCTTGTTTTTGGGACTCACTTTGAGAAATGTTGTGTGATTTGACCAGATGAGATTCTGGGCAGCCATTGAGAGCCCCTGCTTTGAAAAACCCAGATGTTGGGGCGGCTAGGTGGCACAGTGAGTAGAACACCGGCCCTGAAGCCAGGAGGACCTGAGTTTGGATCTGGCCTCAGACACTTAACACACACACACACACACACACACACACACACACACACACACACACACACACAAACCTAGCTGTGTGACCTCGGACAAGTTACTTAACCCAATTGCCCTCCAAAAAGCAAAAAAAAAAAAAAAAGGGAAAAAAGGAAAAACTCAGATGTTGATGCTTCCCTCTCTGGTAGCTGACTAGGTATGGATGTAATGATCAAGACAGTTGGGGGGTGGCAAGGTGGCACAGTGAGTAGAGCGTCGGCTCTGGAGTCAGAAGGACCGGAGTTCAGATCTGACCTCAGACACTTAATGCACACACACACACACACACACACACACACACAAAAAACTAGCCATGTGACCTTGGGCAAGTTACTTAACCCCAATTGCCCTCCAAAAAGAAAAAAAAAGCAACATTTTTGGGGTGGCTAGGTGGTGCAGTGAGTATGAGTGCCGGCCTCGGAGTTGGGATGACCCAGGATCGAATCCGGCCTCAGAAAATGAGCACCCACACATAAATAATGACTAGCCATGTAACCTTGAGCAAGTTACTTAACCCCAATTGCTTAAAAAAAAACAAACAGACAGTTGGAGGCCTGTCTGCTTGATATGTTTTTCTGTTTTCTTGTAATTTCTGTCTATATACTCTGATGTTTGGGGTGCTGACTTTTTCCCCTGAACTAGGTAAATGATATATTTGATTGATTAAAGCAAGATTGTTAACCTATTTTGAGTGGCTTTCCTTTAGAAAAGCAAATCTAAGAGCCTGTGTTGGCAGCCACCCTGGGTATGCTGGGGTGCTTGCCCCTAAAGAAGATCTGGGAGTAAGCCTTGAAAAACAAACAAAACAAAACAAGACCAAAATAACACAAAAAGGTACCTAAAGTTTTCCCAATTCCTAGCACCGATAGAATTGAAAGAATCAGGCTTATACTTCCAGATGGGGCATCTGTCCTTGTCCTCCATTCTTTAGAAGCTGCATCCAGGTCCATGGCCTCCAACATAGCCAAACTAGACCAAGAACCTGAGAGTGTCAGGCTGAGTACAAGACAGCCTCCTATCTATCTGACCTAATGGGACCTGAGAGGTCAGCGCCAAAAAACACCTCTAAGGTACTTGGAGAGCAAGAAGGGAATAGGGAAAGAGAGAGGCTTAGGTACCTTCCAGTCCTGACTGGAGAAGAACTTGAGATTAGTAATGTTTCCCAGGATCAGGGAACCATAAAATATAGAGGTCAGGGAAAACATAAAATGTTGAAATATAGGGTTTAGGGGAGCTCAAATCCCCAATATACCAACATGCTGGGTCCTGAGGAATGAATTCAACTCAAGTCTTCTCTCCTTGAATCTTCCCACTTGATGAGGAATTTGCCTGAGGCCATAAGCCTTTCATTATCACTAGACCCAAGTCTCTGGTACTAGCCTAGCCCTCCATTGTCCAGCTGCTTCCCATCCTTAATCCTCAAGACTCTCCTTAGACTCCTCCTCTAGACCCTCCTCAAGCTCCTCCTCTAGACCACCCCAAACCCTCCCACAACCTTTCTGTATATAAGACCCACCTTGCCTCCATGAAGGTGCTGAGAATTATCTAGTGCAGACTCCCTCTATGTCAGATTATTCTGGCCCACTTGTCCCACACAAGTGTTACAGATACCTAGGCTCCTTAAGAGTCTACCCATTATGGTGAATCTTTCATAAACTTTGCTTTACTTTGACTGAGAGAAGACTTGAGTTGAATTCTTTCAGCAGGACCAAACATGTTGGTAATTTGGGGTCTCTAGCACCTCTAATTTCAACCTTAAACCTCAACACTGCTATGTGTAACACATGATGCTGAACATTGGGCATAGGAATTGAAGAAGAAGACTGTCTCTGCTCTCAGATATCACACTTTAATTGCAGAGAATGCTACTGGAGCATGTATAAAATAAATAGCATGAATAAAAAGGCCCAGGGGTGAGCATAAATGCAAGTAGCAAAACCCAGGAGTTCTTAGGGTGAATCAGGGTTTCCCTACTGTAGGATGACCCATCCCTGTTGAAAAGAAAGTAAATCTAGAGATAGAAGAAGAGCAGAAATTCTGGGTTTCCCCCAAAAGAGGTTGGTATGGGTATGAGAGATGGGTGAAGGAAACACTAGATGAAGTAAATTTTAGTAGGAAAATTGGAAATAGTAGAGGTCCAGGATGGAAGGGGCACTGAGGAGAGTCCTTAACTGACTGAGTCACTCACCACCTTATCAGCACAGCTGGATTTAGGTTAGAAGATAATAGTTATATTAAAATCATAATTATAATATAAATATTACTATAATAATCATGAAAATTATAAAATTTTGTTAAGTACCTACTATGTACTAGGTACTGTGCTAAATGATTTACAAATACCACATTTGATCCTCACAATAACCCTGGGAGGCAAATACTATTTTTTTTTTCTTTTTGGATGGCAATTAGGTTTAAGTGACTTGCCCAAGGTCACACGGCTAGTTTTTGTGTTAAGTGTCTGAGGCCAGATTTGAACTCAGGTCCTCCTGATTCTAGGGCTGGTGCTCTATTCACTGCGCCACCTCTATGCCCCCACAAATACTATTATTATCCCCATTTTACAGTTGAAGAAACTGAGGCAAAGAGAGGCTAAGTCACTTGCCCAAGGTCATACAACTGGTAATTGTCTGAGGCTGGATTTGAACTTTCTAACTCCAGACCCAGTGCTCTGTCCTCTTAGCTGCCCTAAAATTAAGTATTTCCCCACCACCCTCATTGCTGAAAGCAAGAGAAAAGCTAGTTGAGAGACAACCAGGGATAGAAGAGGTGAGATAGTAGCAAATAGATGAGGTTAGGACATAAATCATTTCTTCCTGCCAATCCATAATGCATCTTAATTATTTCTTGTTTTGGTAATGAGTTTGGGAGGACTCATTTAATTGTTATACATGTATATGTTGACAAATGGATACATTTGCATATTATTGAACAATAATTTGGAAAACCAGAGGTCTAGAAGTTGGAGGGGTCTGAGTTTAAGTCTTGCTTCTGATAGATATCAGATATGCAGTCCTGGGTAAGTCACTTAGCCCCTCATGGCCCAAGAAAACTATCTTAAGACTGCAAATTACTAAGCATGTGCTGATGTGCTTCAGTAGAAGGAATGCAGAGATGAAAGTTAAGAATGGGTGGTGGTTGTGTGCTTGTCCTTCATTTTCAAGGAGGACCATGACATCAGGGAAATGATGATATGAGTTGCAGTTGACTTTGATTTGAGGAAGGGCTGTGCTAGGTCACCAGCCTCACTTTCCCCTCCAGAGCTATCTGGGTCCAGTGGCCACACATTCATTAGAATGACTGGAGAAGGCCCAGGATGCAATGGGAGACCCTGACCCTTTTTTAGGATAAGGTCTTTTCAGGTTCTCACTTTGAGTGAGATAATACCCATTCAGTAAATAGACCTTTTTAAGTAGTTACTCAAGGGATGGCCCCTTTAATTAAAAAAAAAAAATCAAGCTTGGAGGGGAAGACCCTCACAGTTCCTGGCCAAAAGGGAAACAGTTACTATTTAGTTTTATTTTTGGAGGGGGAGGGCAGGGCATTTGGGGTTAAGTGACTTGCCCAAGGTCACATGACTAGTAAGTGTTAAGTGTCTGAGGCTGGATTTGAACTCAGGTCCTCCTGACTTCAGGGCCAGTGTTCTATTCACTGTGCCACCTAGCTGCCTCAAACAGTATTTACATTCACTCTATACTAGGAGAGCAGGTAACTATTGTCCAATCTATGAGCTCCAGAGGGAACTGGGTTTAAGGTTTGGTCTTTGAGAAACAAATCTAGCCAGTAGACCCAAAGGAAAAAAGGCAGCTTTTGGCTATTGAAATGTACCTTCCCCTGGGCAGAGCACCTGCAGGAAAGGAGAAAAGGATAGGAGAAGAGGGCAGGGGTAGGGAGGAGAGGCGAGCTACTAACTGTATGGGTGAAGTAGAAAGAGCATGGGACTTGGGGGGTCAGGGAACCTGGCCTTAAATCCCAGCTCTCCTACTTACTAACTTTGTGACCATGGACCAAGTCACTTAATATTGCTAAGTGTCATTTTTCCCATCTGTAAAATGAGGGTAATCATACTCATATCTCCAACCTACCTCAGGGGGTAGGGTTAAAGAACTCCCTTCATAAAAACTTGGTAAGACTTATATGAGCTGATGCTGAGTGAAGTGAGCTGAACCAAGAGAAAACTATACATGGTAACAGTAACACTGTATGAAGATCAACTATGACTGACAACTCTTTTTAGCAAGAATCTTCTTAGGTAAGAATCCAAGACAGTTCCAAAAGATTCATCGTGGAAAATGCTGTTCACATCCAGAGAAAGAATTAAGGAGTCTGAATGCAGATCAAAGCCTACTACTTTCACTTTTTTGTTTTTGTTTGGGTTTTTGTAATTTTTTTTCCTTTTGTTCTGTTTCCTCTTTCACAACATGACTATTGTGGATGTGTTTTACATGATATACATGTATATGTATAACTTATGTCAGATTGCTTGCCATCTTTGGGAGGGGAGAGGGAAGAAAAGGAAGGAAAAAATTGGAGCTCAAAATCTTTCAAAAATGAATATTAAAAATTATTTTACGTGTAATTGGAAAAAATAAAATGCTATTAAAAAGGAACTCCATAAGTCATAAATATGAGTTATTAAATGTGAACCAAGACTGCATCCTTAGAGATTAAAAATATATTTTTAAGTCCCAAGCTAAGCTGATAGAGGAAGAGAGACTTCTGAAACTCATTATTAGCCAATTGGTTGGAAACAAGACTGCTACAACAAGACATGGATACTTGTTTTATTTTCCACATTGGGGAATAAGTGTCAAAGGCAGCTTTACCCAACACTATCCAGTGGAAGAGAAAGGAAGAAAGGTATTGAGGGATTTGGGTGGAAAGAGAAGTTGGAATAGCTAAAGACTGATGTAATGCCAGGCCCACTGAAGACCAGTTTCATTTCTGTAACTGCTAAGTCCAGAGAAATACAATCTTACAGTTATTTGGGAAGCATTGATGCCATTAAGTTAGAGATAGAAATGTAGAGAACATATCTAAGGGACGGTTCTTGCAAAATCTGAAAACTGCTGTGCATTTGATTTCAGCTGAAGAAAATTGAGGCATCTCGGGATAGAGTCCCTGATCTCATCTTTCAGATATCCAGAAATATAGGCTTTCATTAAAACTAGGTTGGAAAAGAGGCAAAGGGGAGGTACAATGCTTACTCTCTCTCCCAGAGCTCTTCCCTGAAGAAGAGAAATACTATGAATAGTTTCATAAAAAGCAATTTGGGTGAGTTTTTAGTCTTTTGTTTTTATGTCATAGTCATTTCTAAGTACACTTACACAAACAGAAAACCAGGAGTATTGTGAGGTTTATGTGGGTTAATGGGTGTAAAGCACTTTGCAGACGTGAAAGTACTATATAAATGTTGTTGTTGTTGTTGTTGTTGTATAGTATCCAGTCACCAGGCCTCCAGTCTGGTGATGACTTCATTCCACTGCACTCCTGCTGGAACTAGTAATGTTTATAGAGCAATTCAGGGGTGAGCTGGTAAACATTTAACAACAGGGCTTCCTGGAAAAAATAAAAGTATGCCCACATCCTTTTAAGTTTAATTGGCATTAGTAACACTTTCTGAAGTCTAGATAATTAACAAAGCAATAAGACAAACCTTTGTTTATAGTGTTGCTGATGCCTGAGGCATAAATGTTCACAGTAAAAATTTGAGAATTGGCTGACAAGTCCAACACCCCTGCACAAAGCCTAGAATCCATCCATCCTAACAAAAAAAAAAAATACTTGAGGAAAAATAACTAATTCAGTGACCATGTTTAAAAATGTCTATGACATCCTGCCTCTCTAATCCTCCAATCTCTCTGACAAAAGGAGAAAAGTATGTTTTATATATTTTCTGGGACACAGATAATTTATTATAGTTACTTAGAGTTCATCTTTCTCTTGGTGATATTTTTTCTATATTATAGTCACTATATATATTATTCATCTGGTTCTGCTTATTTTATTCTGGATCAGTTCATATAAGTATTTCCATGATTCTCTGAATTCCTCATATGCCTCACTTCTTGATGTGTAATAAAATTACATTATATTCATATATATGGTTTGCTCATTCACATCCTCAATCAATAGGCCCCTGTGGTTAGTTCAGCGGTGTGTGTGTGGGAGTTTGTTTATTGTGATCAAGTCCTCCTAGCCTTTTGACCTATGTGCTATGTTCTGAGGAGCCTTTTGAAAAGTCTGCTTGTTCACAACTATCTCTCCCATGTATCCTGAGTCATCTGTAGTCATTCTGATGATTATCTGATCACTGGATCCAGATGGCTCTGGAGGAGACCGTGAGGTTCCATATCCCTCCCTCACTCAAATCAAAGTCAACTGCAAGTCATGTCATCATTTCCCTGATGCCATGGTTCTCTTTGAAAACGAAGGACAAACACAACAATTTCTCCCATAGCTTGCCATGGCAAATGAAATTCCTGCCACGATAGTGATTCCTTAAGGTACATTTTAGAGATAAGAACATTGTATGGGGTTAAGTGAGAGCCTAGATCATACATTGTTAAAGAGCTTGCTTGATTAACTTAGTGGCAAAATAATTTTTTCTAAGTGCAGCCCAGTGGATCCTTCTTACTTCCAGGATCAAATATAAGATATTCTATTTTACAATTAAAGTCCTTAGCAACCTTATCCCACCTGTATTCCCAGTCTTCTTACATTTTACTTCTCTCCAGGTACTCACTGGTTCTGTAATACCAATCTTACTGCTTTTCCTTACACATGATATTCCATGTCCCAACTCCATGTTATTTCACTGGCTGACATCCCATGCTTGGAATGCTCTCATTCCTCACCTCCTTTTATTCAATTCTCTGACTTTCTTCAAATCTCAGCCTAAAATTCCACCTTCTGTAGGAGACCTTCCCTCACCCCAATCCCATTCCATTGTTAGTGCCCTCCCTCTTGAGATCACCTTCCATGTATACTGTATATATCTTGTAGATACATAATTGTTTGCATGTTGTCTCTTCAAATTCCATGCAGTGATGGGGTAAAAACTCACTTGATGTAATTTCTCACTGGATTTTTTTTAATCATTAATTGATCTGGAGCAAACTAAACTGAGCCTAGAGATAAGGGAACAATTAGATAGTATTGGGCATGAAAAATTCCTTCACAATTAATATAGGGGACTAATTTGCAACAAGAGGAAGTATGACATGCTGCTCTGGAGGGCACTGAAACATACAAAAGGATACTTGTCAGTCATGTATTGACTTAGAAAACCCACACATTAATATTATGTACATTTTTAAATTTTTATTTATTTTGTTAAATATTTCCCAATTACATTTTAATCTGGTTCTACCCACTCAGGAGTGTTGCAGTTGATAGACTTGTATTTGACACCTGGTTTAGAGGATCAAGAACCACAAGCCTTGGAAATGGGAAGACAGATTCAAATGCTGCTTATTACATATACTATCTATGGCACCATGGAAAAGTCACTTAAAGCACTGGCCCTGGAGTCAGAAGGACCTGAGTTTAAATCCAGCCTCAGACACTAGCTGTGTAACCCTGGAAAAGTCAATTAACCCTAATTGCCTCAAAAAAAAAAAAAGAGAAAAGAGAAAAAAAGTCACTTAAAATCTCATTGCCCCCAGCAAACCCTTTTAAGATTGTAAATTATAAATGAATTGCTCATCTGCCATTGTAGAAGAGGGAGTTAGCACAATACAAAATCCCCAAACTGATCCATCCAAACCAAAAACAACACACACACACACACACACACACACACACACACACACACACACACCAATCTGAGTGTAAAATGTGGGTTTGAGGGTACATTTCTGTGTACCTTATTTCATTGTCCCTCAAGAATGAACTCAAAATAGAATGTGAGAGTCCACAGGAATAGACCAATGTCTGACACCAAATACCAAAATCAAGTACAAATGGATACATGATTTAGATATAAAAGCTGATTCTCTAAGCAAATTAGGGGAGCAAGGAATAGTTTTCTGTCAGATTTATGGAGAATGGAGAAATTTATGACCAAACAAGAGATAGAGAACATTATGAAATGCAAAATGGATGATTTTGATTACATTAAATTGAAAAGATTTTGCATAAGTAAAGCCAATGCAACCAAGATTAGGAGAGAAGCAGAAAACTGGGAAAGAATTTTTATAACCAGTGTTTCTGATAAAGGGTTCATTTCTAAAATATATAGATGACTGAGTCAAATTTATAAGAATACAAGTTTTATAATACAAATACAAATTTATAAGAATACCAATCAATTAACCAATTGATAAATGGTCAAAGGATAGGAACAGGCAGTTTTTAGAAGAAATTAAAGCATCTATAGTCATATGAAAAAATGTTCTAAATCACTACTGATAAAAGAAATGCAAATCAAAACAACTCTGAGGTACTACATCACACCTATTAGATTGGCTAAGACACACCAACAGGAAAATGATAAGTGTTGGAGAAGATGTCAAAAAACTGGAACACTAATTCATTGTTGGTGAAGTTGTGAACTGATCCAACCATTCTATAGAGCAATTTAGAACTATGCCCAAAAAGCTATAAAAATGTGCACCCAGCAATATCACTTCTAGGGCTGTATCCAAAAGAGATCATAAAAATGTGAAAAGGACCCACATGTACAAAAATATTTATTGCAACTCTTTTCGTGGTGGCCAAGAACTGGAAATTGAGGGGATGCCCATCAACTGGGAAATGGCTAAATAAGTTGTGGTATATGAATGTAATAGAATACTATTGTGCTATAAGAAATGACAAACAAGTGGACTTCAAAAAAACTTGGAAAGACTTACATGAACTGATGTTGAGTGACGTGAATAGAATCTATCTACACAGTAACAGCCACAATGTGCAAGGACTGATTTTGATAGACTTAGCCCTTCTCAGTAACACAAGGACATAATACAATTTCTTTTTTTTTCCAAATGCTTTATTAACTTCTGGTTTACTTCATTCATTCCCACCCAATTTTGGATTACAAATTTTCTCCCTGTTTTTTCCCTACCCACCTCCCTAAAATAGTGGTCCCCTAGGATATCCCCTCCTCTTATTTCCCAATTACATGTAAAATAGTATTAATTATAGATAGATAGATAGATAGATAGATAGATAGATAGATAGATGGATGGATGGATAGATAGATAGATAGATAGATAGATAGATAGATAGATAGATAGATTTAAACATTTGGTTTTAAAACTTTGAATTACAGACTCATTCCCTTCCTCCCTTGTCACCCACCCTTACTGGGAAAATAAGCAATTCAATATAGGTTGTACATGTGTAGCTAATGCAAAACATTATCATATTAGATATATTGTAGAAGACTGATTATATTTCCCTCCCTCCTATCCCACTTCCCACTTGTTCTATTCTCTATTTTGGTCCTGTCCCTTTTCAAAAGTGTGTGCTTCCAACTCCCCCCCAGCCTGCCCTCCCTTCCATCATCCCCCCTCTCGTCCCCTTGCCCCCTACTCTTCTGTAGGGTGAGATACCTTATTTAGTGTGTATGTCATTCCCTCCCTGAGCCAAATTCAATGAGCATAAGGTTGACCCATTCCCTTATGTCTTCCTGTTCTTCCCTTCCATTGTACCCATTTTCCCTCACCTCTTCTATATGGGATAGATTGCCCCATTCTGTCTCTCCCCATCTCCTCTCACTTCTTGATTTCACCTTTTAAGTATCATCCCTTCCTATTAAGTTGGTCCTATGCCCTCTATCTATGTATATCTGTAAACATATATATACACATTCACATATGTATTCATATCCCTATATACCCTCCAATAAAGACTATATATATATATATATATATATATATATATATATATATGTATATATATATAATCTATCTATCTATCTACATATATATATATATATATATAATCTATCTATCTATCTACATATATATATATATACACATATTTCTACTCCCTTCAACTATTTTCATACTGAGAGAAGTGTCATCAGTTACAATTATCATTTTTTTTCCATGTAGGAATGTAAACAGTTCAACTTTGATAAGTTCCTTATGATTTCTTTTCCCTGTTTACCTTCTCATGCTTCTCTTGTTTCTTATATCTGAATATCAAATTTTCTATTCAACTCTGGTTTTTTCTTCAAGAATACTTGAAAGTCCTCTATTCCACTGAATTACTATATTTTCCCCTGAAACATGATACTCAGGTTTGCTGGGTAGGTGATTCTTGGTTTTAATCCCAGCTCCTTTGACTTCCAGAATATCATGTTCCAGGGCCTTCAATCCCTCAGGGTAGAAGCTGCCAGATCCTGTGTTATCTTGATTGTGTTTCCATAGTATTTAAATTGTTTCTTCCTGGCCTCTTGTAATATTCTCTCCTTCATCTGGGAATTCTAAAACCTGGCTATAATATTCCTAGGAGTTTTCTTTTGGGGATCCTTTTCAGGAGGTGATCTGTGGATTCTTTCAACCTCTATTTTGTCCTTTGATTCTAAAACATCAGGACAGTTTTCTTTGAGAATTTATTGGAGTATGATTTTCTTTCTTTGATCATGGCTTTCAGGTAGTCCAATAATTTTTAAATTATCTCTCCTGGATCTATTTTCCAGGTCAGTGATTTTTTCCATGAGATATTTCACATTGCCTTCTATTCTTTCATTTGTTTCGATCTGTTTAACAGCATCTTGATTTTTCACAAAGTCACCAGCTTCCCTTTGCTCCAATCTAAATCTGAAGGAATGATTCTCCTCAGCAAGCTTTTGAGATTATTTTTTCCATTTGGCAAATTCATCTTCTTAAGGCATTTCTCTCCACATTGCCTTTTTGAGCCTCTTTTGCCATTTGAGTTAGTCTATTTTTAGGGTGTTATTTTCCTCAGTCAGGCTGTTGACTCTCATTTCATAATTTTCTTGCATCGTTCTCATTTCTCTTCCCAATTTTTCCTCTACTTCTCTTATCTGCTTCTTAAGGTCCTCTGTGGCCTGTAACCAGCTTGTATTTTTCTTTGAAGCTTTTGGTGCAGGAGTTCTGACTTCACTGTCTTCCTCCTCTTCCATGCTTTGATCCTTTTTGTCCTCAAAATAGGAGTCTAATGTTGGATTCTTCTATCTGTTTTGCTTTCTTTGCCTGATCTTGTTGCCACTCAATTACATGATTTTTGGGCTTTTTGCCACAGTAGGACTCTGCCACCAGACAGGGGAGCTTCCATCCCAAATGCTGGAGTTTTCTCAGCTGCCAGAGGTATTAGTTGGGTGTCCTCTCTGAAGCCTCCACATGCTCTGGCAAGCTGGTCACACACCTAGGACCTCCAACCTAGACAGCAATCCAGATCCAAGAAGGTTAAAGCAAGAGCAATTACCCCTCAGACTGGTCACTTGGTCCCCCTATAGTCTACAGACCAGGAGCTGAAGTTGCAACGTGTGGGCGACTATGCTGAGGCTCTCAGTGGCTTCTCACTCTGGGGGCAAAAACTAACGCTTTCCCAACTACTGGTCCGAAAGTCCACACTGCACTGACCTCTCACTTTGTCCTTTGCATCTATGTGTTGATAATTCCGGAAACAGCCACAGCTGCTGGTGTTCTGGAGTCCCTCCAGCTAGTGTTTGGTCAGGCCCTCCCTGGGGCTAAGACCTCTGGCTCACTCGGGCCTGGGCTAGGCTCCCAGAGTGCTTTGCTGGCTGCTCCCTGCTGGGCTGCCAGGCTGTTCTCAGTGGGAGGTTAGCTTCTCTGTGTCTTTTTGTGGGTTTTGTAGCTCCAAAGTTTGTTCAGAGTCCCCTTTTACATGAATTGGGGAAGGTGGAAGCTGGAGCTGCAGTGAAGTCCTGTTTCTACTCCACCATCTTGACTCTGCCCCTGATGTAATACAGTTTCAAAGGAATCATGGTGGAAAATGCCATCCACATCCAGAAAAAGAACTATGAAGTCTGAATACAGAACGAGGCAGACTATTTTCTTTTTTTTGTTGTTGTTTTGTTTTGTTTTGTTTTTTCCTTTCTCATGGTTCCTCCCATTCATTCTAATTATTCTATAAAACATGACTAATGTGAAAATATGTTTAATAGGAATGTATATATAAAGCCCATATCAGATTGCATGTCGTCTTGGTGGAGGGGAGGACAGGGAGGGGAGAAAATTTAAAACTTATGGAAGTGAATGATGAAAACTAAAAATAAATAAACTTTAAAAAAATAAAATAGAATGAGCTAGAGAAGGAAATAGCAAAAACCAAAACAAAACCCAAAAGCAGAATGTGAGAGTTTAGGATTAAGCAGGACCTTCCTTAATCCATCACCACCCCCAGCTTGATCACAGATCTTATCACAGTATTTAGAACTTCAATTGTCTTTAGAGATGATCTAGCCTAACCTTTCCATTTTACAGATGAAAAAAACTGAGGCCCAAAGAGAGGAAATAACTTACCTAAAGTCACACAACTAGACTGAGGATCACAAGAGGTCACCAACAGAGAGAATGTAGAGATAAGAGAAGTGGCAACTCTGTTTCATAGCTGGTAAAATGATTTGGGCAGTGGGCCTGGAGTCATTAAGAGGTGAATTCAAATCTAGCCCCACGCACTTGCTTTGTAACTCCTGAATAAGTCACTTAGCCACCATCTGCCTGTTTTCCTCAACAGAAAAATGGGGACAGTAATAACACCAAACTCGTAGGATTGCCATAAGGATTAAATGAGATAATGTTTGTAAAGCACTTAGCACAGTGCCTGCACCCATAATAGGTCCCTAATAAGCACTTATTCTCTTCAGTCTTGAGTGTGAGGGCAGTAGCTTCCATAGGAAAGCTATAAGGTTCAAGATTTCAATGTAAGGCTAGAAAAGGCCTTCAAGGTCCAGTCTAATCCCTTTATTTAATAGATGAAGATGCCCAGGCTGAGAGAGGTAAAGATTTTGCCTAAGAATATTCAGCTAGTAAGAGCTGGTTTGCCAGTCTGGGCCAATTCAATTCAGATTTTCTGACTACAAATCTAACAAACACATCATTGTCCCTGGTCCATTTTCAAGTTCTGGTGAGCAACTAGAACTGCATAGTTGGATAAATTAGTGACCCCTTAGTAGTAGATTAATAGATCTGTGGTGACATTTCATTTTGCATAGTACCTTGGTCTGTTTTTGAGTTTTCATTTCTTCAACTAAACATCTTCCTAATCCAACAAAGAAATTCATTATGATGCCTAGATAAATCCTCTGGAGTTTGTGCATGGTCCTTCTAATTCACACTCCTTAAGGAAACCTATGTTGGCAGGATTTACATTTTCTCTCTGACTCATTCTTGTGTTAGAGCTTGGAAACCAACCCCTCAGGCTAAAGATATGTTTCTTTTTTTCAGAGAGTTCTCAACAGATCTTTTTCTTATCTTAGACATCCCTACCCCGAATCAGCTTATCAGTTATTTTATAAATGCATAAGGAATAAGCTAGATGGCACAGTGGATAGGGCATTGGACTTGGAATCAGGAAGATTCCTCTTCATGACTTCAAATTCAGCCTCAGACACTTCCTAACTATGTGACTCTGGGCAAGTTACTTTACTCTGTTTGCCTCAGTTTCCTCATCTGTAAAATGAGCTGAAGAAGGAAAAGGTAAACCACTCAGTATCTTTGCCAAGAAAATCCCAAAATGTGGTCAAGAAAAGTTGGACACAACTGAAACAGCAGAACAACAAAGTAAGAAATGCCAATGGCTATGAGGTACCTTACAGAAATCATAGAATTCCACAGCTGGAAGGGACTTTGGAGGTCATGGAGCCTTTATTTTATGGATGGAGACACTGAGGGTCACAGAAGTCACTTGGTCAAAGCCACACACACACATACACACAGCAACTTAGTGGCAACTCAAGCCCATGAAAGACAGCAATGGCATATAGTGGAAGGAGGCCTAGGTCATTTAATACCTTTGTGACCTTGGCCAAATGGCTTTGCCTGATTGTATCTCAGATACCTCATTTGTAAAGTGAGAAAGGATGGAGTAGGTGATTTCTAAAGACCTCTCTAATTCTAAATCTATGATCTTATGATCGCCTCTCTTTTCATCCCCAGATTTCTTTCTAAATCAGTTGCTCCCTTATTCCCCAGATTCTCTTTGATTCTTAGAGTAGTTCTATCTCTCAGTATAACTGATTCAATCAATAAGCATTTATTAAGCGCCTACTATGTGTCCGGCACTGTGCACACAATAGGTGCTTAATAAATGCAAAGACAAAAGTAAAATGGTCCCTGTCCTCAAGGAACTTACCTTCTTTTGGGAGAGAAAACATGCACAAACATAGGTGTATTCAAAATAAGAACAAAATAGATACTAAGTGATTTCAGAAGGGAGAACAAGAGCAGCTGGAGGGATTTGGAAAGGCTTTAGAAGGTAATCCCTGAGTTGAGCCTTGAGGGAAACTAGTTATTTTAAGAACTAGTTATTTTAAGAAGTCTAAGTTTTCTAATTGCTTGCCTCAATGTCAAATTCCACTCACCCTGCTGGTGTTCCACATCTCTCCCAGACTTCTTCATTCAATTTTCACCCTTTATTCCCTGGATTTTTTGTTCCTTTCTCACCAACCCTTTGGCCTGTGTGCCTAATCCTTTGGTCTTCTAGCCTGGGTTGCTGATCCATTGCCCCCTCCACTTAAGCCCTTATCTCCTTGCCCCAGCTGTGGCTGCCTGTTCTTCCTATTTTTTCCTTACCATTGGCCCCCTTAAATTATCTAAGCACCTTGCTCCTCTCTCCCTCCAGCCTCTTCTTCCAAATGGAAAGACTACTGACCTTGGCCCATTCCAGCTTATTTTCTCCTGTTGTTGCTCATGTTCCAGAATGATAGCCACATTGCATTGGGCCAGTCACCTCCCAAAGCCAGCATTATTTCTCTGATAGCACCAAGGGATATTGTGTGAGAGGGTACAATCGCCTTCTTCACTGTCAGATGAAACGGTTATGGGAGCATACCACTAAGTCTCTAGTTTCCCTTTGGGCATATGAAGAATGTGCTTCTAATTGATTATCCAGACCTTCCCTAGCCTACAGTTTGGTTTTCTTTGCAGTTTAAATATAAGTATTTAGTGTTTCTGGAGCTTTGCCTATAGGTTATAAAAAAGATACTAAACATTGTGACCAGCTTATTTTTTAACCTTACCTTTAGAGGGACATGAATCCCTCACAAATTGCACAAGTGGTTTGCAATTTCAGGATTCTTCCAGGATGGACCCACAAAAATATACTATTTTTAGCTACCACAGCTTGAGACAGCTTAAGTTGAACATAAGACTGCATCTGAAAAATGTCAAGTTGTTCAGAAACTGCACATCCATTAATCTAACATTTATTAAACATTCAGTTCAGACCCATTAGTTGGTATAGGGGAAAGAGCTATAAAGTCAGAGAACCTGGGTTCAAATCTTGTTTCAGATACATTGACCCAGTGTGAAAAGTTGTCCTGATGAGTATTTGGCCACTGGACCCAGATGGCTCTGGGGGAGAAAGCAAGGCTGCTGACCTTGCACAGCCCTCCCTCTCCCTCCCTCTCTTCTCTCTCTGTCTCTGTCTCTGTCTCTGTCTCTCTCTCTCTTTCTCTTTCCAGGCATTATTCATCCCATTTTACAGAGGAGGAAAGTAAAATTTAGAATAAATTTTAGCGATTTGCCTCTCATCATATTCACATTCTCATCATTCAGTAAGGGAAGTGGGATTTTAACATATGATCTCCTGGTTCCAATAATGCCATGCTATGCTATGATTTCTTGTTTAGTTATTTCAGTCACATCTGACTCTTCAAGATCCCATTTGGGGTTTTCTTGGCAAAGATACTGGAGTGATTTACCATTTCCTTCTTCAGTTCATTTTACAGATGAGGAAACTGAGGCAAACAGTGTTAAGTGACTTGCCCAGGGTCACACAGCTAGTAAGCATCTGAGGCTGCATTTGAATTCATGATGACAAGTCTTCCTGATTCCAAGTCCAGTGCACTATTCCCAATACTACCTTGCCACTCCCATGCTATTTTGCTTCTCATCAAAAGATAATCTGTAAGGAAAAATACAACAGCTTCTTCAGGATCCCAAGCCTCGAAGGACTAGGAAACCCCCCCCTCCACGTCTGGCATAGACCCGTAGATAGAACACCATGGTGTCCAAGGAGCCACATTTGCTATAATTTTGTACATATCTAATAATAACTCACATTTTTGTAGATCTTTAAAGTTTACCAAATTCTCTCCTCACAACAATAACTCCATGAGGCAGATATAAACATATTCCAGTCCTTCAAAACTTCTGGAACTTTTCCCTATGTAGGTCTTCCCTCTGCCAACACAGATCACACACCCCTCCATGCCTTGGTAGGCAGATTTTAGGAGCTGTTGTAGATCCCCTCCATCACCACCACCCTCTCTTAAAAAAATAAAAAGCATCATTTTGCAAGTCAGCTTCTCCATAAAGAATCCCTCCAAACTTTGCAGTGTTAAGCATCAGACAACAGACACAGAACCCATCCCAGGCACATATGTTTAGCCTTTTCAGTATCCCCCCCATCTCCATTCAGTTTCTATATCTTGCTAATTCTACCTCAACAGCATCCCTCCCATCCCTAAGGCCAGTATCCTAATTCAGGCCTTCATCACCCCTTGATCACATTACTGGAATGGTTTCCTACTGAGTCTCTCTACCTCAAATATCTCCCCTCTCCATTTCTGCTCTTCACACAGATGGAAAAGTATTCAAAGTACAAGCCTAATATATTACCCTTCTACTTGATAAATTCCAGTGACTCCCTATTATTGTAAAGATCAAACATGAACTCTTTTATTTTGTATTTAAAGTCCTTCACAATCTGGCCCCCACCTACTTTGCCAATCTTGTTACATGTTGCTTCCCTTCACACACGCTTCAATTTGGCTAAACTGGTCTTTCTTGTATAACTCCTACTTCTGGGCCTTTGTATGTGTCCCTCCATGCTTGGAATGAACTTCTGAACCTCTGTCTCTTAGAATCTCCATTTTCCTTCATGACTCAGGGCAAATGCTGCCTTCTTGATCGTCCTAGATGCCAGTGACTTCTCTCCCAAAATTATCTTGTATATATATTTTGACATACCTATTTAGGCACCCACTCCCTATAGATTGTAAACCCCTTAAGGGCAGGCTCTGTTTTACTTTTGTCATTGTATCTTCAGTACCCAGCATATAGTAGATGCTTAGTAAATGCTTAGTAGTTTGTGGATTGATTGGACCATACAGAACTTGTGCTTCACTAACCCCGTCCTCAAGCACCTTGACTTCGTCTCCTTGAGGAGGACATTAGCAAAGAAGTGGACATTCAGGGAAAATGTAAAAAGAATGGAAGAAAGGGAAAGGAAGGTGTAGGAAAGAAAAAGGGAAATGGTTATATATTAATAAAGCAATGCTGCCCTTAATTGAAATTGTGACCATACTTCATTGATGGTGGCAGCCATTATATAGCAATGAATAAAATAAAAATACTATGACTTTGGAGGCAAAAGACCTAAGTTTAAATCTTAGTTTTGCTAGTTACAAGCCTGAGTGACCTTGGACAAGTCACTGTACCTCTGTGAGCCTCATGCAGAAAATCAAAGATCTGGAACTAAAGTCCCTTTGTCCTCTAAATCCTGTTATCCTGAGTTCAGCTCTCTCTTTAGTATGACACAGAGAGGCAGTGGAAGGTTGAGTTTTAGAGAGTAAACGGTGCTTGGCAGTACTTGACTGAATAAAGCCCATAACTTAGTTATAGAATAATGGGAAAAAGCTAAGCTCAGAGTTTGTCTTCCCAGTAACTGTCACAATGGCAGCTGCTCTGGGTTTTCCTGTTTCTGGCTCTCCTCAGAGCCTTGGAGGCTCTGCTGCTATAAATCAGATGGCTGGTTTTTAATGTCTAATTCAGCTACTCCAGGGGGAAGATTAAAAATTCATTTTTATCAAAATAGAACTAAAATCAAATCAACAAACATTTGATTAAGCACCTACATGTAGAGTGGAAAGGTAATATGATACAGCCATGGAGAGAGAACGGGCTTGGAATCAGGAAGGTCTGGGCTCAAGTCCAGCCTTTGATTGGCTGGATGACCCTGAGCATCTCCCTAAGACTACACAGTGATTGCTGGCCTTCATTGGTAAAGCAAATTTTTACACTAACAAAATCACAGGTATGCACCCAAAAGAAAGTGTCAAATACTAGAAACACTGTATAAAAACTTAAATAAGACATCAAAGAATGGCTGTCTCCAACAGGTGGCTTTAAGAGCGGATGGATGTGATTGCTGAAACGCCATCAGAGATACGTGAAAAATGAAGAAAGGAAGAGATGCGATAGCATCAGAAAAGGCAAATGTTCTAATTTTCAAGAGAAGGAAAAGAAAAAAATTCTAAAATATAGAATTTGACTTCAATTTCTCACAAAATTCTAGAGCTAATAAGCTATTTATTTAATAAAAATTAAAGGGCTGGGTTATGAATCCTTAGAAAGGAGAGCAGTGAATCTAGAGAACTGGTATGCCTTCATCAAGAACAAATCATACCAGACAAACTGTATTTTCTGTTGTAGTGTAACTATACTGATTGATAACGTGAATGCCATATATGTCCAGGATTTCCACATTTGACAGCCATTATACTTGCCTTTGTGACATATAAAAGATTTGAAAGACATAGTTTCTGAGTAATCATTTTATTAATAATGCTAGCATATTAGTAATTTAAAAAATTATTAAACTTAGCTGTCTTTCTTACATCAAACAACAAATCATGGAAACCACTCAACAGTTATAAACCCTTGAAAGAATTGGTGTTCCAGAGGGTGAAAATCAACTCTGATTGGTTAGCAAGTAAAAAGGGGGTGAATATTATAATGAGAGGGCTGTTCTATTCTAATAAGGGGCTGGGGAATGTGACTTTGATCAAATCACCCCCAGCTTTGGTCAATTTTATCAAAAAAATTGTCCCCACTCAAACCAGAGTGGAACACGATGAACTTCCCCACCTGGTCAGGGTCTGAACAAGACAGAGGAGAAAAACAATCCAATTTCATCAGCAATTTCCTTAAGAAGATGGTTTGGCCCAGTAGAGAATTAGTTTTCAGAGAGGAATATATCCCCAACATTAACAGTTAATTGTTTACTAATTACTTCTCTTGCCTTGAAGATAAGATAGAAAAAAAGTGGTTAGAAGTTAGTCTGGTAAGGGAAATTCAGGAGTACTGTAAATACTAGGTTGTGTTTATAAAATAGACATTAGGAAAAAGGTGCCAACTTGGAGAGAGATCAATAATGGAGAACCTTAGGGATCTGTCTTTGGCACTTTACAGGTTGACATTTTTATCAATGATTGATAAATGCATAAATGACCTTATTATCAAATTTGCCACTGACTCCAAGCTGAGGGACGAGAAAATGACACAAAATTATATAGGCCTTTAGGTAACCTGTAATCTCAATGTGAGTTAATAGTACGATAAGGGATAGGAGATAGACAATAGAGACTGGACCCATGATTTCATTGGTTTAGGGAATTTCCAGGTGAGGATACTTCCCCTACCAATGCAGGCTGGTGCCTTCTCTGCAACCTCTATTCTTTGGGAATTCTATTCTAGAGAACCAAGAGGTTTAATTAACCTTGCTGGAGTCACACCTTAAGTGTCTGAAACAAGATTTGAACTTGGATATTCCTGACACCACAACCATCATTCTATTCACTGAGCCCCCTAGCTATGGATTACCCAGCATGAGTAGCATCATAAAAATAATAGTAACAAAACATCCCCCTGATGGGCCACACTCTACCACAACTCCATGCAGTGTTAGTTGGAAAAGTAGGCACACATAAAGAAGGTACTAGTATTGAGGTGCATGAATGGGAAAAACATTTGGCCGAAGCAACTCATACCCCGGGAACTATAAAATCCTCATGTCCTCTCTCTTCTCAGGGTATCATGCTGCCTCTTCCTCTGGGTACAGAATCTCTGCTGGGCTCCCCAAGCCTGCTTCTCCCAGTAACAACTTCCAAAAGCCAGGACTGGCCTGGCTCTCTTTCTCTCTTTTTAAATTTATTTTATTTTCAATTCACAAAACAAACATTTCCATAAAATAATACAATAAAAAAGATGGACATGGAACTGCAAATCTACCATGTAAAAATTGCTATTCCCTCCAAATATAAACAAGTTATAAATTTCTCTTCCCCCTTTTTTTTCCTTCCCCCTCAGTGTCCCTCCCCCCATTACGTGCTAGAGATGACTAACATTAGACACAAATAAATGTGTGTATATGCCTGTGTGTATATGTATGTACATGTGTGTATATGTATATATGTGTGTATACTTATATAGATATATATATACATACACATATATATGGATATATATACACATATACATATATATGTAAAATTATTCCATGCATATTTCTATTTATTCTCTTCTTGGATCACAGAGTTCACAGTCCTCAGAGACATCACCTATCTCAACTCTACCTTCTATAATTTCATCAGTTGGTGGAGGGGAGGCCACCTCCTCCCAATACACTATAATTTTTTTTCAAAAGAGTTAAATGTCATTTTTAGGCTTTTTGCTGTCAGATCAAAATTATACAAACGTTTATCAACAGATAAAACTTTGAGCATCCTCTGATTACTACTATGAAATGGTGTGTGAAAAGAGAGATGTATATCTGCCAAAGGTGTTTGTCACTGTTTGGAGGAGAGCCAGCACAAAGTCCAAATGGGAAAGATATTCCCTATAAATGATGAATACTTCCAAATGTCCCTTTATGTGAATGACATTCTGTAGATCGCATCAAACCCTAGGAACACAGAACTTCCTAAACAAGATACATAACTCAAAAGACTTTTTGTTAACTATACACACCATTAAAAATCAAGTGAATGAAGTTTGCAGGTTGTCTAGGTTTTGTTATGGGGTTGGCTGAGCCACCCATACAGTACAGAATATGATATATATGGCATATGCACAATGACATAGCTTGAATAGACATTACAAATGGACGGTGATCTGGGCCCAGAGTTGAACAAGAAAATTAAAGCTGGCTTCCATCGTCTTTGGAAAGTTTCACAATGCACTTGGTGAGCCCAAGCTTCTCCATAAAACCATTTTCATCTTTTTAACAATATTCTTCCAGTGATGCTATATGATTATGTCATGAAATTCTACAGTCTACAAATAATTAATAGTGAGGGTTACCTGAAAGGCGATGATGAACATGAGTTTGCTGCAGTTACCAAACCCAAATGACATCATGATTGAACACTAGGGGCTGCTGTGCAGCACGAGAGCCTGAGCCCTCTGGCTTTCTCTTTCCCGTCAAAAAGGGATGGAGTCAAGATCCCCAGAGACTACAGGGCTAGAGCAGAGGCAGAACTTTCTTCTCTAAAGCCTCCTAACTTCCCCTTCCTTTCAGGTAAATGGGAGCCTGCTTTACCCTCTGGCACCTGTGCTCTCATTGTCAAAGGCACCGCTACTCCAAAGACTCATTACCTGAGTTCAGGTTTTAAGGCTCTGTTTACGATCATTCATAAAACTAAAGTGTGACTTGATAACCCCTCCAAGAGAAGTCTATTACCTTCTAATGCCAGAACTTCAGGGACTTGACAAAGATAATCTGTGAAATAGCAAACCCCTCAAAGTCAGTCTTTAGAGCACACTCTGATCTCACATGCCCACAGACAATAGAAATAGACTCCTTTTAAAAAAGAAATCAAGCTTTTGAAGTAACGTCAGCATTGGTGGACAGAAAAAAAGGAGGATTTCATTTTTTTTTGTTTAATTTTCCCTAGCTCTACTCTAAGGGAAAAGGGAGGAGAAAGAGGAATAGAAAAGAAGCTTCCCTTCAGCCCTTATGCTTCAAAGTCTCAGTCCCCTTTCTACTCCATTAAACCAGTCTCTCTTTTCCCATTTCTGTGATTTTGGCTCCCACTTTCTTGCCAAACCACCGACTCCTAATCCAAGCATCAATTCTACCCACACTCTCTATGCTGACAAATCTTATCCTCTCTTATCTGAAACCCTTCTATCTCAAATCCATGATCTCAAATTCCCTTCCTCCAGGAAGTTTTCTCACCAATACCTAGAAATTTAAACGAGAGGCAAATCATCCTCATCCTCATCACCATCATGCTGGCCAACATTTACATAACACTTTGAGGATTGCAAATCTCTTTAACAATATCATCACAGAGATGATTAGAAAAAAAGATAGGTCAATCACAGAGTGAGAGTGAGAGGTAAGCAAACTTTGGAACATTTCTTAAATTGTAGCCTATATGGGCAACTAGGTTATAGCTATAGTATATAACACAACAGTGTTATAGAGCACTAAGCTTGGAGTCAGGAAGACCTCAATTCAAATCCAGCCTCAGACACTTACTAGCTATGTGACCCTGAGCAAGTCACTTAATGCTGTTTGCCTTGGATGTCTCATCTGTAAAATGAACTAGAGAAGGAAATGGCAAATCACTGCAGCATCTTTGCCAACAAAACCCCGAAATGGAATCATGAAGAGTCAGACCCAACTGAATAACAACGTGAATAATCATTTATTCTGCCTCTGGATAGAAACAGCCTGGATTTTATTAGGGTGGCAGGATATATTGTAAGTATTCAAATGCTAACCACCATCTACTGGCAGGAAAACAAAAGCCCTTGGTGGTACTCAATTGCACTTTTCCTATTCAGATATCAGAAATGAAGACTGGATTTCAGCACCAGCTTTGTGTTATCAGCAGTCTTTTTATAAGAGCTCCAGACGCCCATGTGTCGGTACTTCATTGCATGCCTGCCATGACCTTCTCTGTACTCTGTGTCATGCATCATTTTGCTCAGTCCTCTCTGCTACTTGATCTATTAATTCTCTGCCACGCAGCAATTCAGATTAAATAGCCCCATCTGGATCTGAATATGCTCCATGTCTCTCAGGGGACATTGCAGGAATCAGGCAGGAGAGAGGAGATGACACTAGCTGTTTTTCTCAGCTATGCCAGAAGAGACCACATTTCAAAGGTGTGTGGCTAAGCACTGCCGGGTTTAACAACTATCTTTGGTATGAGAACATGGGAGAAAGACTCACAATAAAAGAACAGCCTTTTAAAAACTGACTAAGGTACTATTGTTGCTTTTCATTCACTAGGGTTCAACTACCCTGAGTGACTGTCAGTAAATGGCGATTACTCAGGCATAACAGGGTCTAGAGAGGGCAAATGTAAGATGTGAAACCAAGTTGAGGAAGAGGATTTGAAAGGC
This sequence comes from Gymnobelideus leadbeateri, assembly GCA_011680675.1. Classification (NCBI taxonomy): domain Eukaryota; kingdom Metazoa; phylum Chordata; class Mammalia; order Diprotodontia; family Petauridae; genus Gymnobelideus; species Gymnobelideus leadbeateri. The sequence continues at coordinate 287,018 of WOXC01001791.1, forward strand.
ACTACTGTGATGGGAGAGGGATATACAGGGAACTCCCACTCACCCAGCAGGGTGGGGGAAAGGTGTATTCTGGCTAATTGAATATTCTGGTTAGCTGAGAACAACCATATTTATTTACAATCTAGCCCTATGCTTTGCATATGGGTAGTATGCTATTTTTATGCTACACATATTTATTTACATACCAATTTTCAAGGAACACAGGATAAACAAAACAAAACCTTAAAAATGTAGTAAAAGATTAGTCTTTCTTGGATTGTTTAAAAGGTCCCATGGGATCCAACAGGGCCTTGGGAGTGTGAGTATGAACATTAGGTCTCATAGTATATAGATAGAGAGAGTGTATGAGACTGGGCAAAATCTGTACTGAACCTGCTTCCAATCTATCTTTCTAGCCTTATCTCATGCTATTGCCCCTGTTTACACTATTCTAGAATCAAGGAGTCTCAAGAGAGGAAGAAATATTAGAGGCTGTTTGTCCAACCAAAACCTGAACAAAATTCCATTCTAGAACATAGTTGATGAGTGACCATCCAACCTCTGCTTGAAGACCTTCAGTGAGGAGGAATTCATTAATTCCCAAGGTAGCCTATTCTATTTTTAGACAGATGTAATTGATATGTATAATATGTATATTCTGTCTATCTATCTACCTGTCTATCTATCTATCATCTATCTATTCCTCTACATATATGTGTGTGTAACAGTGTGTGTGTGTGTGTGTGTGTGTGTGTGTGTTCTCTCAGACTTAGGCAGGCTTTCTTCAGTTTATCACTATGGTCTAAACTCAAAAGTTTTAAGATATAGCCTTTTTGTGAGCCTCTGTCCTCCCTGAGAATGAGCAATACCCAGTTAAGTTTTATACCGTATTATGAAAGGGGGTGGGAAGGAAGGAAGGTAGGAAGGAAAGAAGGAAGGAAAAGAGAGCAAAAGAGGGAGGGAGGAAGAAAGGAAGTGAAAGAAAGAAAAAGGGAGGGAGGGGAAAAGGAAGAGAAAGAAGAAGAACAGAAGGAAAGAAAAGAGAGAGAGAAGAAAGGAGGCAGGAAAAGAAGAGAAAAGAAAGTAAGAAATAGAAAGAGGGAGAAAGGAAAGGAAAGGACTAAATAGAATGCTAACATCAATAAGAGTATAGCTACTCCAGAAGATGGTAGAGCTGGAGTGGGGAGAGGGGGAAGAGGTGGGACAGGTAAAAAATTGTTCTTCTGAAAATTATAAAGAATTTGCCACTTCCTTAGTATTTCCTCTTGATCAAGGTGGAGTATATAACCCCTCAGGAATTCAATGGACTTTCCAGCACCTGATCCTCTTGGTGAATATGGTCAGGTTAACGGCTAGCATTGTCATCAGATACATATTAAATGAGGAGTTTGTATTAAATAAATCCTAAAGACTCTGCTAAGCATACTTTACAAATCTCTCATTTGATACATTTTGTGCGTTTTTTTACAGTGCATATTGTTACAGAGCATTTAATAGGTGGGGAACCTAAAGTTAAGTGACTTGTTCAAGGTCACACAGCCAATAAGTATATGAGGATTTGAGCCCAGGTCTTCTTGACCCCACTATCCAATCTACCATATTGCCTCTATAGTATAAGGTGCTTGAAGATAAGAATTTTGTCTTCTATACTTTTGTATCCTCCCAACACATATCTCATTGAAATGCTTGCCGTTGCTTCAGTTTTTGAGAATAGAATTGAACTGACCCAAGAATATGCCTTGAAAGTTTTTTTTTCTTTCCTTTTTCTTGTATCTATTTTTAATAGTAAGGACTATAGTTTTAAAACAATATTATGGCATCTGTGAACTCAGAAACTATTCTATTTGAGAGATTGTAGCTTTAGTTAAGAAAGAACAAAAGGTTTGAGAGACAATAAATCAATATTTATTAAGAACCTACTTTGTGCTAGGCCCTGAGCTAAGTGCTGGGATTTCAGCAGAATATTGCTGAATAGCAGATTAAGCCAGAAAACCTAAGAGAATAGACAGAAGAATCTTGGACTGGCAAGGTAGATTTGGGATCAGACAAAAGAGCATATACAACATACTCCAAAGAAATTATTAAAGGGGAGAAAGAATAAATGTCCTCAGCAATATTTATGGAGTGTGAAAGGGAGAAGGAGGCAAAAGTGTTGGACAGCTGGTTAGTTTCATTTTATTTTTTAAGTAAAAATAGCAAGTGCAAATTCTAGATATTACAAATCCCCTCCCAAAAAACCTCATAATTTTATTTAATATATTTATTATTTGTTATAGTTACCTATGGTATCTTATACCTCCTCCCCCACCAGTCTGGGTACTTCATGATGGTGAGATTTACAACCTGTGGGACCTTTGACAAGTCACTTAACCTTCCTGGGCCTCAGTTTCCTTTTTTATTGTGTGTTATTTTTCCTTTGTTCTCAAAGAGGACCATGACATTAGGAAGATGATGCCATGACTTGTAAATGAATCGAATTTAAGTGAAGAAGTGTTGTGCAAAGTCACCAGCCTCAGCTTTCTCTTCTGGAACCACCTGGGTCTAGTGGCCAGATATAGACCAGGATGACTGGAGATGTCCCACTTCCTCTTTTATAAAGTGAGGGACTGGACTAGATGAGCCCTGAGATCCCATCCAGCTCCAGATTTTTTTTCCTTGTATTTGGCACTGTTCTCTGCACACTGTTGGCATTTAATAAATGTTCATTGAACCAAACTGAATAGACTACATAAATATGGAATGTGCTGGGGACATCTTTCATGGGAAATCACCATTTCAAAATTGACCTAGTTCCAGCCACTACTCAGCACTATTTTAAAACTTCCCATCCCTAACAAGGCTTTACTAAGCATGAACATGTGTCAGATGGTCAGTCATTCCTTCTGTTGCCTTAACCACCTCTTCACGCTTGGCCCTTCACCTCGGGCATTCCTTAGTGGTTTTAGCTCTTTCAGCACCATCATTTCTCTCTCAGACCTATTTATTTTACAACTAACCATGTTCAAGTATGTGGGTTGCAGAGCTGATCTGACTAAATAACAGACTGACATTTCTCCCAGACTTCCCTCATGGCAGGATATGGTTTGCCCTCAGTTCCCTCAGCTGTTTACAGTAATTTGTTATTCATCTGCCTCAGAAGAATCAGAAGGCTTTCTATTAGCAATTTATCCATTCCAGAGTAGTGGGATTCCTGGGTATCTGCTACAACTGGTGAAGCTATAATTGTGGAGTCATTCGGTCACTTCTAGTGACCTAAAATCTCCATCTACATTAAGTTTAAATGACATTGGTGACCCACAGGGAGTCCCACTGGAGCTCTTGTTAACTCCTTTCTAAACTCCACCTGTTTCTGTCTAGGGTATCTTTGTCCAAAGGTGCAAACTCCCAAACATTCATGATTTTCCTCAGACGTATGTTCTGACAAGTAGTAAAAATTAAGCACCAGCTTGCTGAGATGAGCCATGAGCACCAAAGAGGCAGAGAGGAAAATATGTTCACCACCTCTTCTCAGGGCAACTGAATTTCTTACGTGGGCCCTGTAGGGTTTCCAAAAGTGTATTGGCTAGACTGAGCACATTGCCAGAGTCAGAACTGAGCCAACACATCCAAGGGCCAAAGAACTCTCTCTAATCAGAGAAAACTACCCAAGAGTTGTCATTTTTAACTCCTTGCTAGATAAAAGGACAACAAATCTTTTCCTCAGTCATATGAGACTCATTTGAGGGCCACGAGACAAAATTTCAGAAGGATGCTACTCTGACCTGAATGAAATGAATGAAAAACACACTACTGAAATCTGGAGAGGATGCTAACAGGGAGAAGCAAGGAAAGAGAAAGTAGATGCCATAGCTGGTTATACAGTGATAGTAGCAGGAGCTAAAGAAAGGGTAATTAGGAAACCAGGTGAGGCAGTCTCTGAAACCATGGAGATTCACTAAGCAGGAAGGTCAAGGAGCTTGGTCCATTGAGTCAGGGGTTAAAGGTCAGTGAAAGTATAGATATTTGTAAAAGAGAAAGCTCTGCTTTGAGGTCAAGAACAAGGTCCCCTAAACTCATTCTGAGAAGAGGTCAGAGCTATAAGAAGTCGACTTGTTTCAGTAAGGTCTAAAACTCAAAGTCAGATCCTATCTATTCCAGAAAAGTTTGACTGATGTTAGTGTTGTTTCCCCAAGGGCATTCATCCTGTTCCTTCTAAGGTTTACATTGTGTGTTTTGGTTCTTCCATCTTTTAAAATTCAATTCAGTGGTGAAATAAACTTCCTTGCTCTTGGTAGGGAGATGGGAAACAAAATATGCAGAATGTTGTATATGCTGTCTGCCTCTACTCCTTCCTCTCCCTTGTTTTGTCTATGGCTCAGTTTTGCTCATAAATAGATAGGAATGCAGAGAGGAGGACAATACTGAGAAATCATTGTGGTAGAAAAATAAAAAGGACTTTAATAAAATAAAAGAATTGAATTAAAAATTAAGAAAGTTCATTCAATTCTTAGTCTTCAGCTATATCTATACAATCTGAAAAATTCAAAGTTCAACTTATCACACAGCTTGTTTAGACTACATGATATCAAAAGAGCCTAGGCAATGCTGAAGGAAAAAACATCTGGCTGAATGAAAAATCTTAGTCCTATTGGTTCATTGGCACCAATGAATTCAAATCTCCATCTCCTGGGATTGGGTCTATTCTGTGCCAAAGTGGAGTTTCCAGTTTCTCAGAAGGAAGTGTTTATACCCTTGTAGTGGTAGCTGGCCAGACTTTTCCTGAACCTCTTGAAAAGAGGACTCTTAGGCTTTTGAGAGCTTTTTGCTCTTTGAAGAGGTTAGTTCTTTCTGAAGAGTTTGAAATGTTTCGATAAGATGTCATCCAGGCCAGACTCATAGGGGACTTCCTGCCCAACTCCTTCTCTCAGCATTAACTCTGCCAGGGCTAGCAGGATTTCTCAGATGGAAAAGAAGGAGCCAGGGACATAGTGGACATTTGGCAGATCCCTAAAATTCTGCCAGTCAGAGAACTCTCCATGCATGAAGGATTTAGCCTCTTAAGTCTGTCTCCTCTACAATTATCTATGTGCTTCACAGAGCTGGTTTTTGGCTTTCCTTCTGTGTAACTTCACAGTTGCAAGAACCAGTTGGGCCTGGTAAACATAGTCCACTGAGAAATTTTCTTTTTCATGTCGACAAAACCATGGGAGATATCTTTGACTTGGCCTACCCTTAGAAAACAAGAAAGCTGAAACAATTCACTTGATAATTCAGCCCCTCCCAACATACATTGGGTTCAATTATCTGGCTGTTCAGGAGCAGTCATAGGTTTCATTCTAAAATTATTCAAATGTAACTGCATTCTTCACCTCACTTTGGGTCATAGGATATCAAAACCTCCAGATGAAAACTGACGCATCTATCAGTCATTCAGGAACTTTGTCTTAGTTATCTAATGGCTAGACAAACAGAACAATCCAGGTAACTTACTCTGTTTCACTTTTTATCCCATTTTTGGCTTCATAAAAGTACAAACTTTGAAGAGGTAAGCAATGTTCCATCCAAGCTTTCGGATTAAGAAAAAAATCCATAGAATTCTATTTGTCTGTTCTACTATTAATGGTGGCACTGGGAGTGGAGGGGGGGTTTAAATGTCCACTAGATTTGTCTCTGTATCTTGGCCTGAAGACAGTGGCAGTGGATTGAAGGTATGTGGGTAAATATCATGTACAGACAATGCATATTATATAACTCAACTGGAATGGAATGAATATCTCTAGACCAGATTGCTTAATGAAAGGTTTTTTCAAGTATGTGTCTTCTCCCACTACATTGGTTCAAATCCTACCTCAGTAGCAGTGTGACTGAAAGACATTTTACTTCTATGTACCTCAGTTTCCTCTTCTGTAAGATAAGGAAGTTGGATTTAATGGCCTTTAAGATCCCTGCCAGTTCTAAATCTATGGCTCTATAATCTGAAATAGATAGCATATATTATTATTATAGGTTATAAATAGATGATATGTGTTATATGTATAATGAGTTATAACTATATATATATGTATATATATACTACATATTATAAATAGATAATATAGTACAAGGTAATTTTGAGAGGTAGAGGCACTAGCCATAGAGGGTGTTGGTTATTGCCCTTCATTCTTGAGTCAAGTTACATTGTGTCCAACTGTGACTGATGAGACCAATAGGAACTCACTATGTTATACCACAGATCAGGTACAAATAGTCCATGTGAATATTTGGGGCGGATTCTCTAAATTTGCATATCTCACATTTCTTTTGAGTTACTTCAGTTCTGCTTTGCACCTTCTCTGATGAGGGTATGTCCTGCTGGGCAGTCCTGTGCCAGTTTCTCCCAAGTCACACAATCAATACCGAAGTTCTTAAGAGAGACCTCGAGAGTGTCCTTGTATCACTTCTTCTGACCACCATGTGAATTCTTGCCCTATGTAAGTTCTCCATAAAAATAGCCTTTTCAGCAAGTGTACATTTTGCATTCCAGCAATGTGGCCAGTTCATCAAAGCTGTGCTCTCTGAAATAGAGTTTGAATGCTTGGCAGTTTAGTTCAAGAAAGGACCTCAGTGTCTGGTACCTTATCCTGCCAGGTGATCCTCAGAATCTTCCCAAGACAATTCAGATGGAAGCGATTCAGTCTCCAGGCATGTCCCTGGTAGACTGTCCAGGTTTCATAGGCATACAACAATGAGGTCAGCACAATAGCTGTGTAGACTTTCAGTTTGGTAGTCAATCTAATATCTCTTCTCTCCCTCACTTTCCTTCAGAGACTACCAAACACTAAGTAATGTGTGTAGGAGGGTGGGTGGAGATTAAGAAAGGCCTTCTCTAAGAGATGGCGCTTGAGCTTTGAAGGAGTCTGAAGATTCTAAGCAGCAGAGGCAAGGGAAAGAATCCAGAAATGGGGGACAGCCTGTATAAAATCACAAAAAATATGAGAAAGATTGACATGGGTGAGAGAGAGCAAGAAGGCCATTTTGGTAGCATGTGAAGGGGAGTAATATCTAATTTGTCTGGAATTTGTCCAGATTGTGAAAGGCATTAAATGACAAACAGATGAGTCTGGACTTCATCCTAAAGGCAACAGGAAGTCACAGGGGCCCATGTTACAAATGAGGAAACTGAGCTTCAGAGCGTTTAATCCCCATGTTACAAATGAGGAAACAGGTTCAGAGGTTAAGTGACTTGCCCAAGATCGCGCAACTACTCAATAGTGGAGCCAGGAATAAAGCCCAGGCACTTTTCCCCCCACATTTAATGCTCTCTCTACTACCCCAAAACAAAGCCAACATTTTAAAAAGTGAAAAAAAGGACATAAATCTATAAATAATGATATAGATTTGGCAGAATTGAGATAAATCTCTTGCATGTTATATTAATAACAAGTATTGGCCATCACTTTTAGAGTGGGAAAGCACTGGAATGTGGACACTAGAAAGTGACTAAAAGAAATCTATCTATATATCTACCTATCATCTATCTATCTCCATCATTATATATACATATATGTTAGTAAATGATAAAATATCTATATTATAATGTATATTATATCCCTAATATATTATATATACGCATAAGATAGGCATATATATATATTTATTTGCATGTGTGTGTATAAACACACATATACATAGCTATAGATCTATGCCACCCATATAGATGAAGGGTTTTCATCTGCTTCATTTTATATACTCTTCATGGTCCAGCATTAAAAAAAAATATTGTTATATTCTAAAGGCCATATATTGGTTACTAAGAATCATGGGAGTTGGACTCTTAAAAAAAAGAACTTCTTTCCTTCTGTTAATCTATATGAGAAGCTGAGGAAAATGCCAGCTCCCTTTTTGGGTCCTTATTTTTCTCAATCTTTTCCTTCCTTGGTATTCCAGAAAGAGACTGGGGAAGGAATTTCTCCACGATTCCCAGCAGCAATGGTAGCTTACAGCAGAAGCATAATATTATATATACACATAAGGTAGGCATATATATAGGCCAATGAAAGACACATGCTTGCCTAGTGGACCCAGAGACAGGAATCCCCAGACTTCTCAGTTCTGGGTGTCTTCTTCTGATTTTGTTTCCTTTTCTGAGCATAGGTCAAAGACTAGATCCTAACAATGAATGCTTCCAATCTTGAGATTCCTCCACTGGGAATCCTGAAATTAAGAATTCTTGAGTTCAAAACTCAAGCACCAGCTGCCCTGTGGAAGGACTATTTTCTCAACAGCAAGCTCCTCACAAGAGGGGATTACAGTCAGGATCATCTTGTGGCTGGAGGACTAAAATTCACATAATTAAGGCTCAGGAAAGCAGTTCCTTGACTACCCTCCATGACAACTAGTGTGAATTACTTGGACAGTACTGACCTGAAGTGAATAGAAAATGTCTTCAGGGGTGGCTAGGTGGCGCAGTGAGTAAGAGCGCTGGCCTCGGAGTTGGGATGACCTGAGATCGAATCCGGCCTCAGAAAATGAGCACCCACACACAAATAATGACTAGCCATGTAACCTTGAGCAAGTTACTTAACCCCAATTGCTTTAAAAAAAAAAAAGAAAAGAAAATGTCTTCAGAAGTCCCAGAAATGCCTTTTGAGTGAGCTAATGGGTGCAAACGACTATTTGAACATTTTGTGTTACTGTGTTTATTCACATGCACCTGTAAGCCCTTTAAATCTTGTGAAATTTCTGTGTATGAGAAGGGACACTATTACCCATTTTGGGGAAACTCTACACAATAAGTATGTTTTAGAGACTTCCCTGGAATTTTCTTTCAGGGCAGTGAACCAGAGAGAGAAACTAATGTTGCCCAAGGTCCAGAGACCTCCCCTCCTAACAAAGGGAACTCTGGGCTCACATGGTTAATCCTGGCATCTTTTCTCTCTGGCTCATTAACACCTCCCTCTAGATTAAAAAAAATAAATAAAGCTAAGTATGGTTCATATTTAAGGTTTTTTCCCAAATAAAGGTTAATCTGGCTTTGTTTTAGAAATTTTCCTGGAGAACTATAGGTGGGGTAGACCTGCAGGATTGAATCCTCATCTCTCAGGAGGAAATCTCCTTTTCCTTAATATTAAATTCTATGCTTTCATCCTTATCTATATCAAGTTTATCACTCCTCAGACCCTCTCTTTCTCTGCTCCCTCCTTCCATTGTGGCCTTTAGAACTCCAACTTGAACATAAACAAGCTTTTCACTCCCTATCCATCTTTTTGCACTCATAGAAACTCTCCAGAATATATAACTATATATATATATATAACAATATATATGATGCCATATGTGCATATATGTCTATACATATATGTGCATACATATATGTGTATGTATGTACATATATACATAAAAATTACTCTTCAGAGTGGGTCCCAACTCGAGCCAGTTCAGTAGATCAGACTCAGAAATGAAACAAAACATTAAGACACTCTTAGACAATTCGACACTTAGCAAAAAGAATTTAACTCAGCTATGGGTACCATTCTCTACAGGGTCATGCTAGTCAGAAGGGTATATTGACTCACAGCAATGGAAATGACTACTGATGTGGTGAGTATTCCTGAAGTGACCAGGAAGTTATGTCCATAGTTCAAATCTTAGTGCCCCTGGACCAAGTCTTGAAGACAATTTCATAGCCTTTTGAAATAAGCTTAGGGTATGATATTGAATTTCCAGCTGCATGGTGGAGCCTGCCATCATGATTCCCAATCAGGATGTAGATCTCAACACACCCACCCAGGCTCTCCTGTGCTGGTTGCTCTTCTCCTCACATCTCTTAACATACTTGACTAAGAAGAGTTGGCCACTGCCAGCTTTCTTCCCCACCTTGTTCTTTGCTCCCCATCCTGTTCTTTGTTCTTCACTGCAACTTTTAGATCTTCCTTTACATTTCCTCCCCAAGGTTTGCTCCATCCTTTTAGATCACCTGATCTGGATTCTTATTGCTGTGATGGTTTTGGCCTCCAGGTAAGGTTACTCTTCCTCCTTCTTCAAAGAGTTCAGTGTTGTTGTTCAGTCACTTCAGTCACGTCCAGTTTTCTATGACCCCATTTGAGGTTTTCTTGGCAAAATGGTTTGCCATTTCCTTTTCCACCTCATTTTATGGATGAGGAAACTGAAGCAAACAGGATTAAGTGACTTGCCCAAGGTCACACAGCTAGCAAGTATCTGAAGCCAGATTTGAACTCAGAAAGAGGAGTCTTCCTAACTCAAGGCCTGGAGTTCAATATCTGTCTTAAAGTATTTATTTCCAGCCTAACCACAAAACAAATCATAATGTCTCCTCAAAAGCCCTGGTCTCCCAGTTTATCAGCCTCCCCAGTTCCTGTGACCTACAACTTGCCTCTATTTCTCAGCTACACAGAGGATTAGCCACATCTTAGATCTCCCCATCAACCTTAACTGTACCATTTCCTGATTTTGAACTTTGGATTCCATCTCTGTCCTTCCATATTTGTTTTGTCTTTTCTTCAAGGCTCTGCTCAGGTTCCAAGTCTGCCACGAAACCTTCTATGAACCTCTTGTTTGCACTCTCTCCCCTTATATTTTTTATAAAAAAATAAATTTCACTTATTCACCATTTTACTAATTTTGCCCAGTGGAATACAAACTCATTGAAGGCAGAATTAGTTTTATTTGTATTCAAAAGGGGACACAAGAAAGGAAAAGCCTAGTTCCCTCAAATTTTGGTGGATTTCACATAATATGTCCATCCAGATCAGAGACTGGTTGTGGTTGCTTCCCAGCTTCCATTTTCCATCATCAACTACAGGAACCCACAGGATCATGGAGGAAGGGGAACAGGGAGCCACCCATAAGTTTCTCAACTCTGCCTCTGTGGTTGCTCTTTATTATTGAAAATGAGATGGACCATCTAAAGCTCTTCCAGATTCTCTCCCTTTAGCTTCCAAAAATGGGCCCAGAGAATCAAGTACAAAAGATTCTACTCCCACAGCAACACCATCCAGAAGGGGAGCCAGGATCATTAAGGAGAAACCAAGGCTACACCAACATACATTTTGACCTCCAAAAAAGAAACATCCTAGCAAGAAACCTCTCTGCTCCATGCCACAGGGAACACTATTTTGAATGAAATGTTTAGTCCCAGAAGACATTTTGGACATTAGGGCAAGCATTTTAGAGTGCGATGAGGATCAAATAAGTTAATGTATATAAAACATGTTGAAAACTTTAAAGTGCTAAATAAATGTCAGTTATTGTTACTGTTTTTCTAATGTCTACTGTTGTTTCTGATACCCACCATTAATCTTAATTGGGCACTGATGAAATGAGAAAATTAACCAAGTCCAAAGAAGATTAGAAATGTCCTAAGGCAATAGTGACTGTGGGCAACAATGAGAAACTACATAATTCACAAAATCCATATGTAAACTTGGATTCTGGTCTTTTTGCCAGCTATGCCTTAAAAATACATTCAGATTTTGTACCCAGTTGACCCACTGATGGCCTCCTAGGCCTGAATCAATTGCTTGGTGTAATGGCAGCCATTGTCAGGTTCAAGACTTCTTTGCAAAAAACCCTTGCCCTATGGTAGGAGACCCAATTCACAAGCACCACACCTGTTGAAATGGAAATAATAGTCTCTTAGAGCATTTTTATGTTATTTGTCCTCTGGATTATAAGAAGAGAGGGTGAATGGCAAACTTGAAAAAATTTATCTCCCCCTGAGACCTGGCAGGAGATGGAGCTAGTGGCTGGCAGCTTCCCGCTACTCTCCAATGGGCTAATGAGGTGCTGCTCAAATTATGGCATTCTTTAGCAAACAATGTCCCAGGGCGTTAGACAGACTGAGGGGCTAGGAGTATCTTAGAATGAGCTGATTATGTGATTTTAATGGGAATGCTAACCCTTTCATGGAACAAGTATTTTAGAACATGGGAAACAGGCAGATTATATCCTAATACAAGGTATTGAGAAAAGCTATGAAATGTATGGTGCATTTTTTAAAAAAAGGATTTTTGCTGTCCTGGTTAGTCCAAAATTGGCCTCTGAGGCACGTGATTTGGCAAGTTTCCCTATTTCACTCATTTTCCTAATAGGTCTAGAGGGATCAACATTTTCCATTGACCTAGAATTCCTCCCACAAAAGTCAGACAGCCTATACTCAACAATGAATCCTAAGTGACAGCAGAATTGAGATAGAAATCTTTGATAGCAATTATCATGGTTTACTTAAGGCAAGAGATTCTCTCTAGTTAATAAATAGCAAGGTTTTGACATTGCTTGTTTAAAAGCTTCCTGTCCAGGTTCCATGACAATACAAACAGAATTAATTGGTCAGCTGTTGAATTATAGTGGAAAGTTGAGAGCAAAGTCAGTAAAAATAATTTCACCTATAAATGGGCATGATGATAGAATCTGTATCATATGGTTGTTGTGAGGATTAAATGCAATAATATTTGTAATAGTGCTTTTTAGTACTTGGCACATAGTAAGTCATTTAGCTCTGAATGTGATCGTGAGCAATAGGGGGAAAGGATTTATATGGTGCACTTGCACATTTATATAGGACCTACTATGTGCCTGGCACTGTACAAAATGCTGTTTACAAATATCTCATTTAATACCCACAACAAACCTATAAGGTAGGTGTTATTATCCCCATCTTATAATTGAGGAAACTGAGGGATGCAGAGGCTTAGAGACTTGCCCAGGGTCATACAGTGAGTATAAGTCTGAAGCTGGATTTGAACTCATGTCTCCCTGACCCCAGGCCCAGAATTCTAACCACTGTGCCAGCTGATGCAACAGTATATCATAACAAAGAGAATATTAGATGAAGAGTCAGGAAGATCTTGGTTCAGAACCTTCCTCTCACAGCTACAAGCTATGACCTTCAGCAAATTCTTTAACTTCTACCACCCACAGTTTTCTCATCTAGAAGCAACTGGTGGTACAGTAGATAGAGTGCTGGTCCTTTCATCAGGAAGACCCAAGTTCAAATTCTGTTTGACATTAGCTGTGTGATCTTGAACAATTTGACCCTTATCTGCTTCAGTTTTCTCAACAGCAGCATGGGTGTAACAATTTGTATGGTTGTTATAAGGATTAAATGGGATAATATTTGTAAAAGTGCTTTTTAATACTTGACACATAGTAGGTATTTTATAAATGTTTATTCTCCTCCCTTTCTTCCCCTCTCTTCCCTCTCCCCCAATCTGTAATATGAGACAATAATACTTATAAAACCTCTCACATAGGGTTGTTAAAAGATTCATGTGAAATAATATGTTAAGTGTTTTCCAAATTTTAAAAGCACTATGTAAATGTCTGTTTTTATTATTATTATAACAATAATGAGATAAAATTATAACATTAAATTGCACTTAGAGATATGTTTTTTTCCACACATTTTCAAAGGCAGGCATATTTTTACAGTGTATTGGGTGACCTCTGAGCATACTTTGAGTCATAAAGTATTGTAAGATCCTGGAAAAAACAAGGTGTAGATATGTCAAACGTTATTCTTCAATAGCTTTTCCCGTCATTTGTGCATCAGTCACCCGTTTGCAAACCTGCTTTTAAATTGGCCTGCTACTCTCCCATATTACATGAGATTTGCAAGTTCTGGAAAGTGTTAGCACCTCACACTCCGTCATCCAAGAAGCTGCATGAAGGAGTGAAGGGAATGCTGCTGGCATGAGAGGACAAGGCATCAGAGATATTAGGGCTAGGGGCCCTCCTCCCTTCCTTGCTACTGGTGGTTGGGCAGTGCCAGAAGAGAAGGCACCTCTACCAGCTGGTACTAAACAGGGCCTGAGATTCATATCCATATTTACCTCATAGGGTTGCAATGGGTTTCAATTGAATTAGTGGATATAAAATGCTTTGCAAAATTTAAAGGGTTATATAAAGGTCATCTGTAATTAGGTGAAGCAATAGCGGCTTCACCCCACAGCAACAACAATATTAGAAGACAATACTAGCAGCTTCTCAATGGCACTTTCTCTCCTGTCCATGCCCAACTGTGGCAGTGTTCACCACCAGCCTTATCGGCTAATGCCCTCCCTTGCCGCATGCCGCATGCCGCATCCCCTTACTTCAAGCAACAGTAAATGTATTTCCTCCACTATCTACACCATGGATCTTATCCCTGACACTCTTCCTCCCCTGTCCAACTTTACTCCTGGTAGAGATGGAAGAATCTTCATCTCAACAGCCACACTTTGAGCAAAGTAGAGACTTCAAGGTATTCCAAGGTATCCCAGGGTACACTTCTTTCCCACAGCTGCCACCTCCCTCAGGGCACATACTATGAAAGGCCAGTCTTTGCCTGAGCCCTAGATGTCTTCGTCAAAAGATCTGGGATTTTGTTCCAGCTCTAACTGGCTCTAACACCTTAGACAAGTCACTAAAATTCTCCTGGTCTCAGGATCTTTGTCAGGAAAGGGCAATGAAGCTAATAATGATACTTCAAAAGGTTATAATGAAAATCAGGTGTACAAAGAGGTCTGAAATAAGGTGGAAAAGTCAAACCATTGAATTAATGAAAAACATGACTATTGGGCTCATCCAACATCATTGATTTTTTAAATTAATTTATTAGTTTAGTTTCAGTTAACAAGATTCAATTCCATAGTTCCTTGATTTTCAAATTTCCTTTACTTCCCTCCCCCCTCCCCCCACAACAACATGTAGTCCAGTATAGGATCTGCAAATACATTCATATTAGACATTATTCCAATTACAAAGATGTATTGTACTAGGTGGTATGAAAGATGGTAAAGAAGAAATAAAACCAAACAATGAAAAAAAAAAAGGTCATTTAGTTTGCTTCCATCAGGATTCAGGCTCAGTTCTTTCTAGTTATATCTCTGGATGTTGCATTTCTCTCTTTCTTGAGTCTTTTGGGATTGACTTATATCACTGCATTGCTGAAAAGAGTCCAGTCTGTCATAATTGGTCATCACACATATGATATGTCTGTGGTTGTATACAAATATCTTCTGATTCTACTCTTCTCGCTCAGCATCAGTGTGTATAAGTCTCTCCAGGTAATTATGAAATCCGTCACCTCCTCATTTCTTATTGCACAAAAATATTCCATTACATTCATATACCACAACTTGTTTAGCCATTCCCCAATTGATGGGCACCCCTTTAGTTTCCAATTCTTTGCAACCACAAAAAGGGCTGCTATAAATATTTTTGTACATATGGGTCTTCCTCGCAATTCTATGATATCTGTGGGATATAACCCTAGAAGTGGTATTGTTGGGTCAAAGGGTATGAAATTATTTATAATCCTTTGGGCATAATTCCAGATTGCTCTCCAGAATGTTTGGATAAGTTCACAATTCCACCAGCAATGTATTAGTGTTCCAATTTGTCCACATCCTCTCCAGCATTTGTCTCTTTCTTGTTTTGTTATCTTAGCCAATCTGACTGGAGAGATGTGGTATCTCAGAGTTGTTTTGATTTGCATTTCTCTAATCAATAGTGATTTAGAGCATTTCTTCATATGCTTCTAGATATCTTTAATTTCTTTCTCTGAAAACTGCCTGTTCATATCCTTTGACCATTTGTCAATTGGGGAATGACTTGTATTCATATAGATTTGGCTCAATTCTCTATAAATTTTAGAAATGAGTCCTTTATCAGAGACACAAGTTGTAAAAATTCTTTCCCAATTTCCCATCTCCCTCTTGATCTTGGTTACACTGGCTTTGTTTGTACAGAAGCTTTTCAATTTAATGTAATCAAAATTATCCATTTTGCATTTTATAATGCTCTCTAATTCTTGTTTGGGCCTAAAGTCTTCCCCTATCCACAAATCTGTCAGGCAAAATATTCCTCACTTTCCCAAATTGCTTACAGTGTCATCCTTTACACCTAGATCATGCACCCATTTAGACTTGATTTTGGTATATGGTGTTAGATAATGATCTATGCCCAGTTTCTGCCATACTGTATTCCAGTTTTCCCAACAGTTTTTGCCAAATAGTGCATTCTTATCCCAAAAACTGGGGTCTTTGGGTTTATCGAACAATAGATTACTATATTCATTAACTGCTGGATCTCCTGTGCATAATCTAGTCCATTGATCCACTACTCTACACCTCTGCCAGTACCAAGCAGTTTTGATGACTGCTGCTGTATAATACAGATTAAGATCGGGCATAGCTAATCCACCTTCCCTAGCATTTCTTTTCATTAATTCCCTTGATATTCTAGACCGTTTGTTTTTCCAAATAAATTTTATTACTATTTTGTCTAACTCTAAAAAGTATTTTTTTTGGTAAATTGATTGGTATGGCACTAAATATATAATTTAGTTTGGGTAAAATTGTCATTTTTATTATATTAGCTCGACCCAACCATGAGCAATTGATATTTCTCCAATTAGTTAGATCTGATTTTATTTGTGTGAGAAGTGTTTTGTAGTTGTGATCATATAGATTCTGGGTTTGTTTTGGCAAGTATATTCCCAGATATTTTATAATGTCTACAGTGACTTTAAATGGGATTTCTCTTCCTATCTCTCGCTGTTGAGTTTCATTGGAGATATACAGGAATGCTGAGGATTTATGTGGGTTTATTTTATATCCTGCAACTTTGCCAAACTTATTTATTGTCTCAAGTAGTTTTTTACTTGATTGTCTAGGGTTCTCTAAGTATATCATCATATCATCTGCAAAGAGTGATAGCTTGGTCACTTCTTTGCCTAATTTGATTCCTTTGACTTCTTTTTCTTCTCTAATTGCTACTGCTAGTGTTTCTAGTACCAGATTGAATAAGAGAGGTGATAATGGACACCATTGTTTCATTCCTGATCTTATTGGAAAGGCTTCTAGTTTATCCCCATTGCATATAATACTTGCTGATGGTTTTAAATAGATGCTATCAACTATTTTAAGGAAGGCTACATTTATTCCTATACTTTTTATTATTTGTTTATTTATACTGATTTATGTGCATATAATTGGGAAAAATAATTCCTCATCATTTTTTTATTTCCTCTTCATTGGAGGTAGATTCACCCTTTACATTTTTGATACTCAAAATTTGGTTTTCTTCTTTCTTTTTTTTTATCACATTGACTAAGGGTCTATCAATTTTATTGGTTTTTTCATAAAACCAGCTCTTAGTTTTATTTATTAATTCAATAGATTTCTTAATTTCAATTTTATTAATCGCTCCTTTGGTTTTCAATATTTCTAATTTAGTACTAAATTGGGGATTTTCAATTTGTTCTTTTTCTAGCTTTTTCTATTGCATGCCCAATTCATTGACCTCCCTTCTCTCTGTTTTATTCAAGTATGCACTAAGGGATATAAAACTTCCCCTAAGAACTGCCTTTAATGCATCCCACAAATTTTGGTATGTTGTCTCATTATTGTCCTTCTCTTGAATGAAATTATTGATTGTTTCTATAATTTCTTGTTTGACCCATCCATTCTTTAGGATTAAATTATTTAATTTCCAATTAGTTTTTAGTCTATCTTTCCATGGCCCTTTATTGCATATAATTTTTACTGCATCATGATCTGAGAATGATGCATGTAATATTTCTGCCTTTTTACACTGGATTGTGAGGTTTTTATGCCCTAGTACATGGTCTATTTTTGAGTATGTACCATGCACTGCTGAGAAGAAAGTAAATTCCTTTTTATCCCCATTCAGTTTTCTCCAGAGATCCATCATATCTAATCTCTCTAAGATTCTATTCACCTCCTTAACTTCTTTCTTGTTTATTTTGAGGTTAGATTTATCAAGTTCCAAGAGGGGGAGATTAAGGTCCCCCACTAGTATAGTTTTGCTATCTATTTCCTCCTCTAATTCCTTTAACTTCTCCTCTAGGAATTTGGATGCTATACCACTTGGTGCATATATATTAAGTAATGATATTGCTTCATTCTCGATGGTGCCTTTTAGCAGGATATAGTTTCCTTCCTTATCTCTTTTAATTAGATCTATTTTGCTTTTGCTTTATCTGAGATAAGTATTGCTACCCCTGCTTGTTTTACTTTAGCTGAGGCATAATAAATTCGACTCCAACCTTTTACCTTTACCCTGTGGGTATCACTTTGTTTCAAATGTGTTTCTTGTAGACAGCATATTGTAGGATTATGGTTTTTAATCCATTCTACTATCCACCTCTGTTTTATGGGACAGTTCATCCCATTCACATTCACAGTAATGATGACTACCTCTCTCTTCCCCTCCATCCTATTCCCTCCCCTGTTTATGTTTTTGTTTCTTCCTTCTCCCTTCCCCTCCTTGAATTTTTTTCCCCTTTGACCGCCCCCTCCCTCAGTGTTCCCACCTGGTGACTCCCCTTCTTACCCTACCCTCTCCCCTTACTACTATTTCCCTCCCTTCTAATCCTCCCCTTTAGTCTCCTCCTTTTCACCCTCCCTTACCCTTCCACTATCTATAGGACACAATAAATTTTTTATACTTATCAGAGTAAATTTCTCCCCGTTTGATTCCAAACCAATGAGAGTAAATTTCAAACAGTGCTCCTCTCCCTCCCTCCTTTTCCTCTATTTAATGAATTTATGTGTCTATTCACATTAGAATCTTAAACTTTACTGATTAAGTTGATCCCTCTTTGAACCAGAACCGGTAAGAATAGTGTTTAAATGATGTTCCTCTCCCTCTTTCTTTCCTCTATTCTATAGTGTGTTTTGATGCCTCTTTAGATGGCATATTTTACCTTTTCCTATCTCATTCTTTCCTTTTTCCCATTACAGCCCCTTTGATCTCCTTAATAGTTTTTTTTTTAAGTCTTCAGGTTAGTGCATTCATACCCACACCCTCTATCTAAGTATAACCCTTTTGAAGGTCATGACAATCATAAATATTTTGAATATTGACATTTATCAGCTCCACATATAGGGATGTGAACATTTTGCTCTTGTTGCATCCCAAGTAATGAGCATGTGGGTGTGGGTGTGGGTGTGTGCACTTATGCATATGTGAGGCTGTGTTTCCCTTGTTTACCTTTTTATGTCTTTCTTGAGTCTTGTAATTGGAGATCAAATTTTCCATTGAGCTCTGGCTTTTTCATCAGGAAAGTCTGGAAGTCCCTTATTTCATTAAAGACCACCTCTTTGCCTGAAAGATTATGCTTAGCTTTGCCAGCTAGTTAATCCTTGGTTGTAGTCCTAGCTCTCTTGCCCTAAGAAATATCAAATTCCAGTCCCTCTGATCTTTTTTTTTAACTATTGCAAATATTTTAATAAGTGTTCTCTGCAAGGAATTTAAAACACCAGTTTGTGAGGATAAACTCCATTGGAGAGAGAGAAGACAGAACGCAGGTAGCCACGGAGCTGAGGAGTTTTCTTGATTTGGGGTAGGATCTGAGAGTCTACTGTTTTCTGATCAGCCTTGAGCTGCTCTGTAATCTCATATTTCTCTTTTTCTGTGTCAAAAATCTCTCCTTCTTGGTGTCTAGGTTTACAGAGCCTCTTCTTGAAGTAAGCATCAGTAAGATGATTTGGAATTTTCACACCTGAAAGGTTAACTCATGTAGAAGTGGCAATGACAAATTTTTGATGGGTCCTTCTCAGAGGAACATGGTGGATGGTCAGAGGTCCAGTCACCAGTAGCAAGCCACTAGCCAGTTGCTTTAGGAAAACCACGCGCTTCCCTCTGTGGCAGCCAGTGAGCATGATCAGAACCATACCAGCCTTGATGCTAGCTCGAAATCTCCTCACATGCTGGCTAAAGGGCTTTTTGCCATGACTTAGCAGCTTTCTAGGTACATCCTCAGTAGGGTAATACCTAGGCATTTTGCGAATCTTTACCACTTGAGTTCCTCCATTCTTATCACCACCAACAGGCTTTGAGATAGTAGCAGGCACTTTGTCTTTCTTCTTCCTTTCAATCCAGGTTTTGGGGGCAGCATATTTCCACTTGTACACGGCTCTCTGGGAATACATGGCAGACCTGGAGTATCTCCCGATCCCTCGGGCCAGGACAGGGTTCCGACTGCAATGCTTTTGAGACTTTTTGGCCTTTTCAGATACATCTTCCTTTTTTTTTCTCTTTTTTCCCCCCTTTTTGACCTTCTTTTCCTTGGGTGGCTTTTGGTCTGCCATCTTGAGAGACCGGAAAGAGCCCCTCTGATCTTTTAATGTAGAAGCTGCTAGGTCCTGTGTGATCCTAACTGTAGTTCCTCAATATTTGAATTGTTTCTTTTTGGCTGCTTGTAGAATTTTTTCTTTAATCTTGTAATTCTGGAATTTGGCTACTATATTTCTTGGAGTTTTCAATTTGGGATCTTTTTCAGGAGGAGTCTGGTGAATTCTATAGATAGCTATTTTATCTTCTGATTCCAGGACCTCAGGACAGTTTTCTTTGACAATCTCTTGGAGGATGTTGTCTAGGCTGCTTTTTTCATCATGGTTTTCTGGTAGACCAAAAATTCTTAAGTTATCTCTCCTGGATCTGTTCTCTAGGTCAGTTATTTTTCCAGTGAGATATTTTACATTTTCTTCCAATTTTTAAATTGTCTTGTTTTGTTTGATTGACTCTTGCTGCATCATAGAGTTCTGAGTTTCAGTTTGATTGTATCTAATTTTTAGCAAATTATGGTTTTCAGTTAGTTTTTGAAGTTCCTTTTTTAGGGAGGTATTTTCCTTTTCCAAGTTGGTCACTGCCTCCCTGATTTGGTCTTTAAAATTTTTCTTAAGCTCCTCCAGGAGTGCTATTTGGACTTAAGACCAGATCATGTTTCTTTCTGTGGTCTCAGGTGTGGGTAGAGAGTCTATATTGTCCTGTGTATTTGGTTGTTCTTGTCCTACATAGTAGGCTTGAATAGACTTTCTTGCCTTCCCCTTCTCCTTCTTAGCTTCCTTCCTTCCCATTGTGATTTCCTGTTTCTTAGTTTCTCAGGCTATGAGTTTAGGGCCTGAACTTTGACTTTGAATACCTCTGGTTGGCTAGTTTATGGCTAAGTCAGGGTAGTCAGTGAGGAATGTAGATGTGTAGTTGGGGGTGAGTCTGACCACTTCAGATTTCTGCCTCTATACCCCTGGGCTGTGAGTAGGCTTTTGTTGGTGAGGTGAGGTGGGGCTTTTTGGGACCCCTCCCTCTCTTCTCTTCAGACTCCTTGTCGTCTCAGTTACACCCCTTCTTGGAGACTCCCAAGCCTGAGGCTATTTCCATTAACTTGGTATTTTCGGTCTGGGTGGGAGACTTATCTTTGGGTTTTCTGCTTCATGAAGGAGGGATGGGAGGATCAGAGCAGCTAGGATTTACTTTGCCATTCCAGCTTCTGTATTATACAGGCAGGTAGTTTCTAAACTTCCAGGATGGAGGCCTCATGCAGATGGAGAAGCTGCTCTCTCCACTGAGGGCCCGACTTTCCTACCTGGCTCCAATGATTCTTCCTGTCCCCTCGTGAGATGAAGGCGAGATGACTGCGATTCGTCCTTGGTAAGTCTGTAAGGCTGGGGCTTTTTCTCTCTCTGGTGTAGTCTGCTTGTCTGCTCTTAAGTCTGAGCTGTGCAGACCCCACATGCTCTGCGCTCGTCCTGTCCGGACTCACTGGGCAATTTCCTGGGCTGGATTCTGCCACATTCCATCTCCCAGTGGATTTTGTCACTCTGGAATCCGTTCAGATTCACTTTTTGGGATTTAGTGACGGAGGAGCTTAGCGAGGTTACTGCTTCCTTTCTGCCATCTTGGCTCCTCCCCAACATCATTGATTTTACCTAGCAGGTAGCAGGTGTGTTTGTTTGGGATCCAGTCCTGGGCTTTTATGGGTGCCAAGGAGTCATCCTACCAGATGCTGCTCAGCACTTTGTGACTTAGAGTTTCAGAGAGTTGCAATGGGACTAACTCATGGTCACATGGCAAATCTATGTCAGAGACAAGAATCAAACGAAGCCTTCCCAACTTCAAGGCCAGTAGTCTATCCATTACTACAGCAAAGTGCCTTGGAAATTAATCTCCTGTGCCTGAGAACTGGATTCAGCCCATTCTTGTCAATCATCAAAGTCAGGTCTTCAGCATTTTCAGTCCTCTTGGGTTCCAGCTTTTTCATTCTATGTAATGAGCCCCAGGCCAGGATATGTCTGCAGGGCTTTAAGATTCTTTCCCTTTAAATGACCTGGAAGTAAAAATGGGTTTTAAAGATTCTGACAAAAATCCCAAAATTTGACAGTTCCTAAGAAACTGGAAAGGCTTCCACTACTGGCCTGGTGAGAGATTGACACTGGAGAACCAGAAGGGTTAAGTTGGAAGAGTCACATTACTGAACTTTGCCCATTGAAGTATACTACTTCTGCTGTTGTTTTGGTTTGGTTTGGCTTTTCATTTATTTATTTTTGGAGGATGTGTGTAATTAGGGGAGTTGGTCACAGTAACTTATAAGACAATCTACTAAAGGTGTATCATAGAATTATATATTTAAAGTTGGAAAGGATCTAATCTTCTTGTTTAAAAATATTAATTAATTTCTTTTTAATCAACAGGCATTCATTATTTTTTTCTCCCTCCCACTTTGTCCCTCCCCAAGGGAAAAGAAAAAGAAAAGAAAAAAAAACCCTATTGGAAAATGGCTGGATACATTATGGAGTACAAATGTGGAGTACTATTGTGTTGGAAGAAATGACAAAGGGGCTGGTTTCAGAGAAAACTGATAAGACTTATATGATCTGATACAAAGTGAAGGGCGCAGAACCAAGAGAACTACTACTATAACATTATAAAAACTAACCCCCTCATTTTACAGATGAAGAAAACAAAGCCCAGAGACATTAGAGAACTTATCCAGGGTCACACAGCTAGTAAGTGTCTGAGATAGGATCTAAACTCAAGGCCATTCTCATTCCAAGTCCAGTCCTCTACCTAATATGTATTACTACCTCCAGGATTTTAATGCGTAAAATTTCCTCATTTGTAAAACAAAGAGAATAGATGTGATGCTCTTTAATGGCCCTTCTCGTTCTGAGAATTCTATGAATCTATGTATCCTTTCTCAGAGTTTTTTCCTCTGACACTAGTGATCTCCACAGTCTTATATTTAATGTAATTATTATAATTAACCTTTATGCAGAGTGTCCCAAAAGTCTTAGTGTCATTTTAAATTTAAATTTGCACTGAGACTTTTGGCTACACCATATAGCGCTTTAAAGTTTGCAAAGCATTTTATGGATGTTATCCAATTTGGTCCTCACAACACAGCAAGACAGATGTCATTAATTAGCCATATTTTTACAGATAAAGAAACCAAAGCTGAGAAAAGTTAAGAAGCTGCCCAGGATCACACAACTGGTAAATGTTTGAGACTGGATTTGAACTCAAGTCTTTGTGTTGATATTCTAAGTCCACCATTATATCCACAATTCAATCTAGCTCCTTTCTTATGGCTCTTAAAGTATACCACTATAGAAACATGAGAAAAGACGACATATGGAGACTATAACTGTTTATAAGACACAGGGGAAATCATTGGTGGTTGGTCCTTGTTACCAACCTTTCCTCTAATACAATTGGAGCTTATATAGTTTGTAGGCTCCCATTCCACTAATTTGCTCGAGGATAATTGGGTGCACAGATTTAGAGAAATTTCCATTTCAAACATTCATATCAACTATTTGTGTCTAACCTGTGGCAGAGCCTCCATTAACCCAGACATTGGTCTAATCAGCTGCAGTTGGATACACCATACCTTGACTCTGAGACAACGATGTTATTTTGATCTTCTTTGAACAGAAATGAAAACAACCAATGTATACAAGGGTAAGAAGTGACTCTTCTATGATGCAAATAAACCTATGTCTGCTTTTTCCACTGAAAAGCTAAAAGAACCTCATCTACTCATATTAAGAGGAAATTGCACTTGCGCACATTGGCTTTTAACACAGCTCACACTGAAAGAAACCATTACTAACAATTGGGATGTGAATTAAAACTGAAATTTTAAAAATATCTTTTATTACAATTTTTCTTTTCTTGAAACAAACTCATTTCAAAAAGCAAGAGAGAGGGGAGGAAATGTATAAGATGTTAACTAATACTACAATTCAGATGTTCCAGGCAGAGGTGGGGAACCTGCGGCCTCGGAGCCACATGTGGCCCTCCAGATCCTCAAGTGTGGCCCATTGATCGAATCTAAACTTCACAGAACAAATCCCAAGGGTCTGGGTCATGCTTGAGGATCTAGAGGGCCATGTGTGGCCTTGTGGCCGCACATTCCCCACCCCTGACAGGGTAGTGGGAGGACTAGTCAGTTAACATTTATAAAGTGCATTCATGAAGAAAATATAATCAAAGTGCCTATTTCTATAATCATTGGACTTGTTTGCAAAACCTGTTTCAAAGTCCTTTTTTATCAGAATTAATGGTCAAGAATCCTTAGGGAAAACACTGGCTGCATCTGACTTTTCTTTCCACTCCATTTGATTTCTTTTCTAAGATCTACAACTATATGTTGCCTATGTTTTAGTGTATTTCCCATTTTTCTTTTTGCACAGATTAATTTAAATCTGTGAGGAATGACAATATGCAAATAAAAGGGTTCCTCTCTTCAGACTGGGCTAATAATAATAATAACTAACATTTATATAGCACCTACTATGTGCCAAGCACTGTGCTTAGTGTTTTACAAATATTTCATCTGAACCTCACAACAACCCTGGGAGGTAGGTGCTATTATTATCCCTATCAAACAATTGGTGAAATTGAGGTAAACAGAACTTAAATGACTTGTCCAGGGTCATGCAGCTAATGGTGACTGAGGTCAGATTTCAACACAGGTCTTCCTGACTCCAGGTCCAGCTCTTTGTCCATTAATCATCAGTCTCAAGAAGAAAAATCATAAGAATATACTTCTATGCATGCCATTTTCAACTATTTGAAGGATTGTCTTTTAAAAGACTGAGTATGCTTGCTGTCCCTGGTCCCAGAAGACAGAGCTAGAACAAGTGGGTAGAAGTTGTAGATTTAGCAAATTTAAATTTCAAAAACCAATTTTCTCATAGTTGAAAATGTTCCACAATGACAGGTTGCCTCAGGAGGAAAACCCTCATTCCAAAGCAAGATAACCATTTGTCAAGTATATTATAGAAAGGATTGTTGTTCAGGGATAGGTTGAATTACATGCATCTCAAAGTCCCTTCCAAATCTGAGATTCCATGATTCTATTAATTTGGAATTCTCAACTTCCAGTCATCAAGAAAGATCATTAGATCAAGTCCCTACCTTCTCTTCCATTTAGATATCACTTTCCCCATTGACCCTTTCTTGCCACTGTCTCTTTTGATCTACACTACTAATCTCTATTGCCTACTGAGACTCATTATGGGAGGGGAAACTGAGCTCTTGGAACTAGTGTTATAATGCCAGTATTTTTCCTCTAATTCTCAGAAACTTCAAGTTGCTTTTGACAAATTTTTTTTTAAATGGCCTTCTTGAGCTACGTCTGATGTGCTGGCATTCAGTGCCTATTGTTCTATATCCTTTTCCTATATTCTTGGAAAAGTTGCAATTAATGCAGGCATAATATTTACTGAGCTATTCTTAGATACAAATTGCATAAGTTCCTTATTTAGTGAATCACAGAATTTATGTGTGTATGTGAAAGAGAAGTCTTTCACCTTGACAAATGGGGTCCAAGATCTCTTTTATGAAGAAAGCCTCTCTTTACTCTTGTCATAGTTTCCAAAATTGAACCTAAGTCCTCATACTTGATCTCCCTCATCTAATTTTCTTTTCTTTTCTTCCTTAAGTACTCTTGCTAGCTGGCACAATACCTCCAGTTAGCCCTAGGAACTAGCCCTGCAGGAGGTGCCGTCCATTGTCAAAGAGAACCTTGGGACAGCAATGGGAAATATGCCCTGATGAAATGTTTGCTGAGAGCCTTTTTGGGACTGCTTTATCTGTTATCTCATATTCCTGAATTTTACCTAATTTCAAAGTAGGCAATGTTTGTGCGAATCGGGGAGCGTCTGTTTTGTTTTGGCATGCCAAGGAAGAACAGGAGCACAATTTGTTTAGAAAATGCTAGGATAACAGGAGGCTAGGTGGCACAGTGAATAGAACACTGGCCCTGGAGTCAGGAGGACTTCGATTCAAATCCAGCCTCAGACACTTAACACTTACTAGCCATGTGAACTTGGGCAAAGTCACTTAAACCCGATTGCCCTCCAAAAAGAAAAAAAAAAGTACTAGGATATCAGCACCTGCGCACATATCAGTCAAGAGGGTACTTTGAAACCATCACCGAGCAATACTACCTCAGCAGAGGCTCGGCAAGCATTTGTGTAAAATAGGTAGCTTTCTGGGTTCAAATTCATCTGATGTTTACTGGTTTTAAGTCTTTAGTTCCGCTTTGCCTCAATTTTCTCATCTGTTAAATGAAAGGATTAGAATAAATAGATTGCCTCTAAATTCCATTCAAACTTTAAGATTCTATAATTCTAGCATTATCCAGTGGAAAAGAGCCCATAGGTAGCAGGACTATGTATGTGAAGAATTCTATGCTCTTTTTTTATTATTAATTTATTTATTTTTAGTTCTCGACATTCATTTCCACAAGATTTTAAGTTCCAAATTTTCTCTCCACCTCTCCCCTCCATCCCACCTCAAGATTGCATGTGTTCTGATTACCCAGCCCTTCCCACAGTCTGCCTTCCCTTCTATCACCTCACCCCACCCCTTTCTTATCCCCTTCCCCCTTACTTTCTATATCCCATTGCCTGTACATCTTATTTTCCAGATGCCTGTAAAAATAATTTTTAACATTTGCTTTTAAAACTTTGAGTTCCACGTTTTCTCCCTTCTTCCCTCCCCACCTACCCTCATTGAGAAAGCAAGCAATTCAATATAGGTTATATGTGTGTAGCTATGCAAAACATTTCCATAATAGTCATGCTGTGAAAGATTGACTCTATTTCTCTCCATCCTATCCTGCCTCCCATTTGTATTGTTTTCTTCTTTGACCCTGTCCCTTTTCAAAAGTGTTTTGACTGCCCCCTCTCTCAACCTGCCTTCCCTTCTATCATCAGCCCCTCTTATCCTCTTCCCCCCACTTTCCTATAGGGTAAGCCACCTAACTGAGTGTATATGTTATTCACTCCTTAAGCCAAATTCAGTAAAAATTGTATGTTCTTCAAGGCAAGCAGTGAAAATGTAACAAGATCCAGCAGGAAGGTGGGAACTTGGAAATATGATTGGCAATCTAAGGCTGCCTTAAACTCATTCAATTCAATTGGATAAAGCTTGGATTGGATGACATCTAAGAACCTTCCAAAAGTGAAAATCAGTACAATCTAATCCAACAAACTTTTATTAGCCACCTATTATATTCAAGGTATTTTTCTAGGCACTGGACATACAAAGACAAGGAAGTAGTATCCATATTTAAGGAAAGAAGGTACAGAATTATCTAGGTCGTATTCCCAGAATACTAGGTCATGTTTCACTTCATTTTTCCAGTCCATCATTCAATCAACAAACATTCATTAGCGTTTCACAGCATTGTGGAGCCATCTACAAATTTGACATTGTTGATTTTCCTCCTCTCCTTGACATTGTCTTCTCTCTAATTTTTATGACACTCCTCCTTCCTGGTTCTTCCCCTGTGTAATGGCTCCTTCTCAGTCTCCTTTTCCCAGTCTTCATCCAGGTTGTGCACAATAGCTGTAAATGTCCTCCAGGGCTCTGTCCCAGTCCCTCTTCTATTCCCCCTTTATACTGTTTCTTTTGGTGATCTCATCATCTTCTGTGAATTCAATGATCACTTTTGCATAAATCTATTGAGCCAGCTCTAACCTCCCTCCTGACTTCCACTCTCACATCTCCAACCACTTATTGGATATCTAGAAATACTTACAAACATCTTGGACTAAATGTGTACAAAACTGAACTCATTATCTTTCCCCCCAAACTCTCCCTTCTTCTTTATGTTCTTATTGAGGACACCATATTCCTGTCATCCAATCCAGTTACCAAGGTAGGAAGCTAGGTAGCCTATGTCACTCCTTACTCTCTCTCATCCACCATTTCTAATATGTTGCCAAGTCCTGTCCATATTACTTTTGTAATACCTCTCATATATGCACCTCTTTCCCCTCTGGCGTTGCCACCAGCAATGGTACAGGTCCTCATTATTTTACTCTTGAACTATTGCAGTAGTCCTCTGATTGGCTTCCTTAAGCCTTTCGTTGCTATAGTCCTTCCTCCATTCAGCTGTTAAATTGATCTTCCTAAAGCACGGGTTTGACCATGATACTCCTTTATTCAATAAACTCCAGTGATTCCTTATCACTTCCAGGATCAAATATTAAATCCTCTGCCTGTCTTTTAAAGCCCTTCTTAATGTGTTCCTTTCCTCCATTTCCAATCTTCTTACACTTCACTGCTCTCCAAGTAGTTTATGATAGAGTGACACTGGCCTCCTTGACATTTATGACATTCCACATCCCAATTCTCTGCATTTTCACTGACTGTCCTCCTCTCGATTCTCACCTCTGTGTCCTGGTTTCTCTGGCTTCTTTTAGGTCCCAGCTAAAATAAAAGGCAATAAGCCTTTCCAAATCCCCCTTAATTCTAGTGCCTTTCTTCTGAGATTAGCTCCAATTTACCTTATTTATAACTTGTTCATAAACAGTGTTTTTTTGGATTTTGTCTCACCCATTTGATTGTGAGATTTTTGAGGACAAGGATGGGTTTTTTTTTTCACTTTTTATCCCCAACACTTAGCACAGCACCTGAAGCACAGTGGCATTAATAAATGTTTGTTGAGTTGTCAAATTAAATCTTTATTATATATCATGCTTCCAATGATTTCAAGGGAGTTGCTGGTGAAATAATCAACTAAAGTCATCAAGCATTTATTAAGTGCCTGCTATGTGTACCAGGATTTAGATTAGATACTAAAGATATAAAGACAAAGAAATAGTCCTTGCCCTCAAGAAGCTTATATTCCAGGGAAATACTTCCAAGGGAGTATTACAATATGTACAGGGATAAACAAATATAAAATATATACAAAGCAAATTCAAAAGGGAAAAAAACCAAGAGATACACAATGAATGGCATATATATTTGCCATCTCCATCTTTACTAAAGAGTATCAACTAATCAATTTTATTTAGATTCATTCCAGATACAATCATACCCATACCCACAATCCATAAAGATACACACACACACACACACACACACACACACACACACAATCCACACACATACAAAATTAAAATTCTCTCTCTCTCTCTCTCTCTCTCTCTCTCTCTCTTTCTCCCTCCTTCCCTCCTTTCCTATATTTTCAGTCTTCTTGTACCTTCCTCCCACTTCCTCCCACCAAGCAGTTTTCCATTCCACTGATACTCATGTCCTTGCTTTTCCTTGAATAACACACTCCAGTTCCCCACAGCATTTTCATTGACTGTCGCCCCATCTCTAGAATATTCTCCTTCCTCCTTTCTACCTCCTGGCTTCTCTGGCTTCTGTCAAATCCCAGCTAAAATCCTACCTTCAATGAGAAGCCTTTCCTGTACTCCTTTAATTCCTCCCTGCGTCCGATTCTCTCCAGGTATACTGCATATATATTCTATTTATACATAGCTGGTTGCATGTTGTCTCCCCCATTAGACTGTGAGATCCTTGAGAGCGGTGACCTTTTTTTTGTATCCTCAGAACTTAGCACAGCTTGCCTGGTACATAGTACATGCTTAATAAATGACTGGCTGACTCACTGACCTTAGAACTAAATATAGAAAAATTCTCCCATGATTTTCTCGGTTCCTTTGTAACCACCTTCCTTATTCTTTTCTACTGTTCACCTCCTGCAAGCATTTGGGTGAGCTTCTGGTATGCTCTGTATGGAATACATGGCATTGCCCACCTAGAGCTACCTTCTACAATCATCCCAAGGAGGACAGGTTCCCCTTTGAAGGACTTTTTCAAAACAATAAAAAGCCTAGTAGTTTTCCTCTGGCCACCACATTTTGGCCCCTGCCAAAGGAAACTTTCATCTTTCAAATTCAGATGAAAGGAAGCTTCTTTCCCCAAAAAGGTACATGTCCCCAAAGCAGGATCTTCCTTTCCAGGCCCAGTTAAGGCAGCCGAGAATCCCCTGCACCCAGATCAATGTACACAATTCCTATATAGCCTCTCCTCCTGGAGATGCTTCTCCTCCTTTTAAGTTATCTTTTTACTTGTTCTGGTGCATGTTGCTATCTTACTTTTGTCATCAGATTTTCCGCAGGCTCTTAGAGTCCAAGAGAGAAAGAGATTCTAAATTGCACATGATATAATGGCCCTGCAAATCCACCTCTGTAGAGAACATAAATATGTCCCTGAAAATGCCATCACCCAAACCACCTGGGATGCCACCCTTGGGAAAGGTTCAAAGTTTGCTCCAGTTCTCCAAGACCATCAGCAACTCAGAAGTTCATTGAAGTTATTCAGATTGTAGGATCATGGATTTGGTTTGAAAAGAGCTTAAAGGTTATCCAATACAATCCCCCTCTAATGAGGACATAGAGTCCTAGAGAGGTTAAGTGTTTTGTCCAAGGATCCAGAATTCTTTCCACTGCCCCATGCTGCCTCTAGATTCTTTAACATACAAGCCTTTGGTGATTTAGAAAACAGATCTCACGGAGGCTTATAGAACATACATTTATATGTTTGGAGATGAAAGCTGAGACTAAGTTGAAGGCAGACTCATGAGATGGGGAAAACAAAGGAAAAGTTGAAACCTTTAAGTCTTTTAAAAACTCCATGGGGCCTTAGAAGACATTTGATAAATGTTTGTTGACTGATTGACTCTATTCAGATAGAAGTGGTCTAGAGAAAGCATTCAGTTAGTAGTTGGGACTTTACTATTCTCTGCCTCAGCTTTCATAGAATCACAAATTTAGAACTAGAAGGAACCTTAAAGTATATCTAATCCTACCTGCTCATTTTATTGGGAAACTTTCAGAGAAATTAAGTGACTTGGCTAGTAAATGTAGAGGCAAGATTTAAACTCAGACCTTTCTGATTTCAAGTCTGGCAGTCTATCCACTATATCCCACTTCTTCGATTTGCCACATGTGCATGCTGAGGTTGGTCCAAATAACCTTTGAGGTCATTTCTTACTCTGATGTTCTATAATTCTATTCACAAGTATATATCTTCAGCATCTGTATTTAAGAATTAACAAATGCTGACTGACTTGAATTGAATGAAACAGAGGCAACAATATATCTTATTCTTCTTTGTGCCTTCCTCAGTAACTGAATATAGTTGGTGCTCAGTAAACATTTGTTGATTTCTCTTTTATTTTATCCACTGAAGAACTGGATCAACATATCTCAGTTCCTTACTCCTTTGACAGACATTTAGTATTTAATACAATTGCACATGTATTACAGCATGTGTTCTAAGGAGCAAAGATTCTCCAACATATTGCAAACTTTAAAAAGGGATCCTTTAGAAATGTCCACCTATAAAAGGTCTTCTTAAAATTTCAAACTGATTTGAAGTGATGGGGCTGTCAATGAGGGTCTGTAGTGCCAACACAATATTCACAGCACTGATGGTGACTA
Organism: Gymnobelideus leadbeateri; assembly: GCA_011680675.1. NCBI lineage: Eukaryota > Metazoa > Chordata > Mammalia > Diprotodontia > Petauridae > Gymnobelideus > Gymnobelideus leadbeateri. Next base: position 318,517 of record WOXC01001791.1, read on the forward strand.
TGAATACACTGGTATAGTTCTGAATTGCAAAATATAGCAGATTCTCCACATAGAAGACAGCAGCAAAACATTTATTCAGATACCAGAAAGCCAAATCCCAACACTAGAAAGTCAAATCCATCATAGCAACAAAGAAGCTAATAAACCATAACACAACAGGAAGCCACACCATCCTTTAGCCTTCCCACAAACAAACACTCATAAACCTAGCTGTTTCCTTGCCTGAATCTTCTCTCCTACCTTTGTCTCACTGCTCTGACTCCTAACTTGCTCTGGGCTCTGCTCCATCTGTTTAGCAAATTCCTTCCACCACAGGTTGCATGTGATTACATTCAGCCTGTTAAGGGACAGGGAAGATCTTCAAATTCCCATTACCATTACAGAGCCTCACATCACTGGATACAATTACTTATATATCCCATTACAGGGAAACTGGGCAGTGATCACACTTGTCTTCTCTCTAGGACACCCAGACTTATTAGGAATCTAGAATTGATGGCTAGTAGTATGTAGTGCTCAGAGAAACTAGTTTTCATTCATCTCCAGGGAGCAGAGAAGAAGAGAAGTTTAACAGCTTGGAGTGTACTCTAGTTTCAATGCTTTCCAAGGAGTATTTGGTGATGAATATTCTGTACATACAATCCTCATCCAAGTAGGCTGACTGCAAGGTCAGGGAATTAAAAGACCCTCCATTAAAAGGGAGGGACAAGGTGCTTTTTTTTCTTGTCTCCTCTGCTGGCCAGGGAAGATTCAACAGGGGCATCATGGCCAAAGAACTGTCAAAGGAGCCAGGAATTGAGATGTGTTGATCTACTTCTTCAGTGGATAAAATAAAAAAGAAATAAACATTTACTGAGCACCAACTATATTTAGGCAATGAGAAAGGTACAAAGAGGGTTGAGGTACATTATTGCCTTCTTTTTCATTCAATTCAAGTGAAGTATTTACTAAGCATCTGCTATATGAAAGGCACAGTGCTACACTTTGGTCGTACAAAGGAGATGACTTTGGTGCATTTAATCTTTCTGAATTTTTGCTTTCCTTAAACATTGTGCCTCCACACTGTGGCCCTTGGTGTGGGGGTGACTCTGGGTGCCTCAAAGTCCAGGCCAACAGAGTGCAATCTTTGTCTGTCATGTCACCATGCTAAAAAAGAAAGATTTCTCCACTGCTGTTCCATACTATTTACTTACATTATTAACCTTTCAGTACACTAAAAATCCCAGATTGTTTTCTGGCTATTATCTTAACATATCTTCCAACCTTGTATTAAGTAGTCAATTATTTGAATAAAAAAAAAACATATATCCCTTTTGCATTTTATCTTATCTGACTGGACCTTAAGGTTTGTTCTGTGAAGTTTGGTTTCAAAGGGCCATACTTGAAGACCTAGAGGGCCACATGTGGCCTTGAGGCTGCAGATTCCCCATCCCTAGGACCTTGTTAAGGATTTTTTTTCTGACTTTTTGACTGTCATCCAGTGCATTAGCCATCCCTCCCAGCTTTGCATCATCTGCAAATCTGATACACATGCTTCAATCCAAATCTTTGATTAAAATGTTAAATGCCACAGGACTGAGCCCAGATCCCACAGGCATTCACTCCACTGAAGAGTTCCTACAAAGTCATCAACTCGTTGGTTCCAACCATTCAACCCATCCCAAATACAACTAATCGTGTGTTCTATCATCTGATGTGCATCACTTCATTTTTTGACAACAATAGCATGAAAGAAAGTTGAACATTAAAGCTAGGTAAGCTATTCCTACTTCATTCTCTTGATTAGCAACCTCATCAAAAACAGAAATAAAATTAGCGTGTGGTCTGATCCAACTCTTTTTTAAAATAATATTTTATTTTTTCCCAATTGCATGTAAAGACAATTTTAACGTTCTTTTTAAAAATTTAGGTTCCAAATATTTTCCCTGCTTCTTCCACTTCCACTTCCATTCTAAGATGGCAAGCAATTCGATATAGGTTATATATGTGCAATCACATAAAACATACTTTCATATTAGTCATGTTGTAAAAGAAGAAACAGATAAAAAAACAAAAATAAAGTGAAAAATGGTATGTCTCAATCTTCACGGTCTGATCCTTTTCTGAGGAAGCCATACGGAGACAATCACCATTTTCTTTTCTAAATGTTTACTAACCATCTCTTTATTCATCTACTAAGGATTTTCTTGCTCACTCTTCCTGGAACCATGAATACTATATCTGCCCCTCATCTGCCACTCATCTTCATTTCACAACAACTACACTCTGGATTTCTCTATCATAACTTGGGAGCAAGAACCTACAGTCCTACACACACACACACACACACACACACACACACACACACACACTCACACACACACAAACACAAATAAACACACACACATTGCAGCTTTCTTTTATGTATTGTCTTCCTCCATAATAATGTAGGCTTCTTGAGAATAGGGATTGTCTTTCTACTCCTATTTCTATTTTTCATCACTTAGGACAAGCATATAACTGGGGTAAAAAATCTTTGCAGCAAGTACCTCTTAAAACAGTCTTATTTCCAAGATACATTAGAAATGGATTCAAATTTATAAGAATAAGAGCCATTTAAGAATATAAACAGACATTTCTCAGGGGAAGAAATCTAGGATATCTATTACCATATTGAAAAAAAAATACAAATCCTTACCAATTAGAGAAATGCAAATTAAAACAATTCCAATATTCTACCTCATACCTATGAGAATGGCAAAGATAACAAAAAAGGAAAATTGTAAATGTGGGAATGACTATGGGGAAACAGGCATATTGGTGCTCTATCAGTAGATCTGTGAATGGTATAGACATTTTGGAGAGCAGTTTGGAATTATACAGAAAACATTACTACAGAATGTGTGCCCTTTGACCCAGCTATACCACTGCTAGGCCTTTACCCAAAAGAGGTCAAAGAAAGGAAAAGGCCTTTTATGTATGAAAATATTTATAGCAGTTCTTTCGTGGTAGAAAGAAAAACAGCAACCTGGAAGCTAAGGACCTAATTGTCTTTCAATTGAAGAATGACCAAACTAGTTGTAGCATGTGAATGTGAAAGAGTATTATTATTCTATAAGAAATGAAGAAACATGATTTTAAAAAGACATGGAGAGACATATGAATTGATAAAAAGTGAAAAAGGCAGAACCAGAAGAGCAATTAATACAATATTGTCAGAATTATAAAAATGAACAATTTTGAGGACTTTTATAAACTGATGAAAAATTAAATGGGCAGAACAAGGGGAATGATTTACACAATTACAACCTTTACAAAATAAACGCCTTTGAAAGCTTTAAGAACTATGATGGTTACAGTTACCATTCATGATTCCAGAACACCAATGATGATACTTGCTATCCATGACATAGAAGCACGAATAGAGATTTAGAGTGCAAAATGAGACATAATGACATATATAGATACACACATGAACACATATATGTATGTGTTTATGTGTATATGTGTCTCAAAAACACATACATATATGTGTATAGTCACTACTGAGAGAATTGGTTTTGCTTAAGTGTGCATATTTATTACAAGAAATTTGTTTTCTATTTCTTTTTTTTCCAGTGGAATAAGAATGGGAGGGAGGAAAAATTAGATTTCATTTAATTTCTTTAAAATAGAGAGATAGGCAGCCACAGATGTAAAATGTTGCACGTGATTTCAGACGAGGATGCTGTATTATTAGTGTTGCTAAACTGCTTTACTTTCTTACAAGAGGCTTCTCACAAAATGGTAGTAATGTATAAATACTTATAATGGAAAAATAAAATATATTAATAAAACTTAAAAAAGAAGAAAAAGAACACTGGCTTTGAGGACTTTTATAAACTGGTAAAGAATTAAATGGGCAGAACAAGGAGAATGACTTATACAATAACAACCTTTACAAAATAAACAACTTTGAAAGCTTTAAGAACTCTATGATGGTTAGTTACAATGACCATTCATTGATTCCAAAAAGAACTCAAGAAGAAAGCAGTTCCTGAGGTCCAGTTGAATGAAGCACCCAGTAGAGATGCTGCAGCCAAGAAAAGTCACATGAGGAACTGATGAAGATAGAAAGGACTTCCAGGTCCTCTTTGCCACATATGGATCCTACATTTGTGACTCAGTCTTAATATACTTTAAGTTTTTCGTTGTCCCACAGACAATGTGTATTTGTGGGAAAATTCACTCCAGGCTTTGGGGGGAAATGTTTGAACCAACTATTCTCACCATATGACCTTGGTAAATGCTTTTGTTCAAATCATATTAAATCTACTGGCTCTTCATAATGGGAAGCAATTTACTGGGGACTTGTGGGCTCCATTAGTAGGAGTAAACACCTACAGGATTGCCCCTAGAACTTGAGATAGCAGCTGCTTTGTCAGGATCAACCCACAAATGCAAGTAGAAGTTAAGGAATATCTCAGAAGGAATGTTAAGTATGAAAGCTGTTATTTGTCCTTCCTCTCCCATTCTCCATAATCTTTCAAAGTTAGATAATGACTTAGTAATCACACTTGCCATTTCTTTCAAGTAAGGACATAATTCTTCAAGGGCAGTAGATAGTCTCTTACTATCTTCTTATTTATCTTAGGCATCAATTTCCTTTGACCATTTATGTTCTGTCCTTAGAAATCCAATCATTCTCCTTAAAAGAAGAAAATGGACAAAAGAAATATCATGATATTTCTACAGTATACAAACATTTGGTTCCTCTATCATCCTGTAATTTGCTTAGAAGAAAACCTACTTCCCTGGCTACCATTTCCTTCTATGTATTGCATCCCTTATACAAAAGTAAGCTGCTTGGTGGTTTTTGCTGTCATATTTTTGTTTGCTTTACTTTTGATAGGCAACTACAATACCTATCATAGAGTTTGGCACATAGATGGTGCTTAATAAACAGTTTTGATTGATTGAAGGTTCCTATTATTTCTACACCGGCAATTTATTCCTCTGTGATGGTAAAAGTCAGGTCCAGAAAAAAAATTCCTCTTCCACCTTAAAATGAAATTATAATTAAGACAAGTCAAGAAATTATTAGCTGCTCAGTTTTTGGCAGGATGGAGATACAGCAGATGTCAGATAATTAAAGTATCCCTTCACTTTTACAGCATGCCTCTGGGTCATCTCATTAATGGATCAATGTCAGTGATGTCTCCAGCAGTGTACCACAGGGATCTTTATTTGGTCCTGTGTCATTCAACATCTTAATCAATGACTTGGGTGAAGCCACAGGTGTCATGCATTTCAAATTTTCAAATGATGCAAAAAAAAGAACCTGATAAAATATATCTCAGATAACAGAGTCAGGATCCAAAAAGAGCTTGGCAGGTTAGAACTATGGGATAAATCTATTAAGATGAAACTTAATAGGGATAAATTTTAAGTCCTACATTTGAATTTTAAAAACCAACTGCATAAATGAGGGCTAGCTAATCTATAATTAGTCTGAAAAAAAGATATGGGGTCTTTAGTAGAATTCAAGCTCAATATGAATCAATAGTGTGATAGGATGGCCATAAGAGTAAACACCACTCCTGTTTTTCCTGTCAAAGATACTCCCCTGAAATGTGATAGGCTAGGCAGGAATTCTAAGTATCTGCCACATGGCTATCTGAGATGAGAGTGTGGGGGCTCTCATCCTATAGTCTGTCCTCTACCTCCCTTTCTATCCTGCAAAGAAGTTCCTTAAAGCAAAGGATAATGTTTGCTGGTCAAAGAGAGCTTCAGGCTAATTGTGTAACTTCTTCACTGCAGCTGCATTGCAAATGTAAAAATAGACTTGACAATTAGCACCATAAAGTGTAAAATCCATCTTTCCCAGCTACAGAACTAGTGAGTTTTAAAAAAAATGAAAACCTCATTCTTAATAGAGAAAAGACTATCTGCCAGCATAAGTTTTCATTTACTTGTTTTTAATAGCTGGAACAGTGACTGGCCATTTTCATATCTCTTATCTAACTCTAGCTCAATGAAGACAGAGACTGTGTTTTATCTAAACTTAGCATCTCTTCACACAGTAGGCATATAATATTCATTGAGTCAAGCAAGGGACTTGTTTCACTTTTCCTGGGGCCCCAGTCGTTGGAAGTCTCTGCTTCAACAAAGTGCCTTTTATGTTTATTTGTATACATGCCATACCACAATCTTCCTTCACTCTGTGAGTAAACTATCAACTCTTGGAGTCGTCAGTATTTAATAAGCATTTATTATGTGCCAGGCACTGTGCTAAGTGATGGAAATACAAGTAAAATCCCTGCCCTCAAGGAGTTTATATTCTAATGGGGGAAGACAACAGATTTTTTTTAAATGCTGCAAAGCAGGAGTGGTTTAGGACAGGGAGATATCATAGAGAAAGTCTGGAAGGTCTAACATATAGCCTGAAGAGGAATGATGTTATGCCTGGCCTGGGCATTTTCTTTAAAATAGAGGTATTCGGCAGAATGAATCAGTAAGAGGAAGAGGCCAGTCTTTTCTTGTAAGGCTCAGTTGTTTTCCCTCCTCTGCTAGTCTTCCCTAATCTCCCTCATTAAAAGTTTTCTATCTTCAAATTTTTCCTGATTTCTCTTTCACTTTGTATTATTCTTATCTTTGTTCCTGTCATGTTCACCCCATCTCCATTAAAATGTATACACCTCAAAAGTTCGAGTTTTTTCATTTCACATCTTTGTATCATTGGTAACAAGCAGAATGCCTTGCAAATACTAAGCATGAGTTAAACGTTGCATGATTCAATTAAGGAATCAGGGCATGAATGAGACAACATAACCACTATTCCCCATATCCCCACTGCACCTTTATCTGAGACTAGTTACAGCAAACTGAACAGACAAAGTGTGTTGGTCTTATTTGAATTGTTTATAGTTAATGTAGCTATGGCCAATGTCTCTTCAAGGTTCATGGTTCACAAGTGTGCTGCAAGACTCTTTCTAACCTTGGAAACTATTCATCATTCCAGAAAGGTTGGGTTACACAACGTGTTGAAAATTCATAACATTTCTTTCTCTTGTTGACAATGACCATCATCTCAGTTTTCGGTATCCATTCCTGGTATTGGGCCATATTTATAGAAGGAAATCAATTTTCTGTGAAAGCATTTTGAAGGAGGTGGGATAATAACAAAAACCAGGACAATTATAGAATAGAGAGATACAGTTTCTAAAATAGACTGAAACTTCTAAAATAGCCTGAAGACTTTGGAAGAAAGACAGCATGCGAATCCAAAGAACTTCTTTACATAAAATGCCTTAACTATATATATATATACATCCATACATATGCATGCACATATGTGCTCAAATGTATTGTTAAGATGGCCTTAGGAGCTAGGGCTCTAGTTAGCCACAGATTTTAAGTTTGTATGTTTGACTTCTGTGTGGCTAATTTGTTTCATTCTGAGCCATGACCACCAAGTTTACTCCTTATACTCTATCTTAGAAATATTTGCCATTTACTTATTTCTTCTTCTTGTTTAGGTAGGTAAGAATGAGAGCTGGAAGGGACTTAAGAGACCATTTGATGCTGCCCGCCCCTCACATTTTATATATGAGGAAACTGAGGCCTATGTCACACCTATATTAATTATCTGAAGTAGGATTCGAACCCAGGCTCTTTCCACAATGTCTAATTTACTCATCTGTATATTTATTTAGAAGAAAGAGACTGAATACAAGGGGTAGACTGAGTAATCTTGTATGTCAATATGTACACCTATATGGAAACCCTTGAACCTGAGAAAAGAAAGATAGTAGAGAGTATTCAGGTGAAGATTAAAGGAGAGAGAAACAAAAGTGATATTATAGGTATACCCAACAAATGAATTAGAGGACAGGGAGCAATAAATAGCATAAATTAGATCTGAATTCAAGGTCTCTGAATCTAAATCCATTGATCCTTCTATTATACCACTCTGCTTTCCCTCTGTTGTTAAGAATTGATACATTTTTGCCTTGCTTTTCTGATAATTTTGTCATTTAAAAGGGAAAGGAAATACTAAGGACTGCTATTCTAACAAGTAGCTTAGGGATGAAATGGAAAGAGTGAGAACCTTAAGAGAAAATGATCACATGAATTTAACAATCCTCAAAGCTAAGGAGAGACTCCTGTCACTTTCAGTCACTTAGTTCCAGTAAATTTATTCTACCCCATAGATTTCAAAAGAGTCAAGTGGAAAGGTAAGTGGGATTAAGGGTACTGAGATTCTAAAAGGCAAATTAGTACCTGAGCAATAGGGCAGTTCTCGTGGATGAAATTCTAATGATCTAGACATAAACGAGGAAGAAAAGGGAGGGAAATATCTAAAGGGGGAAAATAGGGAGCTCTTCTATGAGCTCAGATTTTTTAAAAGCATATAAAAATGTAGAAGCAAGAACAAGTAACAGAAAATGAATCAAGAAGATTGGCACATTACTGAGGAATAGAGTCAGGAAGCTTCAGTTTAGAAGGAGACAAGGCTGGCAACAAATGGTAAGGGAACCCCACAGGACCCTTAATCAGCTAGACTGAAAGCAAGAGGAACAAGGAATGGCTAAGATAACAGTTTAGAATTGATGGAACAATGATAACAGATGACAGAAGGAAAAAAAACTATTCATCTCCTTTTTTACTTCTTTTATTTTTCTAATGAGGAGAGCAAGCTTCAAAGGGATAGAACAAGAATGATTTAGATGGAAGTGAATACCAAGGGAAGTAGAAAGAGCATTCATCTGCCATAAATTATTGCAAACCCAAGGAAACTGCATTGGAGGGTACTATAAAGAGTGTGCAGGATAGATCGCTGAACTGCTGTTAGTGATCTTTGGATTCAAAAATTCATTTTGATTCAATAAGTGTATATTAAGCACCTAATTTGAGCAAGGCTCGGTGCTAGGGACTAGTAATAGAACTATTCCCTGACCTTGAGAAGCTTACATTTTAGAAGAAGGATACAAGATGTACACGTAAGTAAAAAAAAAATCCTGCATACAATTTAATACAGAATAATTTCAAGACAAAGAGCTCAATAACAGGGAAGATTAGAAAAGGCCACATGTAAGAGGTAGCTCTTGACCTGTGCTATAAAGGAAGCTAGGAATACTAGGAGGCATAGATGAGGAGGAAGGACATGCTCTAGTGACTCCCTCTTATCTTTAAAATCATATACAAACTCTTCTGCTTGATTTTCAAAGCCCTTCAAAAGCGGGCTCCCAACCTACCTTCCTAAGTTTATTGCGTATTACTTTCCTTTACTATGCCCAAACTAGCCTGTTTAATGTTTCCCATATACAACATTCCATTTCCCATCTCTATGCCTTTGCTCAAGTTGTCCACAATGCCTAGAGAATTATCTCATCACATCTTTACTTCACAGAACCCCTGACTTCTTTCATAAGGATTTTGTATTGTTTACCTAGAAACTAGTCAGTCAGAGAGTAAGTCAATAAACATTTACTAAGTGCCTACCAGGTGTCATGCCCCAAGTCAGGCATGGGGGAGATAAAGGTGAAAGACTATCCTTACCCTCAAGGAGTTTTTAGTCTAATGGAAGTTTATAGTGATAGAAGTGTATAGTCTAATGGAAGGCAACATGCAAAAAGAAATAGAAAAGGAATAAGGAGGCATTATGGAGAATGCAAAGTAGTGCAGGCTGGTGGGAAATAAAGACATGGCTGACCTGGGCTCTCTTCTTAAATGAAGGTTCTGGGAGGAGAGGTCTCTGCCCTCCAGTCAGAGGGAAGGAGGTGACCCAAAGGCAGAAGAAATAAATGATCTAAAAAAAATAAAAATAGTAACAAGATTAGATCTGTGTTCTTGAAATATCTGTCAGTTGTATAAATGATAGATTGGAAAGGGAAGAGAGTGGAAGCAGGGAGGTCAATTAGGAGGTAATAGCAGTAATTTAATAAGGGGTGGGTGTTGAGAGACTCAAGTAGATATTGGCCATGTGAGTGGAGAGAAAAGAATGGATATGAGAGGTGTTAGGGAGTTAGAACTGGCAAAACTTGGCAATTGCTTGGATATCAGGGCTAAGGAAAGAAAAAGTGACTCTAAGATTATGACACCTGGAAAGACAATATTGCCCTCAACAAAAAGAGAAAAGTTTAGAGAATGGGTGAGAAACTTTGTTTTTGTTTGGGTTATTTTTTTTGTTTTGCTTTTGCAGGCAAGAAGTGGGAAGGAGAAGATAATAAATGTCACTTTTGGCATGTTGAGTTTTAAATATTGTTGGAAAATCCAAGGGGAGATTTCTAGTGACTAGTTAGTAATCAAAAATTAGAGCTCAGAAAAGAGAATAGAGACAGCTATATAGAACCATCTAGATAGAGACAATAATTGTACCCATGGGAGCATGCCTACACTTTACAAGTGGGAAGAAAATGGTAATTTAGAGAAAAAAATATTGAGTAGGAACAATCAGACAGGTAAGAGGGGACTAAAAGGAATGATGTAACAGAATCCAAGGGAGGAAAGAATGTCCAGGAGCAGTAGGTAGTCAACAATGCAAAGAGCTACAGAAAAGTCAAATAATATGGATTTGGTGGGGAGGGGCAGGGGATGGGAAGCTACTGGATTTAGCAATGAAGAGATCATTGGTGACCTTAGAAAAAATAGTTTCAGTTGCTAAGTGGGGCTGGAAGCAAGCTGCAAGGGATTAAGAATTGAGTAGGAAAAAATCATGGGAAATGCAAGAGGCACTATGGGAGATGGATATAGGCAAACATACTGATATTCAGAAAGGGGAAGGTTATTTATTCAAACTATATGTCTGTGAACTTGTATAAATTCATTTGGGGGGGTGGACTCTAAAATGTTGCTTGTGGGCACTTGGAAAAGGAAGCAATGATTTCTAAAAGCCACCATTGGATTCATTAAAATGAAATTATGTCAGCGAGCCCATCTAACTTCATTTCCTGTTTGGCAAGGATTACTTGACTGGTAGATAAGAGGAATACCACAGATGTAGTATACATGGGTTTCAGGAAGGCATTTTAAAATATTCTCAAATAACCTTGAGTTTTTTTGAGGACAAGATAAGAAATGTGGGATGAATGACTAGACCTAAAAATTGTTAATAAATGTCAACTTGATGTGTGATCTCTAGCAACCCATCCCAGATCTCTGACCTGTATTCTTTTCTACTAATTCAATTCAGAAAACACTTAAAAACCTCCTGTTACACAGCATGCATTTGTCTAGGCACTAGCAGCACAAAAACAGTAACAAAAAACCCTTCACACTCTCAATAAGCTTCCATCCTCCTAGGATATGCAACGTGTCCAAATAAATGCATCAAGGTCCCAATTCATTTGAATACTGAATTCCATGAATTGGCCATATTAGTTGAATATACACTGGATATTTATCCATTGGGCTGGAACTAATTACATATTTTACATAATTATAACTTCAAATAGTGTAAATTTACACAAAACCACTTTGGGGGATTCATTATTTGCACTAATTGGGACCTAGGTGTGCTTACATGGATATATACATATATACAGATAAATGCTCACATATATACGTGAGCTTTTGGGGGGTGGAGGGAATTAAAAGGGAGAGGTCAGGAAAGGCTTTCCATAAGTGGCAACACATGGGCTGAAGCATGAAAGAAGCTGAAAAACCTGAGAGATAACTGTGAGGAAGGAGGCGTAGGGAACAGTCTAGGGAAAGGCAAAGGATGATGGCGTGCAGAGTGATAGGTACAGCAAGCAGGCCAGTTTAACTGAAACACAGAGTATTTGAAGTCTGCAAAGGTAAGAGATAGATTGTGAAGGGATTTAAATGCCAAACTGAAGAGTTTGTAATTTATCTTGGCGACAATATGGAACTTTTTTTTTAAATCAGTGACTAGAATGAAGTTATAAGATGGGAATCTTATTAAATTTGCTGATGACTTGAAAGCCAGGAAGGTGGCTAATATAATGAATGCCAGAACTGGGATACAAAAATATTTCTTCAGGATGAAACAATGGTTTAAATCTAATGAGGTAAAATAAAATAGGGATAAATGCAAAAGTCTCTCCTTTGATTAAGAATAACCAGCCTATCCAAGTGGGAGGATGGGAAGAGAGTGAAAAAATGTGGCTAGCAAACACAGCACATGAAAAAGAATTTTGACAAGGAATTTTGACAGTCCAAATATGTAATATGAACCAATGGTATGACGTAGCAGTCATAATGCTAAAGCTGCTTTAATGAAATCAGAATATGATAGACCAACCACACTCAAACTAGTGTGGACTCTTGGCACCATGATTCAAAGGAAACATCACCAAGTTGGAGCATGGCCATAGGATCAGGACCAGAATGGTGAAGGGACATGAAGAATGACATGAGAATCTCTTGAAGGAACTGAGAATATCCAGACTAGAAAAGAGAAGACCTCAAGGGGACAGGATTACTGTCCTCAAAGGGCAGTTATATAGAAGGATTGGACTTGGTCTGGTTGGCCCAAGAGGACAAAACTGACCCATTTTGGGACGAGATTACAGGAGATAAATTTCATTCAATACAACAAAGACGTTCTAACAATTAGAGCTTTCCCAAAATGAAATGGGCTGCCTCAGGAAACAAGGCATCCCTGGAGGCATCCAAATGGAGGTAGTATGATCATTTCTTGAGGCTATTATATTGGCAGGATTATATTATTATAAGGATTGTTATTATTTTTTAATTTTTAAAATTTATTTGTTTATTTTTAGTTAACAAGAATCAATTCCATAGTTCCTTGATTTTCAAATTTCTTTTCCCTCCATCCCTCCACCCCCCACAACAGCATATAGTCCAGTAAAGGATCTACAAATACTTTCATATTAGATATTAGTCAAGTTACAAAGACGTATTGTACTAGACAGGATGAAAAAAAAACCAATTAAAAGAAAAAGATCAATTAGTTTGCTTCCATCAGGATTCAAGCTCAGTTCTTTCTAGTTATATCTCTGGATGTCGCATCTCTCTCCGTCATGAGTCTTTCAGGATTGACTTATATCACTGCATTGTGAAAAGAGTCCAGTCTGTCGTAGTTGGTCAGCACACATATGTTGTGTCTGTGATTGTATACAAATTTCTCCTGATTCTACTCTTCTCGCTCAGCATCAGTTGGTATAAGCCTCTCCAGGTAAATATGAAAACAGTCTCCTCATTTCTCATAGCACAATAATATTCCATTACATTCATATACCACAACTTGTTTAGCCATTCCCCAATTGATGGGCAACCCTTTAATTTCCAATTCTTTGCAAAAACGAAAAGAGCTGCTATAAATATTTTGTACATATGGGTCTTCCCATGTGGGATATAACCCTAGAAGTGGTATTGCTGAGTCAAAGGGTATGAAATTATTTATAGTCCTTTGGGCATAATTCCAGATTGCTCTCCAGAATGGTTGGATAAGTTCGCGACTCCACCAGCAATGCATTAGTGTTCCAATTGGCCCACATTCTCTCCAGTCTTTGTCAATTTCCTGTTTTGTCATTTTAGCCAATCTGACTGGAGAGATGTGGTACTTCAGAGATGTTTTGATTTGCATTTCTCTAATCAGTAGTGATTTAGAGCATTTCTTCATATGCTTATATATATATATTTAATTTCTTTCTCTGAAAACTACCTGTTCATATCCTTTGACCATTTATCAATTGGGGAATGACTTGTATTCTTATACATTTGACTCAGTTCTCTGTATATTTTAGAAATGAGTCCTTTATCAGAGACATAGGTTGTAAAAATTCTTTCCCCATTTCCCATCTCCCCCTTGATCTTGGTTACATTGGCTTTGTTTGTACAGAAGCTTTTCAATTTAATATAATCAAAATTATCCATTTTGCGTTTTATAATGCTCTCTAATTCTTGTTTGGTGCTAAAGTCTTTCCTTCTCCACAAATCTGATAGGTAAATTATTCCATGCTTTCCCAGATTGCTTATTCCATGCTTCCCCACAGTATCATCCTTTATACCTAGATCATGCACCCATTTAGACTTGATTTTGGTATATGGTGTTAGATAATGGTCTATGCCCAGTTTCTGCCATACTATATTCCAGTTTTCCCAGCAGTTTTTATCAAATAGTGCATTCTTATCCCCAAAACTGGGGTCTTTGGGTTTATCAAACCATAGATTACTATATTCATTAACTGCTGGGTCTCCTGTACCCAATCTATTCCATTGATCCACTCCTCTACTCCTCAGCCAGTACCAAGCAGTTTTGATGACTGCTGCTGTATAATACAGATTAAGATCTGGCATAGCTAGTCCACCTTCCCTATCATTTCTTTTCATTAATTCCCTTGATATTCTAGACCGTTTGTTTTTCCAAATAAATTTTTATTATTATTTTGTCTAACTCTAAAAAGTATGTTTTTGGTAAATTGATTGGTATGGCACTAAATATATAATTTAGTTTGGGTAAAATTGTCATTTTTATTATATTAGCTCGACCCAGCCATGAGCAATTGATATTTCTCCAATTAGTTAGAACTGCTTTTATTTGTGTGAGAAGTGTTTTGTAGTTGTGATCATATAGGTCCTAGGTTTGTTTTGGCAGGTAGATTCCCAAATATTTTATAATGTCTACAGTGACTTTAAATTAGATTTCTCTTTCTATCTCTTGTTGTTGAATTTCATTAGAGATAAACAGGAATGCCAACAATTTATGTGGGTTTATTTTATATCCTGCAACTTTGCCAAATTCATTTATTGTCTCAAGTAGTTTTTTACTTGATTCTCTAGGATTCTCTAAGTATATCATCATATCATCTGCAAAGAGTGATAGCTTGGTCTCTTCTTTGCCTAATTTGATTCCTTTGATATCTTTTTCTTCTCTAATTGCTACTGCTAACATTTCTAGTACCAGATTGAATAAGAGGGGTGATAGTGGACACCCTTGTTTCACTCCTGATCTTATTGGAAATGCTTCTAGTTTATACCCATTGCATATAATACTTGCTGATGATTTTAAATAGATGCTATCAACTATTTTAAAGAAGCCTCCATTTATTCCTATAGTTTCTATTGTTTTTAATAGAAATGGATGTTGTACTTTGTCAAAAGCCTTTTCTGCATGTACTGAGATAATTATGTGGCTTCTGCTAGTTTTATTGTTGATATGATCAATTATACTGATGGTTTTCCTATTATTAAACCATCCTTGCATTCCTGGAATAAATCCTACCTGATCAAAGTGTATTATTTTTGTAATAAGTTGTTGCAGTCTTTTGGCTAATGTTTTATTTAGAATTTTTGCGTCTGAATTCATGAGGGAAATTGGTCTATAATTTTCTTTCTCTGTTTTATCTCTTCCTGATTTAGGAATCAGTACCATGTTTGTGTCATAGAAAGAGTTTGGTAGGACTCCCTCTTCACTAATTTTCCCAAATAGTTTGTAGAGTATTGGAATCAATTGTTCTTTAAATGTTTGATAGAATTCACTAGTAAATCCATATGGCCCTGGAAATTTTTCCTAGGGAGTTCATTGATGTCTTATTTGATTTCTTTTTCTGAGGTGGGGTTATTTATGTAATTCACTTCCTCTTCAGTTAATCTGGGCGACTTGTATTTTTGTAAATATTCATCCATTTCACTAAGATTGTCATATTTGTGTGCATACAATTGGGAAAAATAATTCCTAATTATTGTTTTGATTTCCTCTTCATTGGAGGTAGATTCACCCTTTTCATTTTTGATACTCAAAACTTAGTTTTCTTCTTTTTTTTATCATATTGACAAAGGGTCTATCAATTTTATTGGTATTTTCATACAACAAGCTCTTAGTTTTATTTATTAATCCAATAGTTTTCTTAATTTCAATTTTATTAATCTCTCCTTGGGTTTTCAATATTTCTAATTTAATACTAAATTGGGCATTTTCAATTTGTTCTTTCTAGCTTTTTCAATTGCATGTCCAATTCATTGACCTCCATTCTCTCTGCTTTATTCAAGTATGCGCTCAGGGATATAAAACTTCCCCTAAGAAAAGCCTTTAATGCATCCCACAAATTTTGTTATGTTGTCTCATTATTATCATTTGTTTGAATGAAATTATTGATTGTTCCTATAATTTCTTGTTTGACCCATCCATTCTTTAGGATTAAATTGTTTAATTTCCAATTAGTTTTTAGTCTATCTTTCCATGGCCTTTATTGCATATAATTTTTATTGCATCATGGTCTGAGAATGATGTATTTAATATTTCTGCCTTTCTGCACTGAATTGTGAGGTTTTCATGCCCCAGCATATGGTCTATTTTTGAGTATGTACCATGCACCTGCTGAGAAGACAGTAAATTCCTTCTTATCCCCATTCGGTATTCTCCAGAGATCTATCATATCTAGTCTCTCTAAAATTCTATTCACCTCCTTAACTTCTTTCTTGTTTATTTTGAGGTTAGATGTATCAACTTCAGAAAGGGGGAGATTAAGGTCCCCCACTAGTATAGTTTTGCAATCTATTTCTTTCTCTAATTCCTTTAACTTCTCCTCTAGGAATTTGGATGCTATACCACTTGGTGCATATATATTAAGTAATGATATTGCTTCATTCTCGATGGTACCTTTTAGCAGGATATAGTTTCCTTCCTTTTCTCTTTTAATTAGATCTATTTTTGCTTTTGCTTTATCTGAGATAAGTATTGCTACCCCTGCTTTTTTTACTTTAGCTGAGGCAAAATAAATTCGACTCCAACCTTTTACCTTTACCCTGCGGGTATCCATTTGTTTCAAATGTGTTTCTTGTAGACAGCATATTGTAGGATTATGGTATTTAATCCATTCTGCTATCCACCTCTGTTTTATGGGAGAGTTCATCCCATTCACATTCACAGTAATGATAACTGTCTCTTCCCCTCCATCCT
Source organism: Gymnobelideus leadbeateri (assembly GCA_011680675.1). NCBI lineage: Eukaryota > Metazoa > Chordata > Mammalia > Diprotodontia > Petauridae > Gymnobelideus > Gymnobelideus leadbeateri. The sequence goes on from WOXC01001791.1 coordinate 335,363, forward strand.
ATTCCCTCCCGTGTTTATATTTTTGTTTCTTCTTTCTCCCTTCCCCTCCTTGAAGATTTCCCTTTTGACCACCCCATCCCTCAGTGTTCCCAACCGCTGACCCACCTTCTTTTTTTTTTAAACAAATGCTTTATTAACTTCTGTTTTACATCATTCATTTCCGCCAGATTTTGAGTTAAAATCATTTTCCCCCTGTTATTCCCCTACCAACCTCCCAGAATAGCAGCCCCACAAGATATCGCTTCCTCCAGTCTGCTCTCTCCCATGCCTTCTCCCATACCCCCTTCGACTTTTCCATTAGAGGAAGGTGAATCTTTGTGTCCTAATGCCTGCACATCTTATCACCCTATTACAAGCAAAGAGTATTAATAATAGTATTTATATATATTTGAAACATTTAATGTTAAGACCTCGAATTTCAGATCCATTTCCTTCCTCCCTTGTCACCCATTCCCTCTTGGGAGATAAGTAATTCAGTATATGTTGTACATGTCTAGCTATGCAAACATTATCATAGTAGATATATTGTACAAGGCTGCTTATAATTCCCTCCCACTCATCCCACCCCCCACCTGGTCCATTCCCTACATGATCCTGTCCCTCTTTTATAGTGGGTACTTCCAACCTCCCCTCCCCACAAGGATGTCCTCCCATCCATCATCCCTCCTCTCATCCCCCTTCTCCCTATCCTGCTGCAGGTTAAGATATCCCATTTAGTATGTATGTCATTCTCTCCCTGAACCAAATTCAATGTGAATGTGGTTTTGCCTTTTTAGCCTTCCTATTCTCCCCCTCCCTTGCAACCACTTCCCCTTGCTTCTTCTACATGGGATAGTTTACCCTACACTGTCTCTCCCCATCTCCTCTTGCCACTTTCCTCTCTCACCTCATAATTTCATTCCTCGAGTATTCTCCCTTCCCAACAAATTCGACCTATGCCCTCTATCCATATATAACTGTAACCATATACACACACATTCACATATGTATTCATATGACCACACCCCCCTTCTTCCATTATTTTCATAATGAGAAAGATATCATCAGTCACAGTTATTGCTTTTCCATATAGGAATATAAATAGTTCAACTTTGATAAGTTCCTTTTGATTTCTTTTCCCTGGTTACCTTCTCAGGCATCTCTTGCTTCTTGTGTCTGGATGTCAAATTTTCTATTCAATTCTGGTTTTTTCCTCAAGAATGCTTGAAAGTCCCCTATTCCACTGAATGACCATATTTTCCCCTGAAACAAAATACTCAGTTTTGCTGGGTAGGTGACCCGTGGGTTCATTCCCAGTTCTTTTGCCCTCTGGTATATCATATTCCATGCCCTTCTATCCCTCAGTGTAGAAGGTGCCAGGTCCTGGGCTATTCTGATTGTGTTTCCACAATATTGAAATTGTTTCTTCCTGGATGCTTATAGTATTTTCTCCTTGATCTGGGGATTCTGGAACCTGGCCATAATATTCCTGGGCGTTTTCTTTTGGGGATCTTTTTTCAGGAGGTTATCTGTGGATTCCTTCAACCTCTATTTTGGCCTCTGGATCTAAAACATCAGGGCAATTTTCCTTGAGAATTTCTTGGAGGGTGATTTGTAGGTTCTTTCTTTGATCATGGCTTTCGGGTAGTCCAATAATTTTTAAATTGTCTCTCCTGGATCTATTCTCCAGGTCAGTGGTTTTTCCGATGAGATATTTCACATTGCCTTCTAATCCTTCGTTTGTTTGGATCTGCTTAACAGCATCTTGGTTTCTCATAAAGTCATTAGCTTCCATTTGCTCCAGTCTAACTCTGAAGGAATGAATCTCCTCAGTGAGCTTTTGAGATTCTTTTTCCATCTGGCAAATTCGACTTTTTAAGGCATTCTTCTCCTCATTTCCCTTTTGGGCCTCCTTTGCCATTTGATTTAGTCTATTTTTTAAGGTGTTGTTTTCCTCAGTCAGGCTGTTGACCCTCATTTCATACTTTTCCTGCATCCTTCTCATTTCTCTTTCAAGTTTTTCCTCCACTTCTCTTATTTGATTTTTTTTTTGATGGGTATTTTATTTTTTTTATTTTTTATTTTTTTTTTTTTAAACAAATGCTTTATTAACTTCTGTTTTACATCATTCATTTCCGCCAGATTTTGAGTTACACTCATTTTCCCCCCATTATTCCCCTACCCAACCTCCCAGAATAGTAGTCCCACAAGATATCTCTTCCTCCAATCTGCTCTCTCCCATACCTTCTCCCATACCCCTATCGACTTTTCCATTAGAGGAAGATGAATCTTTGTGTCCCAATGCCTGCATTTCTTATCTCCCAATTATAGGCAAAAGAGTATTAATAATAGTATTTATATATATATTTGAAACATTTAATGTTACGACCTTGAATTTCAGATCTATTTCCTTCCTCCCTTGTCACCCATTCCTTCTTGGGATATAAGTAATTCAGTATATGTTGTACATGTCTAGCTATGCAAAACATTATCATGGTAGATATATTGTACAAGGCTGCTTATAATTCCCTCCCACTCATCCCACCCCCACCTGGTCCATTCCCTACATGATCCTGTCCCTCTTCTATAGTGGGTACTTCCAACCTCCCCTCACCCCAAGGATGCCCTCCCATCCATCATCCCTCGTCTCATCCCCCTTCCCCCTATCCTTCTGCAGGTTGAGATATCCCATTTAGTATGTATGTCATTTTCTCCCTGAACAAAATTCAATGTGAATGTGGTTTTGCCTTTTAGCCTTCCTTATTCTCCCCCTCCTTTGCAACCACTTCCCCTTGCTTCTTCTATATGGGATAGTTTACCCTATCCTGTCTCTCCCCATCTCCTCTTGCCACTTTCCTCTCTCACTTCATAATTTCATCCCTTGAGTATTCTCCCTTTCCAACAAATTCAACCTATGCCCTCTATCCATATATAACTGTAACCATATACACACACATTCACATATGTGTTCATATGACCACACCCCTTTCTTCCATTATTTTCATAGTGAGAAAGATATCATCAGTCACAGTTATTGCTTTTCCATATAGGAATGTAAATAGTTCAACTTTGATAAGTTCCCCTTGATCTCTCTTCCCCGATTACCTTCTCAGGCATCTCTTCCTTCTTGTGTCTGGATGTCAAATTTTCTATTCAATTCTGGTTTTTTCTCAAGAATGCTTGAAAGTCCTCTATTCCACTGAATGACCATATTTTCCCCTGAAACAAAATACTCAGTTTTGCTGGGTAGGTGACCCTTGGGTTCATTCCCAGTTCTTTTGCCCTCTGGAATATCGTATTCCATGCCCTTTGATCCCTCAGTGTAGAAGCTGCCAGGTCCTGGGCTATTCTGATTGTGTTTCCACAATATTGAAATTGTTTATTCCTGGCTGCTTGTAGTATTTTCTCCTTGATCTGGGGATTCTGGAACCTGGCTATAATATTCCTGGGAGTTTTCTTTTGGGGATCTTTTCAGGAGGTGATTTGTGGATTCTTTCAACCTCTATTTTGCCCTCTGGATCTAAAACATCAGGGCAGTTTTCCTTGAGAATTTCTTGAAGGGTGATTTCTAGGTTCTTTCCTTGATCATGGCTTTCAGGTAGTCCAATAATTTTTAAATTGTCTCTCCTGGATTTGTTTTCCAGGTCAGTGGTTTTTCCCATGAGATATTTCACATTGCCTTCTATTCTTTCGTTTGTTTGGATCTGTTTAATAGTATCTTGATTTCTCATAAAGTCATTAGCTTCCATTTGCTCCAGTTTAACTCTGAAGGAATGAATCTCCTCAGTGAACTTTTGAGATTCTTTTTCCATCTGGCAAATTTGACTTTTTAAGGCATTTTCTCCTCATTGCCCTTTTGGGCCTCCTTTGCCATTTGAGTTAGTCTGTTTTTTAAGGTGTTGTTTTCCTCAGTCAGGCTGTTGACCCTCATTTCATACTTTTCCTGCATCCTTCTCATTTCTCTTTCTAATTTTTCCTCCACTTCTCTTATTTGATTTTTAAAGACCTTCTTAAGGTCCTCTATGGCCTGCAACCCAATCATGTTTTCCCCTGGGGCTTTTGGAGCAGGACTTCTGACCTCACAGTCCTTTTCCTGCTTTATGCCCCCAAAATAGGAGTCTAGGGTTGCATTTTTCTGTTTCCTTTGCCTTGGCATTTTGCCACTTAATTTTGCTTGACTTTTGGGTTTGTTGCCACACTATGGCTTTAAGGCCAGATAGAGGAATTTTCGTCCCGAACGTGTGGGGGGGCAACTTCCGTTTCTGGCAAGCTGTAAACCCACCCACGACTTCCACCCTAGATCACAATCCAGATCCAGGGAGGTTAAAGCAAGAGCGATTACCCCCCAAGACTGATCGCTGGATCTCCCCACGATTTGTAGGCTGGGAGCCGGATATGCCTATGAAAACTACAAAATGGAGTGTCTCCTCAGTGGCTTCTAGCCTCAGGGGAGGTGACGATTCCCAAATACAGGTCCCAAAGTCCATAGGACAGTAACCTCTTACTTTGTCCTAGGCATGTCTATGTTGATAATTCTGGAGTCTCCACAGTTACTGGTGTTCTGGGGTTCCTCCAGCCGGCTGTTGGCCCTGGTGCCCTGGGGCTAAAACCTCGGCTCACGTGGACCTGGGCTCGGCTCGGCTCCTGCGCTCTGCGCGCTGCCTGCTCCCAGACCGCTGCGCTGGTCCTTCCTGCAGGGTGCTGGGCTGTCCTCAGCGGGAGGTTAGCTTCTCTGTGTCGTTCTGTGGGTGCTGGGGCTCCAGAAGTTTTTCAGAGTCCCCTTTTACATAGTTTGGGGGGAATCTGGGGGCAGAGAGGCTTGGAAGAGCTGTTTCTACTCCGCCATCTTGGCTCCGCCCCCCTCTTATTTGATTTTTAAAGTCCTTCTTAAGGTCCTCTATGGCCTGCAACCCGCTCATGTTTTCCCCTGGGGCTTTTGGAGCAGGACTTCTGACTTCACAGTCCTTTTCCCGCTCTATGCCCCCAAAATAGGAGTCTAGGGTTGCATTTTTCTGTTTCCTTTGCCTTGCATGTTGCCACTTAATTACTTGACTTTTGGGCTTGTTGCCACACTATGGCTTTAAGGCCAGATAGAGGAATTTTCATCCCGAACGTGTGGGGGGCAACTTCCGTTTCTGGCAAGCTGTAAACCCACCCATGGCTTCCACCCTAGATCACAATCCAGATCCAGGGAGGTTAAAGCAAGAGCGATTACCCCCCAAGACTGATCGCTGGATCTCCCCACGATTTGCAGGCTGGGAGCCGGAGCTGCCTCTGAAAACTACAAAATGGCGTGTCTCCTCAGTGGCTTCTAGCCCCCAGGGGAGGGAG
>WOXC01001793.1:0-46346 GCA_011680675.1 Gymnobelideus leadbeateri
AGATATGCCAAATAAGGACAGAAATGCTTTCTTAAATGTACATTGGGTGATCTACTGTTTCCTTGTTCCAGTACTTGAGGTAGATTGCTGTGCTTAGATTGTGCATCTGACTTCTAGCCAATGGAAGAAAAGGGTCAGAAAGGGGTTGGGGGAGAATTCTGCATTAGGGCTTTATAACTTTGCCATTTCCTATTGTAAAGTGCCTCTTCTCGCTGACTATTTGTTAGAAGGGGGGTTGCCCTTTCTCGAGATTGTAATAAAACATCCTTTTCTGCTTCCTACTTTGAGAAGCCTCTGTGTATTATTTGGGTAAGGATCCCTGTTGCACACAGTTTGGGGTACTCGTCTGGGATTCATCCTTTTGTGAGAGGGTCCCACAGACCCTTTACAAAGACCAGGGGTCAACTGAGGTTTCTTGGGGGTCCTTGGAACTGGTCCATGAGATCTGACTCTGATCAGGTAAAAACCCAAAGAGAGGAACTTGGAAGAAGTTTTTACTAAACTCTGATTTTTTCATCAGGAATGCTTAGAAGTTCTCTATTTCATTAAGTGTTCATTCCCTACCTGTTTCCCCCAATATTATATTAAGTTTTTTCTGGGTAAGATATTATATATCTTTTGCCTTCAGAGCAGAGTCTCAGTTCCAGCTCTATGTGAAGTCGGAAGAGGAATAATCAGGACAGCAATCCTAGACCAAAGGGGAACTTGCAGTCCTACCACTTTGAACCAGCCAAACTTTCTATCTGGCTGACAGTAGCTGAATCTAGTCTAGTTTAGATAGTTTACTGAATTCCAAATAGGGTAAGCCTACAGGCATGCTGCTCAGAGCCAAGCCGGGTCAGGAACTTGCAGAATTCAGACCCTGCAGGCAGGGATAGGACTTTGCCCTGGATCAGACAATTTTGGGAGTCAGTCAATATATATTTATGAAGCACCTATTATATTCCGGATACTGTGGTAAGTTTTAGTCACTGGAAGTTTGCAGGTTCTCAGACCCTGTGTTCCTGGAATAATTTAACACTCAACATCCCAAGAAAACAGCAGCAGGACCAGTATAGATGTTTCATCCAGAAGTGAGCAAAGCTTGACTTTAACATCAGTTTGGAACCCAGGAAGAATGCTGGAAGAATGAGAAAAGAAAAGAATCTAAACATAAACAGCTTTTATAGTGATAAGGATGTTCAAGACACAAACCGAGAAGAAGAGAATGAATCTAAAATATCTGCAAGCAAATCCTCAAGGGAAAACACAGCCTGGACAAAAGTTCAACTAGAATTCCTGGAAGAAAGGAAACAAGATGTTTTAATGGGAATTTATACTGTTTTTGTAAATGAAAGAAAAACTAGAGGGAAAAATAGAAAAGAAATGAGAACTTTGCAAGAAAGAATTGGAAAGGGAATTAATAGCTTGGCACAAGAGGTAAAAACAACTCTGCCCAAGCAAAAAATCTCCCTGAGATTTAAAATGGACTTAATAGAAGCTAATGACTCTATGAGACCACAAGAAATATTAAAACATAACTGCTCTTTACCTTGGAATTCCACTCTTAAATTCAGGCCCTCTCCTTAGTCTGCCTTGGATCTACTACTTAGAACTGGATAGTGAATGACAGAACTGTCAGATGGCACCTATTCCTGTGTCCTACACAAGTCAAGGGCCCTCCATATGGAATCTAGGACATCTTCTTGACTGGGTGCATAGCTTGTCACTGTGTTGGAATGCTCCATACCAAGACCTCTGGCTAATCCTCATTCCCAGCACTCACAGACCTCTCAATCTGTCCCCTATGCCAACCAAAGCTGAAAAAAAAATGACTTGATGTGATTTTTTTCTTGGATTTACCAATCAGAATTTGGGTTAGCATGTTTTCTAGATTTGTTTGATCTATTTTTTGGGGGGGAATGGGGGACTTACTGTATAATCTCCCACTACACTGCCATCTTGGCTCTTTCAACCCCTTCTGAAACTTTAGAGACCAACCTCTGATCTTAACCTTCAACTGAAACTATTCTCTCTACAATCACCAAAGATTTCTTAACTGCCAAATCAAATCACCTTTTCTTAATCTTCATTCTTCTGGTATGCTCTACTGCTTTTGACACTGTTGATTATTCTTTCTCTTGGACATGCTCTTCTCTCTAGGTTTTTGTGACTATTTTCTCTTGGTTCTCCTTCTTCCTATGGAGCAACTCCTTCTCAGTCTCCTGGACCCTGCCCCCTTTTAAAACATAAAGCTCCGAATTCTTTTTATTGCCTTAACTTTGTTTTTTGTTTTTGTTTTGAAAATGAGCATTGCATATTTCAGCATCAGTTAATAAATATTTATTACATACCTACTATGTGCCAGTTACTGTACTAACATGTAGTGTTGTGATATCATATGTATTTTACAATTGTATACTTTGGTAATAAATTAGTGATATTTTAGATAATTTATGAATGTAAGTTATGATATAGTATTATAAATTATAATTTATGAAATGAAATTTTAAAAAATAAAAATGTACTTCTTACTAGGACAAGTGAATAAATCCAGGCAAATCTACCTACATAAGTTAAAATTAGCTTTTGTAAATTTAATTGTGATAGTCTGTAATATGTATTGCTTGTCCTTTTCTTCTCACCACTGTTCATCTTATGGGCTAAGAATTTAAAAAAATTATTAAGATTTTTTATTATGTTGACATATTTCTCATACCACATCATCTTTGGCCAAGCTCTGTGCACTTAACATTCTCTGATTAGTTGTTGGTAATTTAGTTAGAAGCATCTGGAATGCTGGTCGTGGAAGTTTGCTATAAAATTTGCAACGACTTCTGTGGTTGCCTACAGATGGTAATGTCATTTGTCAAGTGATCAGCATCTTTTCCTATTTACCTGGGCTAATAACTCCTCACCAAGTTCCATCTCTTCAAAGGATAACTTCTAGACATCTTCAATATCTTTTTTTTTTTTTTGGAGGGGGGAAGGTAGGGCAATTGGGGCTAAGTGACTTGTCCAAGGTCACATGGCTAGTTTTTTGTTAAGTGTCTGAGGCCAGATTTGAACTCAGGTCCTCCTGACTCCAGGGCTGGTGCTCTATTCACTGTGCCACCTAGCCACCCCAATCTTCACTATCTTTAAGGTCAGATAACTTTGGAAGTCCAGCTCTTTCTCTTTGGCAAGATTATATTTTTCTCTTTACTCTTAGAACATATTGAAGTTAGGATCTCTCTGTCTCTTGTCGTTGAAGTAAATGAAGTATCTGATAAAAACGGCCCCACACATACTGATATTGATATCATTATGATAGACCCCCATATTTCTGGTTGCTTCTCTTGGTGGAGATGGAAGCCATCCCCTGCTGAACCTCAAGCCAAGTAACTTGTCTTGTTCCTCTTCCTTCTCCTTTCCTGGAACTCCATCTAGGTCATGCCCATTAACCATGGGTGTCTCCAAAGGGTTTGTCTTGGGCATCGTTCTCCCTCAGTATTATTTTCCTTGGCAATTTCATGAACTCCAATGGATTTAATTAGGTAGATGAGTCTAAGATCTCTATATGTAGTCTGAACCTCTCTCCTGAGCCCAAGTCTTGTATCTTTGGACATCATGAACTGGATGAAATGTAGAGATCCATCCCAACATATCCCAAATAGCCCTCATTACTTCCCCCCTCATCCCTTCCAGTCCTTAATGTGTTAAACTTTTCTGTTACTGTCAAGAGCATCACCATCATCCCAGTCACCCAGGCTCACAACCTTAGTGTTATCCTCAACTCCTTGGTTCCACTCACTTTTCTTATACAATCTGTTGATAAGTCTTATTATTTCTTCCTTCACATTTCTCCTATTATAATGTCTCCTTCTACCATCCTGGTGCAGCTCCCCATCACCTTTTACCTGGACTATTACAATAGCCTCCTTGTTGGTCTGCCCACTTCAAGTTCTTCCCTGTTTGGGTCCATCCTCCACTCAGCTGCCAAAGTAATTTTCTTCTAGGACAGGTTTTACTATATCACCTCATTAAACCTCAATGGCTTCCTATTCTCTCTAGGATCAAATAGAAAATGCTCTGTTCCACATTCAAAACCCTATACAACATGGGCCCTTACCTACCTTACAAGTCTTATACTTTGCTCCCCTCCATGCACTTTATGATACAGTGACATTGGTCTTGCTGATTGTCCATTGCTGAATTCTATACTTTGTCACTGGCTATGCCGCATTTCTAGAATTTTCTCCTTCTTTACCTCTCCTTCTTCTCTGCTTCCTTCATGTCTCAGCTCAAATTCTATCTTCGGTTTCCTGGTCTTCCATACTGGTACCTCCCCTTGAGATTACTTCCTATGTATACTGTACATACATGATTTACTACGTGTTGTCTCTCTTATTAAATTGTGAGCTCCTTGAGGGCAGGAACAAGACTTTTGCCTTTCTTTTTACACCAAGAATTTAGCACAGTGTCTGGCATATACTAAGTGCTTAATAAATGTTTTTTAATCAACTGATTTAGTTAAGGTAGGGACCCAAAAAATAAAAATCGTGTCTTTAAGAAATCTATTCCAATGCTCAATGAATCCTTTTGTTTTGGGGTGACAGGGCAAATGAAAGTGCCAGGTGGTATTATAAAATTTAGCACAATCCTGCATGTTGCTACAGGCGTACTTTGGAGGGGTGGTCATAAGGAATGCGTTTCTCTGTATTATTCAAGGGAATAGTCAGTTAGGGGTGTGCTGGAGTGAGGCTGCTTGTTAAATTTTCAGTATAAACAATTATACCTTGTAAATTGGCAAATGCTACAGATCAGAGCTTGGTTAATTGTTTTGTTGATTGTATAGGCTTAAGAAAGTGATGGAGAGCATTTTAATAATGCAGATTAAAATGAAATGTGTATTGTGAGCACATTTCTCCTCCTCCCAGAGTTGGTTAAACATTTACCAGCACAGCACTGGTCATAGGTGAGTGCTAATATGGTCGGCCCAAATAGGACATCAACAAAGTTTCACCACTGATCTAGATCATATAGTGAGGCCTCTTTAATAGTCCAGTCATCAAGTCTCTCCATTTCTGCCCATTCAGTAAGATTGTAATGGAACCACTGCGCTCTAAGAAATGATGAGCTCAATGATCTTGAAAAAAATAAAACATGTATAGACTTGCACAAAATAATGAAGAGTGAAATGAGCAGAAGCAAGAGAACATTATATACAGTATCAACAATATATTTTAAGAACAACAAAGAGTGAATAAGTCATTTTGACTATTATAAATGCCCAAATTAACGACAAAGGACATATGAAGGAAGATGCTGTCTGCATCCAGAGAAAGAATCGATAAGTAGAAGTATTTATAGAATCATTTTACAGACACACACACACACACACACACACACACACACACACACACACACACACACACACACACACACATACATTTCTACCTGATAGTAGCCATTTCTGGGGAGAGGGAGACAGAAGGGGGAGAAAAGAAAGTTATGCAATAACTTTATTATATATTTTAAAGGCATAACAAGTTGAAATTTCATGTACAATTATTTTTTTCTATTCTAATATGTCATGGAAATGCTTGTTTTATTTAAGTTCAAAATAAAATAAATGAAATCGAAGAGTTCTAGATTCTATATTAGTGAAGACTTATTAATTCCTCCCATATAAGGAAGCTTCTCAGGCTATCCAAGCCCCTTGAAACAGTCCTCTGAGAGGACTGTCCAGATCCTTCTTCCTTTAAAGGCTTACCAGAAATTCTGTTGAGCTTGGCAAAAAGACCTGTAGCAGACACAATACCCTTTGCCCCAAAAGGAGGGTTTAGTGAATTTAGCCTGTCTTTGTATGCATAAACTTTAAGTCACTAATTCTGTGCCACCTAGTCATCCCCTTAGGACTTGTGGCCCTTGCATAATAGATTAGAGCTTTGATACCATATGTGTGAAAATAATTTTAAAATCTGTGAGTACAAACCAGATACAAAGAATTTGGTAGCAGGCATAATGGCAGGAATCAATGAAATGGAAGAAAAGCATTTATTAAGTACTTACTATTCCCTGGGGAAACAGATACAAAAGCTAGGCAATCTCAGACAATGAGGAACTTAGGTTCTAATGGGGGAGACAGCATTTATAGGGGAGTGGTTGCCAATGGTGCAACTCAATAAACCACAGTGTCTCCCTGGTACCTCCAGGTCTTCCTCTGTTTTGCTTTTTAAAACTCTTCATAACCATTTCCCCTTCTATCTTTTCGATCTTCTTACAGCTTACTCCTCTTTACATATTCTGTGATCCAGAAACCCTGGCTCCTTGCTGTTTCTCACACAAGATTCCCCATCTCCTACGTCGCCTCAGTGTCTTTTCTACCCTATGTGTCTGGAATGTTCTCCTTGCTCATCTTTTCTTCTTGGCTTGCCTGACTTCCTTCAAGTCTTGGCTAAAATGGCACCTTCTTCAAGCAGCCTTGTCTACTGCTAGTGCCTTCATTCTAAGATCATCTCCAATTTATCCTGTCTATATCTTGTTTCAACATAGTTGTTTGTATTTCCACTCGGAAGATTGTAAAGTCCTTGAGGGCAGGTACTGTTTTGGTCTTTTTTTTTTCTTTTTGGTATTCTCAGTATTTAGCACAGTACCTTGAACATAGCAGGCACTTAATAATTCTTGTTGACTTTGACTTGATCCATGTAGAACTGAAAGGGAAAAAATTTATAAGCAACTTTGATCCTCACTTGAGAAAATAACTCAGTCAGTTTCTTGGCAATTTAGAGTTGGCTGCTATTCTCTATACAAGGCATTCTTAATCTGAGGTCCATGAGCCCAAAGGAGTTTGTAGATGGATTGCAGGGGATCTGTGAATTTGTTTGAGGAAGAAATAATGTCTTTATTTTCACCAATCTCTTTTTATTTTTTAAACATTTTCCAATTACATGTAAAATTTATTTTGACATTCATTTAAAAATCTTTGAGTTCCAAATTTTCTCCCTCCCTGCCCTCCTTCATCATTTGGAAGGCAAACAATCTGATATAGGTTATAGATGTATTTTCACCAATCTTTAATTACAATTTAGCATTTCCCTTAATTATGAAGATAGATAACAAGCCACAGTAGTAATGGGCTTCACCAAACTGGCAAAAGATTCCATGACTAGAGAGGCTAAGAGCCTATTCCAGTATAATCTTTCTCCTTCCTTCCTTCCTTCCTTCCTTCCTTCCTTCCTTCCTTCCTTCCTTCCTTCCTTCCTTCCTTCCTTCTTTCCTTCCTTCCTTCCTTCCTTCCTTCCTTCCTTCCTTCCTTCCTTCCTTCCTTCCTTCCTCCCTCCCTTCCTCCCTCCCTCCCTCCCTCCCTTCCTTCCTTCCTTTCTTCCTTCCTTCCTTTCTTCATTTCTTTCTCCCTTCTTCCCTCCCTTCCTCCCTCCCTCCCTTCCTTCTTTCCTTCCTTCCTTCCTTCCTTCCTTCCTTCCTTCCTTCCTTCCTTCCTTCCTTCCTTCCTTTCTTTCTTTCTTCCTTCCCCCTGAAACCAACCAAATTGGTCTTCCCTTATTTCTCTGCTATAACTTTATAGTTAAGTGTCTATCTGGATCCAAACAGCCCATAGGTCATAGATCAGACCCTTTTTATCTTCCTTATTATCCAACCTCAAGGAAATGAAGAACTATTCCAATCCCATATTTTTATTCCACCCAGAGATTCTAAATGGTTCATTTGGAAGCAGAGTTAATAGATAACCCCTATCTCTTCACCAGTCAGCATCCCGGAACCCCTGAAGAGGAGAGGGCATCATTGATTCATTTTAGAGATGGGACTTTTCTTATACAAAAGAGGAAGCTGAGAAATCATATTTGATACAGCTGTCACATCACCAACTCCAATATGGACCCAGATTTGTACATAAAATGGCAAGTAATGTATATTTCTTTCCTTCCTGTCTCCAGGCTGCTACTAAAAATCTTCTAACAAATCTTTTTTGGATATCTTTGCACATATCAAAGCACAAATCTTTTGTGTTTTGACTTTCTCTTTTTCTCCTTTCTAGTGTGAATGCTGGACCACCATTTAGTCATTCATTGGGATAGGCATTTGCCACCAAATGTAGGATTGAAAGGAGATGGAGGAAACTGATCATGTCTCCTCATTTTAAAATCCCCTGAACTCACAAAGAGAGTTCTCATTCCAACTTTTATAGCAAGTTTCTCTAATGTAATCTGCCACTTACAAACTGTATGATTGGGGACATGCCACTTGGCCTTTCAGTTAGCCTAGACAACTTCCCCAACATATAAAGCAATGGGTTGAGACTAGATATGCTTTTTTATGACCAGATTTTGTACGACCCTATCATGATCCTGTAGACACAGATAAACTAATTTTCCCTCTTAGTAGACAGAGCAACACCAAGGGTAGGGCAAGTGGTGCTTTGCTCCAGAGTACCACCCTTGTACTACTTCTGCAGCATCGAAACGATTGGACTTAATTCTTTTAATTTTTTTTTGGAGGAGGGGAGGCAGGGCAATTGGGGTTAAGTGACTTGCCCAAGGTCACACAGCTATTAAGTGTCTATTAAGTCTGAGGCCGGATTTGAACTCAGGTGCTACTGACTCCAGGGCCAGCGCTCTATTCACTGTGCCACCTAGCTGCCCTGAACTTAGTTCTTTATTAGGTAAAGAAAATATCGTTAAAATAAAAGTTTAGCAGTTAGCAGGCTTTTTGCTATATACCAATTGGGCTTTTCCTTCGATCTCTCTTTCTCCCAGCCAGGTTTATTGGCCTTCATAGGAGCAGTATTGAAAGGTCCCAGGGTCTCTGTCTCCTTCTTCCCCACCCACTTTAGCATGGTAACATAAAGTCTTAAACCAAATTTCCCTAGGTATAAAAATATCTAGTTATAATTGTTTATAGAGTAGAAGGCAAGAAAAAGGAAAGACTTATTAGTTTCAGAGAGATTTATCTTAGAAATAAAGAACTTCCTAACAGTGAAGGACCCTTACATGTCAGGATACTGACCATGACAGTTTGGGAAATATCCTTTAAGGATGGGGAGAGGATCTTTAAAGATGGGACCAGTTCTCAGTGAGGTCCACTTTGGAGGAGTGAAGAAAGATTAGTCATTTTCTTGGGTTACCTGTCAATCACCACATTTTGTGATTCAAGGTCATGGCAGTGATCCTCTGCCTGTCACTAAAACCCTGCAAAGGTATTTTTGAGGAAGATGAATGGGCTATGTTCCAATGAGAGTCATTGGTTTCTGTGCCATCAGCTGGGCAGATATCCCAGAATGCCAATGTGTAAAACGCAAGATGGAAGAGCCTTGTTTTCTATAGCTTCCCCCACCCAGCACCACTCCACAGGGCCATTCCTTCTAGCCTCCATCAAAACCTAACTCTTGACCATCTCCCTGGGTCCTGCTATTTCTCTATCTTTATTATTGGCCTTATGATGGAATAGTTTAATTTAGCCTCCATGAAATGCCTTTACATTATACTACTGTTTTGGATAATTTGTACTATATACTGTCATCTATGTTGGAAATTTTAATTTGGTAAAGCCCTTTGAAATGCTGTTTGCATGAAAGATGCAATACAGAAGAAAATTGTACTATATTGATTTCTCTGGATCTAATTGGTCTCTTGGGTTCTGATGAATTTAACCTTATCTGTTTTTCTAATATGTGTTTCCAAGAATCCACTGGAATTTTTAATAATATTTTATGTCCACATAATGCTTTTTTTGGCCAGACTGTCAACATGGCATTCTCATTCTATAGAATCATTATCATGGTGACAATCCCTTGGGACAGGGGAAATATTTTTGTCCAGGAAGCAGAGTTTAATTTCTAGAATCTAGAGGACAATAGAGGAAAAATGAGTTGAAATTATCTTCAATAATACAAACTCTCTGGGACCATGTAGATATGCTATAGAAATAGTGAGTCTGTTGAGACTGTATTGACACAGTGTCCAAACAACTGGTTTATTCAGTCAACTCAGAGGAAAATTCAATTACATTCCTGTCCTATAGATTAAACAACTAGTTAATTGAATTTTTTTTTTCAGGCTCCTAGCAGTTTGGATAGGGGTTAGAGGGATGTTCTAATTGAGGGTTAAAAGGGGTTGAAAGAGGAAAAAGAGGATATGATAGGGCTTCTATCTGCCTCCTTCCAAATCTCAAATATAATATTAATGAGAACATAGAAATTTAGAGTTGTAAGGATGCTTAGATATCATCTAGTTAAATCTCCTCGTTTTATAGTTGAGGAAACTGGAGCCTAGGGATTAGAAGTCATCTATTTTAAAAATTATTTTATTTTTATTTTCTCAATTTCCCCAGGTGGCTTCAAGTCTTTGAAGTTTATTCCTTTATTCTTGTCTTTTTAATTCATTTCTTTGTATCTACTATCTTGTTGAACTTCAAAACAACCTTTGGAGGTAAATGTTCCAGGCATGATTATTTTCATTTTTCCATTTTTCTATTTATAGGTGAAGATTCTAAGGGCAAGGTAGGTCATATGATTTGCCCCAGGTCACATGCCTGGCAAGTGTCAGAGATGAAATTTGAACTTCGACCTCTATGTCTTGCTTGTTTTATAGATGAGGAAACTGGGTATCATTGGGGTTAAATGCTCTTGTCATGATTACAAATCAGTAAGGATTAAATCCAGAATTTAAACCCAGCTCTCCTAATTCTAAGTCCAAAGTTTTTTCCGACTACATGACATAAAAGTCATCTGCTGTTCCATGAACACAGATAATGGCAATGGAGTCAAGATCTTGTGGAGACTTGGCATCCAATTCTCTCTTTTTGTGGGACTCAGCTCCTTTTCCCCCAGCATGCTGCCTTGTACAAGGATGAGTCTATGGAGGTACAGATGGCAAGAGTTATTTGGGACTGCTTGACTGTAGGTTATTATCCAGCATGCTCCCCCATCCAAACTCTTTAGACTGGTCTTCAAGGTTCTTTGAAATCTGACCCAAATTGATTTGCTCAAGTTTCTAATCTTTCATCACCCCATTCCTTTGCATGAATCCTCTATTACTGTCAGGTGGTCGAGTCACTGTTCCCTTGCCCTTCCCCTCCTCCTACCCCATAACCCAATCCCATTTTCACATTCCTCTACTTTTGCTCTAATTGTTAGCATAGACTCTTTCTCATTTACCTCAATAATACTACCCCTAAAGGCATAGGTTGAATTTTGCCTGTTCCTACAAAACTGTCCTGGCTATATACTATTTCTCCTTATGAATTTATTATCTATACTTAGAAATCACGGCATATGAAGATGACTTCAAATTATTCAAATCATGAACTCCATTATCCACCTATTCTGAAGGTTGTCTGTTTCCTTTCTCAAAGATTTTGGCAGCAGGTTCACTATCTTCCTCTTCTCCCTAACTTCTGACCTTAGAGTAGTAGACTTTTAAGTCCATGTTGATGCTTCCTCAAACTTGTTATCTTTCCCATTCTTCAATCTCCTTACATCCCACAACTTACTCCTTCACACCACATCAGCCACTTAGAGGGATGGTCATATAACCATGTACCCATGAGTATTCTACTTCCTTAGTCTAAAGCATTGGCATTTTTCTCCTTGACTATAACTATCATAGAAGATAAGTACATCTGGTGTGAGGGTTTGCTGAACTCCTTTCAGGGCTGCCCATCCACCTTTGGTGTCCACATATCACCAAATTCTTGCCTGTGGCTCCAAGGAGCTGTAGCATGTTAATTTCAGCAGAAAGGCCAAACCAGGTTGAAGGTAACCAAACAGGCATCAGTCCCATCAGTGAGTTAGGGGAATGTGTACTCCAAGCAAGTGAAGACTTCCCCTGGCAGAATGCTTGGATCAGAACAATTTGTTCCTACGGCTGAAGCAGGTGTTGTGGAGTGCTTAGAGCTTGGTCAAACATCAAAGATGCTAAAGTCATGCACTTCATCCTGGGCCATCACCAGTCATCCTGGCTTTTGTCCTGCCAGTGGACTTTGTGAGGTTGGCAACTTTGTGCAGCCTTGCCTCACTTAAATCCAATTCGTGAGCAAGTCTTGATGTCATTAGTCCTCTTTGAAAATGAAGGATGTAGCCGGGATGGCTAGGTGGCGCAGTGAGTAGAGTGTCGGCCCTGGAGTCAGTAGGACCTGAGTTCGGATCCGGTCTCAGACACTTAACGCACACAAACAAAAAAACCTAGCCATGTGACCTTGGGCAAGTTACTTAACCCCAATTGCCCTCCAAAAAGAAAAAAAAGAAAATGAAGGATGCACAATGCCCCATTTCTTCTCAGTCTGTTCTTTGTTCTTACTGTGATATTTATTCCCCTCTGTGCCTCATACTACTATCTCCAACTCTTGTCCTTGCTATGACCTTTTATTTTCTCCCTTCCCATTTCACCCTTACAGTTAGTCTTTTCAACTCTACAGTGCCATCATCTTTCATATCCTTTGATCATCTCCCCTAGTTCCAATCAGGTCATCCTATGTGAAACCCCAACCTTTGATTACTTCAGCCGTCTACCTCCTATGCATGTGTTGCTGAACAGTCTTAGAGAAAGTCATATTATCCAACTTCTGCTGGGCCCTTACTACATCAAGGTAATATTTTTATTATTCCCTAATTTGCTCCCTGTCTCACTCTCCATAAAAAAGTATTCCAAACTGTTTCTTCTGTCTTCAAGTTTCCCATACTCCTACTTCAACTGTTCTCTAGGCTGAATACTTCACCTCTTACTTTACTGAGGAAACTGAAGCCATTAATTGTGGACTACCTCTTTTCCCCTTCCCTCATCTCAAAACTCCCTGACTCCTCTTGCCCATCCATCCATTGATCATGAGATGTCCCATGCTAAGATGTTCCACATGTGCCTTGATCTCATCTCCTCCTGTCTTCACCAGCAGATTGCCCACTCAATTATTTCCTTCCTTTAATTTTCATTCTCTATTTATCTATTGGTTCCATTCCTATTGCCTTCAAATATACACATCTCCCCCATCCTTACAAAACGTTCATCAGATATTACCATTGCCTCAAGCTATCTGATGTCTTTCCTCTCTCAGCCAAGTTCCTAGAAAAAGCCATGATATTCACTGGGCACTTCATCTTCTCTCACTCACTCTTTCTTCAACCCTTTGTAATCTGGCTTTTGACCTTATTGTTCAAATGAACCTACTCTCTTCAAAGATACCAATGATCTCTTAATTGCATAAGATTTTCCTTATCTTATCTGGCCTCTCTGCCATATTTGGTGCTGTTGATTACCCTCTCCTAAATACTCCCTTCTCCCTGGGATTTTATGACATTATTCTCTCTTAGTTCTCCTAATTATTTAACTTTCCCTTTTGAATCTCCTTTGGTTTATCATCTGTATTATACTCCTTAATTGTGGTTGTTCACCAAGGTTTCTATGTTATCTTTGTTGCTGAACAGACTTTGCTATCTCTCTCTCTCTCTTCTGATCATCTCCTCTACTTCCATGAGTTTAATTAACTTTATGAATGCCTTCACAACATGTCCCACATCAAGCCTCTTCTTTTCACTCACATAATTACCACCTTAGTTCAGAACCTCACCATGTTTCCCCTAGATTATTGCTAATTGTGTTGATAGTTCTGCTTCAATCTCTCTCTCTCTCTCTCTCTCTCTCTCTCTCTCTCTCTCTCTCTCTCTTTCTCTCTCTCTCTCTCTCTTGTCTATCCTCTAGAAAAGAAAGAGAAACATTTATTAAGCATATTACATATTAATGTAAGCACTTACAAACACTATCTCATTTGATCTTTACAGTAAACCTGTGAGGTAGGTGCTAATATTATCCCTATTTTAGAGTTGAGGAACCTGAAGTAAAGAAAGTTAAGAGACTTGCTCAGGGTCATGTAGCTAGTAAGTGCCTAAGACTGAATTTGAACTCAGGTCTTCTGGAGTCCAGCATTCTATTCACTGTATCATCTAGCTGCTTCTACACAGCTGTTGAAGTGATTTTTCTTAAGCACAGATATGACCGTGTCCTTCTCCTACTCAATAAATTCCACTGGTTCCCTATGGCATCTAGGATCAAATATAAAATCTTCTATGTAGTTTTTAAAGTCCTTCACAACATGTCCCCAGGCACTTCTAGCTTTATGCCATTTAGCCAACTAGAACCTCCTCTCTCTGGCACTCTGTTTGTTGTTTCCATATATTTGCACTGGCTGTGCCCCCATGCATGGAGTATGATCCTTCCTCACCTCAGCTTCAGAGATTCCTCTCTTCTTTCAAAACACAGCTCCAGTACCATCTTCTATATGAATACTCTCCTGAGTCTTTAAGGTGCCAGTTCTCTTTACCACAATTACTTGGTATTTGACTTCTCATGCTTATTTGTATCAATTCTCTGAATTTTTATTCTGTATATACTTATATTGGTACTTCTTCTCTCCCTTGACAGAATGTAAGCCTTTGAGAATAGGGGTTCTTTCATTCTTTGTATTTGTGTCCTCAGTGTCTAGTACAGTGTCTGACATATTAGAATAGGCTCTTAAGAAATGTTTTAGTTGATTGTTTATTTGGAGGAAATGAGGATATTTAGCCTAGATAGAATTGGAAATTATCCCCATCAATTAGTAGATGGTTGAATAAGTCGTGGAATATGATTGTGACAGATTTCTATTGTGCTGTAAGAAATGATGAGAAGGATGCTTTCAGAAAAACCTGGGAAGATTTATATGAACTGATGCAAAGTGAAGTGAGTAGAACCAGGAGAGCATTCTATACAGTAATAGCAATTATTGTAAGCATGATCAACTATGAAAGACTTAGCTACTCTGATCAAAGCAATGAGTCAAGACAATTCCAAAGAACCCATGATGAAAAATGCTATCTACTTTCAGAGAGAGAACCAAAAACTCTAAATTCAGATTGAGACATACTTTTAAAAACTTATTTTATTATTTTATTTTGTTTGCTTTCTTTTACAGCATGGCTACTGCATAAATGTTTTGCATGACTACACATATATAATCAATATCAAATTGCTTGCCTTCTCAAGGAGGGGACTGAGGCAGGAGGGAGGGAGAGAAAGTGAAACTCAAAATAAAAAAACTGTTAATTTTTATATGTAATTGAGAAATATTTAACAAAATAAATAAAAATAGTTAAAAAGAAACTTAGAGTACAGGGATGCTAACACACATGTGGGGTAAACATGGCAAAAGGTAAACTCACTACTCCTGGTTATTACCTTTTTATTACTTCATTACTTTTACTTTATTACTTTTATTACTTCATTACTTTTTTTTAAACAAATGCTTTATTAACTTATGTTTTACATCATTCATTTCCACCAGATTTTGAGTTACAATCATTTCCCCCCCGTTATTCCCCTACCCAACCTCCCAGAATAGCAGTCCCACAAGATATCACTTCCTCCAATCTGCTCTCTCCCATACCTTCTCCCATACCCTCTTCGACTTTTCCATTAGAGGAAGGTGAATCTTTGTGTCCCAATGCCTGCACATCTTGTCTCCCAATTATAAGCAAAAGAGTCTTAATAATAGTATTTATATATATTTGAAACATTTAATGTTAAGACCTCGAATTTCAGATCCATTTCCTTCCTCCCTTGTCACCCATTCCCTCTGGGGAGATAGGTAATTCAGTATATGTTGTATATATCTAGCTATGCAAAACATTATCATAGTAGATATGTTGTACAGGGCTGCTTATAATTCCCTCCCACTCATCCCACCCCCAACCTGGTCCATTCCCTACATGATCCTGTCCCTCTTCTATAGTGGGTACTTCCAACCTCCCCTCCCCACAAGGATGCCCTCCCATCCATCATCCCTCCTCTCATCCCCTTCCCCCTATCCTGCTGCAGGTTGAGATATCCCATTTAGTATGTATGTCATTCTCTCCCTGAACCAAATTCAATGAGAATGTGGTTTTGCCTTTTTTGCCTTCCTATTCTCCTCCTCCCTTGCAACCACTTCCCCTTGCTTCTTCTACATGAGATAGTTTACCCTACCCTGTCTCTCCCCATCTCCTCTTGCCACTTTCCTCTCTCACCTCATAATTTCATCCCTTGAGTATTCTCCCTTCCCAACAAATTCAACCTATGCCCTCTATCCATATATAACTGTAACCATATACACACACATTCACATATGTATTCATATGACCACACCCCCTTCTTCCATTATTTTCATAGTGAGATATCATCAGTCACAGTTATTGCTTTTCCATATAGGAATGTAAATAGTTAAACTTTGATGAGTTCCTTTTGATTTCTTTTCCCTGATTACCTTCTCAGGCATCTCTTCCTTCTTGTGTCTGGATGTCAAATTTTCTATTCAATTCTGTTTTTTTCCTCAAGAATGCTTGAAAGTCCTCTATTCCACTGAATGGCCATATTTTCCCCTGAAACAAAATACTCAGTTTTGCTGGGTAGGTGACCCTTGGGTTCATTCCCAGTTCTTTTGCCCTCTGGAATATCATATTCCATGCCCTTCGATCCCTCAGTGTAGAAGCTGCCAGGTCCTGGGCTATTCTGATTGTGTTTCCACAATATTGAAATTGTTTCTTCCTGGCTGCTTGTAGTATTTTCTCCTTGATCTGGGGATTCTGGAACCTGGCTATAATATTCCTGGGAGTTTTCTTTTTGGGATCTTTTTCAGGAGGTGATCGGTGGATTCTTTCAACCTCTATTTTGCCCTCTGGATCTAAAACATCAGGGCAATTTTCCTTGAGAATTTCTTGAAGGGTGATTTCTAGGTTCTTTCTTTGATCATGGCTTTCAGGTAGTCCAATAATTTTTAAATTGTCTCTCCTGGATCCATTTTCCAGGTCAGTGGTTTTTCCCATGAGATATTTCACATTGCCTTCTAATCTTTCATTTGTTTGGATCTGCTTAACAGCATCTTGATTTCTCATAAAGTCATTAGCTTCCATTTGCTCCAGTCTAACTCTGAAGGAATGAATCTCCTCAGTGAACTTTTGAGATTCTTTTTCCATCTGGCAAATTCGACTTTTTAAGGCATTCTTCTCCTCATTGCCCTTTTGGTCCTCCTTTGCCATTTGAGTTAGTCTATTTTTTAAGGTGTTGTTTTCCTCAGTCAGGCTGTTGACCCTCATTTCATACTTTTCCTGCATCCTTCTCATTTCTCTTTCCAATTTTTCCTCCACTTCTCTTATTTGATTTTTTAAAGTCCTTCTTAAGGTCCTCTATGGCCTGCAACCCGCTCATGTTTTCCCCTGGGGCTTTTGGAGCAGGACTTCTGACCTCACAGTCCTTTTCCCGCTCTATGCCCCCAAAATAGGAGCCTAGGGTTGCATTTTTCTGTTTCCTTTGCCTTGTCATGTTGCCACTTAATTACTTGACTTTTGGGCTAGTTGCCACACTATGGCTTTAAGGCCAGATAGAGGAATTTTCGTCCCGAACGTGTGGGGGGCAACTTCTGTTTCTGGCAAGCTGTAAACCCACCCATGACTTCCACCCCAGATCACAATCCAGATCCAGGGAGGTTAAAGCAAGAGCGATTACCCCCCAAGACTGATTGCTGGATCTCCCTACAGCTAGCATGCAGGCCTGGAGCTGGAGCTGCCTCTGAAAAGTACAAAATGGCGTGTCTCCTCAGTGGCTTCTAGCCCCCAGGGGAGGGAGCCGACGCGTTCCACAAATACTGGTCCCAAAGTCCATAGGACACTAACCTCTTACTTTGTCCTAGGCATGTCTATGTTGATAATTCTGGAATCTCCACAGCTGTTGGTGTTCTGGGGTTCCTCCAGCCAGCTGCTGGCCCTGCCGCCCTGGGGCTAAAACCTTGGCTCATGGGGACCTGGGCTCGGCTTGCTGTGCTCTTCACGCTGCCGGCTCCCAGAGAGCTGTGCTGGTCCTTCCTGCAGGGCTGCTGGGCTGTCCTCAGCGGGAGGTTAGCTTCTCTGTGTTGTTCTGTGGGTGCTGGGGCTCCAGAAGTTGTTCAGAGTCCCCTTTTACATAGTTTGGGGGGAATCTGGGGGCAGAGTGGCTTGGATGAGCTGTTTCTACTCTGCCATCTTGGCTCCGCCCCCTACTTCATTACTTTTTTTGAGTGCATAGCCACCAGGTTTGGAGTTGCAAGATGTATGCTTCCATGCTTCCTCCCTCATAGGGCTAACTTTCTGTATTCATCTGTGTCTGTGTTTGTATTGTTCTCCTTGTGGTTTTTTCTGTTCTCAGACAGATGCATCATCTTCTACTGGACCAGTCTCTCAGGCAACATAGTCAAAGTAGGAGAGAAAAGGAAATGAAAGGGAGGAGTGGTTGTAGGAGACAAGTGGAGGGAGAAAGTTGGAAATCGGGGAAAAGAAGAGAGACAGAGATGGAGAGACAGGCAGAGGCAGAGAAAAAGACAGAGAGATAGTGAGTGAGAGAGAGAGAGAGAATGAGAGAGTGAGAGAGTGAGAGAGAGATTCCCTAAGATGATTCTTTTACAGGGACCTGGCTCCATCTCTTGAACTTTGAATTTTCCAACACCAGGTGGTTTCACTGTTGGACTGACTTCTGTTGAAGTTCTTCCATTATTCAAAGCCTTCAGAAGTGTGACCACACCGTTGGTTAGCCAATCAGCTATTCCTTTATTGACGTAGTCTGAGAGGTTTACACTTCATAAAGAAATCATGTTTCATGAACTATTATTATTTATATATTAAATGCTTCATTAAACTTTTACATTGATAATATTGCATCAAATATAGACATTAGTTGAGGTAACATTAGTTGAGCAACTACTTCCTTATACATAAATTGTCTCATTTAATCACATCTGAACATAAGGAAAAACTTACACTTCTTAGCAATTACAGATTTTCCATTCTGAAATCTGAAACACTGGAGGGAAGGGTGGTAAGGGTAGTCCTGGTGACTTCCTTGTCAGTGGAGGTCTTCAGGCCAGGTTGGAGGACCACTTGCCAGTGCTATTGTAGAGGTAATTCCTGCTCTGGGGGTGGTTGGATTCTCTGACCTATGGGGCACCTTCTAAATTTTTAAATTCTTTGAGATTCTGATCCGGTTCTTTGTAACTTGTATCTTGCCTTGTACTATTATTCTTACATTATTTTTGCATCTCGATTGCAAGCTCTTTCAAAACAAGAACCATATCTTATAATTCTTTGTATCTGCCATGACACATCTTTCCTTGCAGATCAATTGAGTCAATACAGAAAGTAACTTAAACTCTTTTGGTGACCTTTCGTGACAGTGCTAATCACGGAAGTCTTCTCTCTAGCAGATCTCAATATCTTGATGTCTTCTGGGATACCTGAACTATTCTTTATGGACTGTTATCTGTTCAATTTGTTTTAGCACAAAACTGTAGCTCTGACTTATACAACTTCAATTTTGCAGCCATATTAATTTTATTTTACTTCTGATCAGTAAAACTCTCTATCACAAATAGATGTTAGCACTCCTAGTTTGGGGCTTTCCTATCATTGCTTCCTCAAGTCTGGAAAAGCTCATTGACATTGCTAGTAGAGTCATTACTTTAGTTTTACTCTTGTCCAGTTTCAATCAGTTCTGTAAGACTTTTAGTGCTCTGCTTTGGGGTCTGAAAATCAAATGTGATCATTTACCTATCTACATCTATAGGTTCAGATTCATATATGCCCTAGTATCTATTTTTGCTAATCAAGAAGTATGTCTATGCATATATGAATAGCTATGTGTATATGGATAAATATTTGATAGATAAATCTATATATTTATATTTAATAGTTTTATATATACATATATATAGCTATCAATATTTATCAGTTTATGAATTTGTTGCCTTAGCTATTGATCTATCATTTATCTACCTATTTATCAGGATCTCTCTCTCTCTCTCTCTCTCTCTCTCTCTCTCTCTCTCTCTCTCTCTGTTTATGTTAGCTTGGCCTTGACTTTACTAGAGTCCTCATTTTTTCCTCCTTTGACCCTATATCATTGCTGATTGGATCAATGATCTTCTATCTGACGTTAAACTCTGATAATAGTGTGTTCCTTAAGCCTTGCCTTAACTACTTAGATTTCTAACAATCTACTCCTGACCTCAGATGATACATGAGTCTTCTTGCAGTATTTCCTGCCTCTCCCTATCATGGCCTAGTGCCTGACTTCCATTCCTCAATGATAATAATAACTGACATTATGATTCTTCCATCACTCACAGACCTTGTAGGTGAGCAGGAAAAAGGTAACCCCTTCACTTTTAATTTGGGCATTTCCAGTCATTTAATCAGGTAAGGAAGTCCTTCTTCCCCCAAGGAGGGATGTTTCTGTTCTGAGTGGAGTATCTTTGGGCAAACAAAGTGTGGAGCTCCTTCTCAGGCTTGTTCATGACACATCATACCAAATTTATCCTATTTTCCCCTGAAAAAAATTATAGCCTAATACAACTATACAACTTTTTATGCATGTGAGCCTGTGATAAAAGTTCTAATCTTTGCAAAGCATGAGAAATTTTAATGCAGCTTGGGAAAATACCCTAACATCCTTGATTTTCCTGGTGTGCTTCCTGTCTCTCGCCAATGTAGAGCTTATCTCATAAAGGCAGTGGATGCTAGAGTGATGCTTTTCAGACCAAAAAATGGAAAAGGTTCCCTCCCCCGCCCCTGCGGCTTCTTTGCAGTATTTCAGAGCAGCAGCCACGTGCTGAGAGGAGGACTTTATTGATTTGGATGGTTGTTCCTTTACTGTCCTTAGCCAGTTTGTATTTTATGCAATTTGTCAAGAGATGTTCTGTTTTCCAAGGACAGCAAGAGAAGGGAAAATAATACATTTGTAAAGATCCTACTAGGAGGGAACTATATTTCATGGTAGGAGACATCAAAGCTATAAGTAAGAATTTTTGTACCTGGGCCAAGAAGCATAAAAAACTCCTGGGGCTAGTGATATAAAGAATACCTTCACTGGAATGGCAGTAACAGACAGAGAATATGGTACAACATAAGTCTACTACTGTGGGGCCAGTATGGAAAAAAATTAGGATGGGTCAGAGGAAGAGATCATTTTACTGCTGTTCCATGGGTTAAAACCCCAGTCATTCCATCCTAGTCTAAGGTCTGGGTGGTTTCTACTCCCCACTTTACTCACTAAATTCAAAGGGGAGATTGTTTAAGAACACCATTTTATTAGTGCTTTCAAGTTGGGTTATATATTAGATGGTTATAAAGGTAAGGCCAGCGGGAGAGTCATTTAACCATTCCCCTTTTCCCCTTCCCCCACCACTTATTTGCAAGATGGTCTTATGTTCTTGAGCCTTCAGAATCTGAGATTTCTGACTGACTTAGGATGGTATAAAGTCAAATGTGGGAGATAGTCTACTACTATTTTGTCTCTTTTGCCTGTATGGTAGAAGAAATATAAACAAAGTTTATTTTCTCTTGTGTGTATCATGCCTGGTGTTCTTTAGGAACATTAGATTTTTCAGTAGCCTTTGGCCTATTGTTTGGGGCAGAGGTTGTAGTGATCCTAAAAAATTAGGAACAAAAGGAAGTATCAAATAATTAGTCAAACATTAAACAGAAGAGAGTAACAGATAGGAAGTATAGAAGAGAACAGAGAACAGCAGGGCAATTTTGGAACTACCGTGCTAAATTGGAGTTTTTATACATATATACATATCTGTATATATATTTAAAAATGGATAAAGACAGTGTAACCTATTTTTTGCTTGCCTTCTCAATGAGGGGGGGAGCAGGGAAGAAGGAAAGGAGAGAATTTGGCAATCAAAGTTTTAAAAATGAATGTTAAAATTGTTTTTACATGTGACTTGGGAAAAATAAAATACTAAATAATTATTTGCTAGCAATGATTAATAAAATTGATTATTAGTTACCCAGAAAAATAAAGAAATGACTTGATCAGAAAAAAATAAAAAAAAATATAAAGAGTAGGAAAAAACAATGCATAAAGGAAGTTTACAATTTCTTATACAATCCCTTTTTTATTTTTGATTTTCTTTGTATATTTAAATGTCCATGTTTTTGATGTTAAGTTCACAAGAAAAAAGAAAACTTGAAAAATACAAGAACGTAAAAACAGTGGGCCTGATCTGAGAATTTGTAGTGCTTCCAATTTAGTAACTAAGCTATACAATGAAGACTTTACTGGAAAGAACCTGAACAATTGCTCAGAAATCTTCTGTATTTCTTAGTTGTGATGGAGATGTAATACATAATAATGTCTATCATTTAATATATATTAATAATTAGTAATAATATCTATTATATAATAATATCCATCATTTAAGGTTTGCAAAGCACTGCTTCATTTTATCCTTACCACAACCCTGGAAGGTAGGGTTACTATTGTCATCCCCATTTTACAAAGGAGGAAAGTGAAAATAAGAGGTTAAGTGACTTACCCGACATCACACAACTTAGGTGTCTAAGGCAGGATTTGAATCTAGGGCTTCCTCATTTCTTGTCCAATACTGTAGCCACTGTAGCCACTGTGCCATGTAGGCACTTCAAGTATATAGCAACACCTCTTAGATTGATACAAAGCTCTGCCCTAAACTGGGATTGGAGTCCTAAGGGGTAAACAATTAGGATTTGAAGGAGGGAAAGTTCCATTCTGATTTGTATTGAGTATTGATTTTTTCCATGTACCCACCCTCATCTACATGGGGGAGGAGGGAGTGTCATATAGTTTATACAACCTGTTGATTTTTAGTTTTAGTTTTTGAATTACCCTATAGACTTTGTCTGTGTCTGTCTGTCTGTCCACCCATCTCTCTCTCTCTCTCTCTCTCTCTCTCTCTCTCTCTCTCTCTCTCAGATAGTAGAGATGAATTAGTTTCAGAGTAGAACAGGAGAAGAGTAGGCTGGATTACCTATGGGAAATCAAGGTTCTTTTACTGACATCAAGTTTTCCGTAAAACTAAAAGCCTAGCTTTGGAATACTAATATTTTACTGGTGTTGGTATATGGTAATGAGACATGAAATACAGTCACCTTCAAAGAACTAAAGATGACCATCACAGAGAGGGAAATGGAGAGTCACATGATAAGGGTGAGTAAGCTATAACACATACTCAAAGGGAAGTGGAAGAATAGTATATAGTTATATAATTAGGGTACAATTTAATCTTAATTACTTGCATTAATGGAGGTAAAATATCAAGAAATACCAGGTGGGCAAAAAAAGGTTTTATAATTTAGAAATGTAACTTGAATTAATTTTTGTGATGAAGAGGAATGATATATGATGTTGGGGAATTGCATAAGAAGAAAGGATGGGTCAGATGGCAGAAAGGAGAAAAAATGGGTGGACTACCAGAAGAAGCTATAATCTTTTTCTTAAATGTTCATTTTAATTCCTTAGCCATTAAATGTGATAGCACTGTTGACCAACAGCAGAAGACTGTGGCATTTTATTTAATGCTCAGTTTTATAGATAAGAGAGAAAAGGGTAGTTTTACTTTCTAAGACAAGTCATTTGGTTTAGCCAAGCTGGATCTCACAGTGGAGTTGAGAAGGAAAGCAAAGAAAAGGAATGAGTGTTAGGCTTTCACAAGCCTGGCAAAAAGCATACAAAAATATCTGAGCCTACAATATGCCTAGATGCCGTCTCTTTAAAGGGCTACAAGGGGCAGTAAATTAAAAGCAGAATGTTGTAGGTAATAAAATTCGCTATTTCAGGTATAGATTCAGGACTTTCTCACTACACTTCAAAAACTAACCCCCTAAGGGGGAAGAGTACAGCTGAGCCAGACAGCTAAGTTCGCCAATTACATACACACAAGTGGCCTAGACATGTTGCCATAGCAACCTATTGACGCTTGCTTGTGAGCTCCACTACACTCCCATGGCTAGACAAGTATGAGGCAATACTATTGTCATAATCCTTGCCATTGTTATTATTATAATAATTACTACAATCACCACTCCCACCACCATCATCTTAGTAAGTCATCATCACCACCATCACTATCATCATCATCCCTTACTACCAATGAGAAAATTGAGACTTTAAGGGATGTTCCCCAGGCTACAAAGTGAGTTCTTGGTAAAGCTGAGATTAGAATCCAGGTCTTTTCATTTTCAACCTTCTGAACTTCTGGAGAGCTCTTTTTTTGTTACTGTATCTAGGGATGTTGCTCCAGTAACAACTTCATCATTTTAGCATTTAAAAAAAAACATTTTTGAATCCAGAGGACAGTGGGAGAACATCACAGTTCCTGAATTGGGGCCAGCCCTCATTTTGGAGCTGTAATTAAGATCTTTCTGAAAGGAACTGTAGCCAGTGGAGTTTAAAGCAGGCTACAGATTGTGAGGTTTTCTATTTGAAGATCCAAAGGGTAAAATATTTTTCAAGAAATGAACAAAGCAGCTGCCACCCTTGACCAGATTTCAAAAGATTCTTCATATTGTCAGCATTTACAATTTCCTTTATTTGTGTTCAAATTAATTTCCTTCACTTTCTCTTTAGCCTTTCTAGTTTGAAATACTGCCAGGCAAAGGAGATAATACTGTCTTTCCTCACATTGCCTTCTTTGGATGCTAAATATCAACTCTGCTCTACTATGGGGTAAAGGCATGCTAGGGACTCTCAAAAAACAGTTTATTGGTAATAGCACATGGCGTATCCTTTCCTCGTCACTGGTAACTCAGTCACCAGTGATCTTAGGCTACTTCTATGACCCTGGAGGGATTTTCTGCCCCTTGGAATAGGGAAAGGGGTGTAAAAGAAGGTCCTAATTTTGACTTTATCCCCTAGAGTTCCACTCCAAGATAGTTGGATGACCTTGGGGCACAGAGAGTCAGGAACTACCTGAATTCACCATGTAGAATGATTCAGTTTTTTATACTCAACATTTTCTCAGCTTCCTTAGTTTTCTCTCCCCCGTGATTCAAGACCTTGAGGGTGGAACAGTAAATTCCTCCCAAAGCCTTCCTTAATAGGGGCTCTGAAGTTTTTGAACTTTCCAAGTAAATTTCCATCACCCATCAACAGCTCTACTGGGTTTCAACGTCATAGACTATCAAGTCCCTTAATGAATACTCCATGTAGCCTCCCCCATCTTCCTGCTCTTTCCCTTCCCCCTGCTTTTCAGCCTCCTTTTGTGTCTTTCCCCATTAGATTGTAAGCTCCTTGAGGGTAGAGATTATATCTATTTTTCTCATTTTTATCCTTAGCACTTATCACAATGTCTGGCATATAATAGGCACCTAATAAATGTTGATTGAACTGAATTGAATTCTTGCTTATTCATGGATCTTCTAATTAACTGCAACTAGTGAAGTACATTATTTGTATTAGATTAATTTTACCTTTAACTATCATTTTGAATAATACAGCATGTCCTTGATTTTTATGCTAATATAATCACTATCTAGGCATGCAGGCAGATACTACTAGTCAGTATTGCTGGGGGTCTCTGCTTTGAAGCATAACAAGATGGTCAAAGTTACAAGTTTCTCCTTCACCTAAACAAAGAGAAAGGCATAAAGAAAGAAAGAAGGAAGGAAGGAAAGAAGGAAGGAAGGAAGGAAAGAAGGAAGAGAAAAAGAGAGAGAGAGAAGGAAAGAGAGAGGAAGACAGAAAGGAAAAGAGAAATACAGAAGGACAGAAAGAAGAAAGAAAGAAAGAAAGACTGAAAGTCTGGAAAAAAAGTACTATACTAGACTGGGCCCAGGGATGTAAGGTTCTAAGAGTCAGGTAGATTCTTTGCTTGGCAACATAGGATATTAGGAAAGGAAATGCGTGGGCCTGTAGACCTTCACTTTTTGGCACCTTTGTAATGGAAAAGCAGCAGGGGTGGCCTACCATCAGTCTGCCTAGGTGCTTGGCCATTAGGGAGCTTAAAGGTCATTTAGTCTGACCCTCTTCTTTTACAGATCAGGGAACTAAGGTTCTAGATTAAGTTGAATAACTTGCCCAAGGTCACACAGATAGCAAGCAGCAGAGCTGGGGAGAGGTGAGGGGCTATTTTCATTTTCCCAGAAATGACAGAAATATAAAGGAAAAAATCATCAATGAAGTATACTTTTGAAAAATGAACTGTCCATATCTTTCCCCTAGCACGCCTCTGAACTTGAGTACCTCACCTCTCTTTTAAGCTCCCTTGACACCTTCCTTTAGCACACATCTCTTGCTCCTTCCCAAGTCAAAGTCCAGCTGTCACCCAGCAGGGGAACAGGCAGAGAAGAAGTGACTCACTTTTCTTATGGGATCATAGAATTTTAGAGTTGGAAGATACCTTAGAGATTCTCTAATACAACCTCTTTCATTTTATGTTAAAGAAATTCAATCCAAAAAAGTGAAATGACTTCACCAGGGTCACATAAGTAGTAAGTAACAGATTAGATTTGATCCCTTACATTAATTTCACTCTTGCTTTTTTTTTTTTCTTTTTGGTGGAGAGGTGGGATAGGGCAACAAACTAAGTGCCTACACACCCTTATAAACTCCTAACTTTTTAAAGTGCTGGTGTTCTAAGACTGTTTTTTGAGTTTATGTCATATAATTATGTCCCTATTAGAAATATCAGTAGTTGTTTTCATTAAGAGAGATCCTTCCCTACCCCATAGCCCTCTCCTGATGCTCAGACAGTGAGCTAAGGGATCATTGGATCTTATAGTTGGAAGGGACTTCATTGAATACCCAGGACTAACTTCTATATCATTTTTCACAGATCAAACAATCAATTAATAAAGTACTTATTAAATGTCTCATATGTTCCAGGTCCTATTTGGGGAGGATGGTCAGCAGACAGAAATGAATCAGTCTCTGATGTTGAGAAGTTTATATTTCCTTAGGGGAGACAACACATATTGGTAGAAACAAAAAATAAATTATAGGATATTTAAGAGGGTCATTCAACTTTTGTTTGAATACTATGGCTCTCAATACCTCAGAGAAGCCTGTTCCATTGTTGGACACCCTTCATTGTTAGTGAATTATTTCTTATGAGCCCAAATCTGTCTTCCCCCAACTTCCAACCAGTGGTCCTTGTTCTGTGACCTGAGACAAAATATTGTAGGGGAAGAAATATTGACTCCAGGGTAAAGAGATCTGACTTTGAATTCTAGCTCTGGTACTTACTTTGTGACCTTGAACAAATTTCTTGACTTTTATGAACTCTTATTTTCTCTTCTGTGAGACAGGAATGAGGAAAATATGTTATATACCATAACGTACTACCAAAATTCAATTACCACTTACTATCTGAAACCCTTAAAAATAAATCCACTACTTCCACGACATCTCTACAAATATTTGAAAGCAGCTTTCATAGCTCGTAAAAGTCTTTTCTTTTTTGAAGTGAAATGTTCCAATTTCCTTCACACATTCCTTATATTCAGGATGAAAGGGGTAAGTGAAGTAGGCAGCTGTCCTTGACAAGAGACACTTTTTAATGCTACCTTTTAGAATTGCATCATTTTTCACTGACAGAAAATTCTACTCTTCACAATATGTAGGCATTTATTTTGTGATGAGTTCAAGCCTCTGAAAGCCTTAGGCCTCTGAAGGCTGCCTCCAGCAGAGGCTTGGGCAAGGGAGAGTCATATAATAAGGCACAGTTTTCAAATGCAAGACAGCTCAATTTTCAAACCTAAGGCCTTTCCTAAGGCCTTAACCTAAACTTTCCTAAGGCCCACACATGTCTGGTCCTAACTGCTGGTATGACATAGTTTTGCAGCCTCTTATCTTAGTCACCCTCATTTGGGAATTCTTCAGTCTGTAATTTTCCAGCTTAACATGTAAACATGATTATCTATCACTCCAAATGTGCTCTGCTTGGTAGAAATAATAGGAAGATCATACCCATTCTCCCTCCTCCCAAACCCATGATGTTCTCTAGTCATTGTTTCCTTTGATGCAGGATAAACTGCATTTTAAAATCTATCTTGAAAATTTTTCTAAGTCAGGTCAAAAGGACAGAATTGTAAAGCTGGAAAGACCTTGTGAATAAGACAGCATATATCAAGTTGCTTGGAGAAAGGAAGCTTGGATTTGTGGAGTGTTGGATCTAACTTCAAATCTCGGATCTACTACTTCTTCTGTGAGTCATTTAACTTCTGTGGTCCTCAGTTTACTTATCTGTAAAATTACAGTGTTGGAACAGAGGACATATCTAGTGTCCTCTAGACACATCTGATACTATTATTCTATGAACCTAGGATTCTGACAAGTACAAAACCACCTTCCTAGTAGGTTTATTTGTTTCTGTGGGAAGTTGACTCTGTTCTGTTGTCAAGTGAAATTGCCAGGTTTTACTCTCCAATTCATTATAGGTGGTGCAATGGAAAGCATGCTGGACCTGGAGTCAGGAAGACCTGAGTTCAAATACTGCTTCAAATACTTACTAGCTCTATAAGCCTGGGCAAGTAACTTAACCTCTGCTGCCTAAATTAACTCATCTGTAAAATAGGGAAAATAATAGTGCCTACTTCACCAGGTTTTTATGAAGATAAAATGAGATATTTGGAAAGTGCTTTGCAAACTTTAAAGAGGTTTATTTACTAGTATATTTACTAGGCTAGTTACTATTATTGCTATTAATTTATTCTTAAATTATTCTACCACCTTCTTAATTTCATGGGCAAACTCATTCTATTTATATTTATGCTTATAATTCTTATGCTTGTTTTCTTCTCTATCCAATTCTATTCTAATATTTCTTTTTTTTCTTAACTTCTGCTTTAGAAGAAAAATTTTTAAAAAGAGAATGGAATTAGCATTATGTATCTGTAGTTGATTGCTTAGAATAATTTAATCCTTGTCTTCTCAGTTTTCTCCTAGCCGTAATGCAAATCACCTTTTTCTTTCTGTAACCATAGCATGATTTGCTTATGGCTATCTTTGTCTCATTTATATTGTTCTCATCCAATTTTGCTTATCATCCTTCATCTCTTACTACTCTTCCATTTAATTTATTGTATTTTTACCATTACAGTGTTAGATAGGTATGCATGTATCATCTCTCTCTCTGTCTCTCTCTGTCTCTGTCTCTCTGTCTGTCTCTTTCTCTTTCTCTTTCTCTTTCTCTTTCTCTTTCTCTTTCTCTTTCTCTTTCTCTTTCTCTTTCTCTTTCTCTTTCTCTTTCTCTAACTTTTCTTTGCTTGGCTTCTGTAAGAGTGAGGTTTATGTACTCCTCAGTTCCCCAGTATTTGAATAATCTTCTGTGGTACTAACTTCTAAGAAATGGTAAATTCTTCCTTCCTCTTCCCTTAGGGTTTTCCTCTTCTTTCTTTTTAAAACACTCAATCAGGGGCGGCTAGGTGGCGCCGTGAATAGAGCGCCGCCGGCCCTGGAATCAGAAGGACCTGAGTTCGGAGCCGGCCTCCAACACTTAATCCACACAAACAAAAACCTAGCCATGTAACCTTGGGCAAGTTACTTAACCCCAATTGCCCTAAAGGGGCGGCTAGGTGGCGCAGTGAGTAAGAGCGCTGGCCTCGGAGTTGGGATGACCCGAGATCAGATCCGGTCTCAGAAAATGAGCACCCACGCATAAATAATGACTAGCCGTGTAACCTTGAGCAAGTTACCTAACCCCAATTGCTTTAAAAAACAAACAAACAAAAAAAAAAAACACTCAATCATATCCTGTACTTGGTTCCCTCACCGACACTTGGAGATGGTAGGATTCTGAAAAGAATAATTTCTTCTCTTTTTAGGATGTAAAATACTTGATTATAACCTAGCTCTTTTGAGTTATTCAAACTTGTTAACTATCCTTAACTTTCTGCTAGTTTTCAAAGATACTTCTCAACTCTGGTTTTCTCAGCAGGACTACTTGGAAGTAATTAATTTGGTCAAAATACACTTTTCCCTTCTGTAAAATTATACTTAATTTGCTCTTGGGTGTAAGTAATTTTCCTTTGCCTTTTGAGATACTCACTTCCAATATTTTTTCTTTCTTTTTCATAGCTGATACATCATAGTCTTGTGATATTAGGATCAGGTTCTTTAGTGTATGATCTTTCTCTTTATAATTACTTACAATATTTTCTTTAACCAAAGAACTCTTAAACTTGACAATTATGTTTGTGGGTGTGTTTTGTATAAAATTTATTTCTGGTGGTGCTCTTTGCATTTCTTCAATCTGTACTTTGCCTTTTGATTTATTTTTTCTGGGTAATTTTATTTTGTCATTTCCTAAGCTATGGTAGTCAGGTTTTTTGTTCATTTGATCATGATCTTCTGGTGATTCTTAGATTATCTCTCCTTGCCTTGTTTTCCAGACCAATTGCTTCTGATAGCAAAAATATCACACTTTCTTTAGTTTTGCTCTAATGAAAGGGTTCTTTTTTTTGGCCTTTATTAATTTGTTTGTTTACTTTTAGTTTACAAAATTCAGTTCCACCATCCTTTGAGTTTCAAATTTTCTCCACCTCCCTCCCCTCCCCTCTCCCTCCTCCCATGGCAGCATGCAGTCAAGTATAGGATCTGCAAATACTTTCACATTAGATGTTACTCAGATTGTAAAGAAGGGTTATAACCAATGGAGTGAACAATGGGAAAGAGGAAACAAAACCAAACAAGAAAAAGAAAGAGAGCAGGTAGTTTGCTTCAGTCTTCATTCAAACTCTGTACTTCTCTCTCTGAATTTAGACATCTCTTTCCATCATTAATCTTGCATTGCTAAGAAGAGCCCAGTCTATCAAAGTTGGTCATCACACATATGTTGTGTCTGTAATTGTATACAAAGTCTTTCTGCTTCTGCTTTTCTCACTCAACATCAGTTTGTATAAGACTCCCCAGGTTAAAATGAAGTCTGTCTGCTCCTCGTTTCTTATAGCACGATAGTATTCCATTACATTCATATACCATAACTTGTTTAGCCATTCCCCAACTGATTAATGCAGGGGTTCTTAATCTGGGGTTCATGGAAGGATTTCAAGGGGTATGTGAACTTGGATGGGAAAAAATTAAATATTTTCATTAGCTTCTGCCTGAGATTTAGGATTTTCTTCAACAATGAATTTACAGCAAATAAACAGACAAGAAAAAACCCAAGGCTATTATTCTGAGGTGTCCATTAGACTTCATTAGACTGCCAAAGGGGCCAGGACACGCAAAAAAGTTAAACCCCTGCTCTAATCTAATATTTGTTATTTCAGTAAAATTCCTTGAATTCTAGGCTTCCATTTCTTCCATTCTGTTTTTTCCACACTGTCTTTGGCTTTGCTAAAGTTTCTTAGTTCCTATTCTAATTTATCTGTTCCATTCCTTATTATTTCCTTCAGTTCCCTTAGGTCTTTAACCAGTGTTAAAGTCCTTGTGGCCAATTCATTCTTCTTTCTGGTAGTTTAGTTGTAGCTATTCTACAGTTAATTTTATCCTAGAATTTCTTTTCCCATGAAATTTCTTCAATGTATCAGGCATTTTTCATTGCTTAATCATTTCCTCAGTTACTGTTCATTTTCCCCTATTCTCTGAGGGCTTAACTCCTGAAATTCTTCCTATGTAGAGGTTGAATCACTGTTGATTGTTGTTAAGGGGAGACTGTGCTAAGGTGACTGATGCCCTTGGCAGTTGTCTGCCCCACCTGCAGTTATTTCTAAACTTTCTTTGATTCAGTAATTACTGGGGTAATTCCAAGCTAAGCCATTAGTCTGGAACCTAGAGAGAAGACACTGGGGGAAGAGAAACATAGTAGAAAGTAGATAGTATTGTGCTTTGCTGCTTTAAAAAATCACGTGGATTTTACCTTGAGGGAATTTCTTTATCCTCCTTTTATCTTTCTTTGACTTTGAGGGGCATGTCTTATTGATCTGGGGTTCATGGTAGAGTTTGGTCAAAACTGTTTAGTCTTCAATATTGACAAAAGTTCTGGGGTATGGCTTCTCTGCAGGCATAGTAAATATGTAGTGTCTTCACATCAGTCTTTATTAATATCACCATTGGGTCCAAGAAGAACAAATCTAATCCCTCCTTGTGATAATCCTTCAAAATTTCTTTCCTTGTGTCTCCCATGTCACAGTAGTGCCACACAGTCTCTGAGAGTACTTGATTTATGTGCCATGAAGTAGGAAGGAAAGAAATAAACATTTATTAAGTACCTACTATGTGTTAAGCACTGTGTTAAATGCTTTACAAATACTATCTCATTTGATTCTCACTTATAATAAACTGGGGAGGTGCTATTATTACCCCATTTTATAGTTTAGATAATTGAGGCAGACAGAGATCAAATGATTTGCACAGGGTCACGTAGCTGGTAAGTGTCTGAGGCCAGTTTGCATTTAGGTCTTCCTGACTCAAGCCCAGGGCTTTATCCAATGTGATAACTTTTTCTGTTCTCTTTAGGAACAAAATCTATTAAGAAAGAGAAATATATTTCTCCTCTATTCATTCCTATGCTCCTTTCTCCATCCCTACCTTTTAATTATGAAACTTTGAAAAGGTTCATATTAGGGGTTTTTAACCTTATTTGTGTCACAGACATCTAATGCAGTCTGGCAAAGCCTGTGAAACTCTTCTCAGAACAGTACTTTCAAATACACAAAGTACGTAGGATTATAAAGGAAACCAATTATTTGGAAATAAAAATGAATTTTTCTCATTCAAGTTTACAGACCCTTTGGAATCTATTAAATGATCGGGACCCCTAGATTTAGAACCTGTAGTTCATAAGAAATCTAAATCCTCTAGAAGGGTTTGACAGTTTTTCACTGCCAGTATGCTAATTCTTTTGGGGGAATTCCTGTGACTCAGTGTTGCTGTTTATGCTTTCTTTCTGTTAGTTTTCTCTAGGGGTAGGCTAGAAAAGTTCATTAAATAGGGAGTTCCAGAAAAAAAAATCCTGCTCTCCCAGATTCCATTTTCTTCCAGAATATATCTGGCAAAGGAAGAAGTGATGAATATACTTCTCTCCTTTCCACCCCCTCCTCCCTCTCTCATTCTTTCCCTCTCCTTACAATTTAGATTTCCACCTAGAGGGTGTGGGAAGGCAAGAGTGAATGAGCTCTACAGAGAGGGCTCTGTAAATTCCTATGATGCCAGGCCACAAAACTAACAAACTCAGTTGCAACAAATTGACACTCCTTCCCAATCCTACTACATACCCAGAGAAGAGGGCCCTAACGTAGGGTGTCTGAACTTAAAAACATTTTTGATAACTTAATTTCAAATAATTGCTTTCCTTCATAGTTTTGTGTACTTTCAGGCATTGAAAAACCATATTGTGAGGAGAAGTTGATAGGTTTCATCAGGGGCCAAAGAAGTTTATTCACAAAAAGAGAGGAGGAAACCCTCCCTTAGAATTAAAAAATTCCAAGTTAGTCAGTGTCTATCAGAGCTTGGACCTGTTCTGGGATTTCTAAGAGGGAGGGAAAATACTTATTACCTTCCAGGGTTGATCTTATACTCATAGTAAGATAGAAGAAGCTTTTGAGACTAAAATGCTCCATGCTTTCTTTTATTTCTCCCAAGGAAGATGGTTATTAATAGCATTGATCTAGTTCTATAGAGGATAACCCAAAGGACAAGAATAAGAAAGCAACTTGTCCAAGACCATCCAGGAAATCTGTTACAATGGGCCTGGAGCACTTAACTCTAGATTTCTCATTGTGTTTCTGTCAGTTGCAGATAGATGAATATTTCCCAATTCAGAGGCAAACTGAGAGACTGGTGAACCCTAGGGTGGATAAGCTTATTTTCTTCCCAGGGCTATGCTAGCTCACTTGGGGGATTAATATTATGTTCAGATGGAAAAGTGAGTCCATTTCTGCATGAAATGAAATAATGGAGAGGCAATGTAGTGTGGCAGAAAGGATGCTGGATTCAGTCAGAGTACCTGAATTCAAGGGCAGCTAGGTGGTTCAGTAGCTAGAATGCCAGGCTTGGAGTCAGAAAAACTCACTTTCCTGAGTTCAAACCCTGCCTCAGACATGAGCTGTGTGACTGTGGGCAAGTCACTTAACCCTGTTTGTCTCAGTTTCCTCATTTGTAAAATGAGATAGTGAAGGAAATGGTAAACCATTCCAGTATCTTTGCCAAGAAAACCTTGAATAGGGCCATGAAGGGTCTGACAAGACTGAAACAATTAAACAACAACTACCACCTGAATTGAAATGATAGCTTTGACACAGTTTCTGTGTAACCTTGGACAAACAATTTGGGCTCCAGTTTCCTTATCTATTAAATGGAAAGATTAGATGATCAACCAAGTCCCTCATAACTCAAGATCCTATGAATGTTTAATGGTAAGTCAGATAGGGAAAACCATAGGAATCACAGGAGTTTGGTTGGACAATCACTTATTAAATGCCTGTTATATACCATGTCCTGTGCAAAGTGCTGGCAATACAAAGACAAAAATGAACATAAGACATACCTTTGAGAATCCAACATTGCTTGACCATCCAGTCCAGTCCATGTCTAAACAAGAATCCACCCATGACATAAATAAGAAGTGATCATCCAATCACAGAATGCAAAGACTTTCAGTGAAGGGCAATCCATGACTTCCCAAGGCATGTCATTGACTTCTAGATAACTCTAGTTATTCCGAATTTTTTTCTTAAATCATTTCTAAATTGCCCTCTCCATGACTTCCTTCTATAACACCTGGGGAGCCCTCTTCATGTATAGTCCCTGCTGAAGGGTTGCCCTGGGCTTGAGGTTGGGTATGGGTCATCATCCACTCCAAATTGCTACTCAAGATTACACACTGTTCTCATTTGTTCAAAGCAAAAGACATTAAATTTAATCAGCAGAGCAAAATAAGTTATGTCGTGAATGAAAAACCTTCAGAAACATAGTTTCTGGGTAATTAACAATCAATTTATTAATTAGGCTAGCTAATAATCAATAAATTGATGGTCAGTGGTTTCTCTTGGCAGTCAAATTCAAAAGATATGGAAAGCCTAAAAGCTTTAAATAATCCTTGAAAGGGAATTTCATTGACAACTGAAAATCAACCCTGATTGGTGGACATTTAATGAGGTAGTGAGCTAGAAGTCTTCAGCTCTTGCTGCTGAGAATGTGGTTTGTTTATGAGACTCAAGAGCCTTCAGCAATCTGGACAGGAGCATCCATTTCCATTCATACCACTCTGGTTGATTTTCTTCTTCATGAGCTGGGTCACCCTAAACTTTAATGGAGAGGGTACAAGGACAGGGGCTCATTTCCTTGGGGCAAGAACTAGTCTAGACTGGATTCTGTTTAGTAAGGTTTCCTAGTTGGGTGGGGTCCCCGAGGATTAAATTTAATCTCAATTAGCCTTGTCCTTCAGAAACTGATTTCCCTTGGGAGCTGAGCCTCAGTGAAGAAACAGATGAGAAAAAGCCTGGATCCTAATTTAATAATTGGTCATTAATGTAATATATGATGACATAATAGAAAAATAATTTCTCTTAGTTTCTCTGCTTCTCTACTCCCATAAACATAAGGGCTTACTCTTCCATAAATTACCACACTACCTGTGGAGACAAAGATACTCAGGTGACTTGGGAACATGTACAATGGGCCACATGCATAGAAACTTTCATGGAGTCAGTTCACACACTTGAATGACTGCATCACGTGTGTCCAGGGAACATCCTTCCTTTTATGCTCCACAGTTGGTGATGTTGAACAAACTGCTTTTTCCATTAGGTTGGGAGTCTTCTGCTCTTCCTGACATTTCACTTTCTGGGTGTCTCTGGTAGATTTCTATTTCATCTGCTTGGCAAATTCATAATTGCTACTATTTTATGCTACCATATATTCATCTTAGGCTAGTGTGATAGATTTAGTATCATTGCCCTAGGGGACCACCTTTAGCTTTTTTGTGATTCTTCCTCCTTGTCAAAATCTGGGCAAACTGCTTTTGAAGTGTCCCCTGATTTACTAGTTTAATAAATTTATGGGGCTTGGTGACTTGAATTCAGCCAAGGTCAGCCAGGTTGTCCTGTTATAATCTCCCAATTTATCATATTAGCTATTTTCCTTCTGTCTATTCTGATCCAAAGATCATTGCCAGCGAGAACAGGTGCAAAATTAGAACTGAGAAGTTCTACGTTCTCAAAATCCTTTATTAGCATCATCACTCCCCTTACTCTCCAAATTTCACAACAGTGTTATCCAGTCTTGGAACCTTCTTTCTTCTCTAATATGGCTATAGTACTAGTCTATATTTGAGCCTCTGTTATTCCCCAGGATACCACCCTATGTCCCTATTGCCTTTTCTTCTCCTTATCTTTTCACCATCAACTCTCCTAAACTTTAGAGCCTCTGATGTTCTTAAGTCTATGCCATGATTTTGTATGATTTTATTTTTATTCTCCAACAACTAATTTTATTTTCATGGGATGAAAGATTTAGAGCTAGATGGGTCCTAGAGGTCACTGAATACAACCGCCTCATTTTATAGAAGGGACTGTGAGGTTAAGGGGCTTGCTCAGGGTCACATAGCTGGGCAAGTCACTTAACATTAAAAAAAAATCTAAGTGGGTTGGTGAGTTCCTTGTGTATCCAGTTTGGTTTCTTTAGGCAGGCCCCCCTTTTTCTTCCTCATTAGCACTGTCTCTCTTTTTGCCTGAAAATTTAGGCTTGAAAATTCCCTGTCTCATTTGGTTTAACTACTCTGTAAAATGTTGGTCCATGATAACTTTATTATATATTTAAAATGAATGGCAGCAAATTATACATAATAGATTTGCGGTTTCATGTGCAATCATATTTTTTATGTTATGGAAATGCTTGCTTTACTCCATAAATTAAAAAAAAAAAGTCAGTCCATGGGACCCTGCCTCTCTCCTTCTGAATGCTTTGAAAATCACTTAGTTGGCCCATTCCACCTTATTTTTCTATCTATGATATTTTGAGGAATGTTTTAACTTTATAGCACAGAGATGGGTAATATATGGAATCCAGGTAGACCTTAGTATGCCTCCATACAAAAAGACCTCCCTCCAGAACAACACATGAATTTTGTAGTCAAGGAGCCCTATCAGGAATTTTGTTTAGGGCACATGGGACTTAAATTTAGGTGGCAAATTATTTGGGTTTTTTCCCATTATTAAAATTTTGACCTTGACAGATACTAGCTAAGACAAGCACTTCCATATACACAGTAACACAGAAAAGAGGACCATTCATGAAAATGAGAATCTCTCATTTTGTTCAGTCCACTCTTCTTTTAAATTATATAATAAATTCAATGTGTAACTTTCAAGGGTGACAGCTTATTTGTACCAATGAAACATGATAGTCATAATGGTGGAGCTGAGTGAAGGGATTGGTCAATTATAGGAGATCTACCCAGTGGTGTGATGGTAAATGTTTAACAACCAACTCTCTGAAAAAAGAAATGAACACAGGAAGTAATTTTAAGTTTACATTGTCTTATTATTAACATTTTCTCCACCCCTTTCTTGAGTCTGGACCAGAGATTGAAAACAATGGCCAGATGGCCAAATTTGGCTGCTGCTTTTTTTGTGAGCTTAGAATTATTTTTATGCTTAAAAATAAACTGTATTTAAAACTGTATTTTGTATTTAAAATTTATTAAATATGATTATAAGTAAATGTATTTTAAAATGTATAAAAAACATTTTAATCTTACATCTTTACAAAAATCAA
This sequence comes from Gymnobelideus leadbeateri, assembly GCA_011680675.1. Classification (NCBI taxonomy): domain Eukaryota; kingdom Metazoa; phylum Chordata; class Mammalia; order Diprotodontia; family Petauridae; genus Gymnobelideus; species Gymnobelideus leadbeateri. The sequence goes on from WOXC01001793.1 coordinate 37,485, forward strand.
GGAGTCTAGGGTGGATTTGGCCCTAAAGTCTGCTCACACTGGCTCTAGCATAGCCTTGGATCACCCTTGCTCTGGGAGGCAAGGGAGTTTGTTTAAGGGAGCTGGATCATGGCTACGGCTACATTTGTTGAAGGTGAGGCTTACTTCAGGGAGCACTACAGGTCACATTCCTGGGCTATCGATACCAGTTGCTAAATATAATCCCCATTTCCCTCAGTCTCAATCATCATTTTCTTAGTTCCCTAAGTAGTAAGGCTGAATCCCTGTCTTCCCCATGGTTTCCATAGAACTATGACCTCCATTAGCTGAGCATTGATGGAGTATGACTTTAAGATAGCATTCCCCAATTCTCCCAGCATGCTGGGCATGGAGCTCTTTCCACCATTGTTAAACTATTTGGGCAAAATAGCAGCTTTTAAAGGAGTCAATTTTAAAATTAAATTATTAATGTTTCACATCTCTGTCCAAGTGGATAACCTTATGGTATAAAATTTTGACCTTTATTTTGACTACTACCAAGTTGAATCATACTTAACAGAGCTGGAGGGGAGCTATTATGGCCAATTAGGATTTCAGTATTTACTACAAGCCTAGTAAGAATCATGTGACTATAGATGTCCAGAATGCTGTGAAACACTGAACTTGTAATGATACTGGAAGAAGGTATGACGCTGATCTGTGATACTTGAAGAACTGGGTGAAAATCAAATGGGTATGTAACTGAGAGCTTGGGACTTTTACCAAAGGGAATCCCAAATGCATGGGTGAACCTTGTTTCACTGAACCAATTTTCCTTGCCCCACTGTTGCCTGCAGGTGACTGGAAATGAAGCTAATGAAGGACTATGAAAAATGATGCAAGCCTCAACACAAGGAAGTGATCCTAAAAACCTTAAATTCTAATTAGCAGAAGGCACACTACAACAGAGTCAATGGCAAAAACTAGAGCCATTCAATGGAGTGCTGTATTGAACTCTGACTTATCTCCTTCATGAAACCAAGAAGCAACAGATGCTATGCAGAGCATACCAGTTAATCACTATGAATCCCTTGAATGATGACATTGGGCATATGGTTCAAGAAAGGAGTACAGAGCTGGTAAGAAGCAGATTTTACTTGCTTAAGATGGTCACAGACATCATCAAGAAGGGTGAAACATCATGATGTGTACAAGGAAAAGCTTTACCAATTCTTGCCACATATTTGGAAAATATAAGTACCAGAAAGTCTTTGGAACTTGTCTGTATTGACTTTCTATCTTTGGAAGAAGACAGTAAAACATATATCCTTTCTTAGTGGTGTCTGACCATTTCACCAGGTCTATACAAGCATATGAACCAGAAAACATTTGCTGTTGCCAAGGTATTCTGGAAAAAGTACTTTTCATTCTATGTGTTCCCTGCCAGGATCTACTCTGACCAAGGCAGAGAATTTGAGAGCAAATTTTTCAAGCAAGTGCCGGACTTGGCAGGTATCAAAAAGTCAAAAATTATTTCTTCCCATCCACAGAGACCCATAGCTTGAATGTTTCAACTGCATCTTATTGAATATGTAGGGAGCTCTGAGAGCCCAACAAAAAGCTCAGTGGAGTCAACATGTCTCATTTATGGTACAGAGATGTAACAGAAACAAAATATGATCTATGTGGCTAAAGTATGTTATTAAAACCAACAACAGAAAGAGTATGGCTGAGAAACACTGACATTCATGAGACTTCCAAGTTGGCTTGACTGATGAAAAGCTAACCTAAACAAAGTTGTTGAGGGACTAGGAAATCTGCCCATTTACAGAATAGCCCCAGAAAATGAAAGAAGCTTTATCCAGACTATTCACAGCCAACACCTCTTGCCCAAAGAAGAATTAGATTTTTTAATGACAGAGAAGAAGTATGAACACTCACCTTGGAGAATATTGAAGAGCAAAACATCTGCCAGGTGTACAAATATTGTCTGGATAAGAAGGAGCACTGAAAATAATGTCTCCAGGAAAGGAGACTACAGAGTAGGAGAACTAAACCCAGAGGCAACTTCTTTCTTGCCCAGAACTGCTGCTGCAGGGACTTCCAGGAGACAGACAATTCATGGAGACCAAACATACTGAAAGCCAACTTGCCCCTTATGCCAGCAACAAGAAATAGAGATATGAGATATAGATAAAAAAGTCTCTGATGATCCTGATGTTCACTTCATACAATCAATTCAACTATAGAGAAACAGAGACCTAGGCCAGTGACAAGGGAACTCAACCCAACAGACCAGACACTACTAACCTCTGGTGTTGTAGGTGAACCTGAAGAAGTACTTACATGTGTATCTAGGTGACATTATTAGAGATTAGCCATATGAAGTTTGCCTGTCATGTAATTATATATATTTATTAATGCATTTGTTAATTGCTTAATGTTTGAGCAAGCTTGATTATAATATTACTGCCATGTTTGTGTTATAACAATGCCTATTAATGATTTCCACTCCTTTTTTTTTCTTTTTTCGTACACTAATACTTATAGTTATCTTTCTTATATAGGCCTTTTGAGAATATTATCATTATAGTTAGTAGGCTTTGTTTTGTTGGTTAGCCATTCTTTGATTTGTTGTTATTAATGGCTATGAATTGGATAAATTCAAACTGAAATGAATATTTATGTTTGTTGTTATTCTGTTGTTTCAGTCATGTCCCATTTTTTGTGAACCCATTTGGAGTTGGCAGAGATACTGGAGTGCTTTGCCAATACCCTCTCCAACTCATTTTACAAATGAGGAAACTGAGGCAAAGAGGGTTAAGTGACTTGCCCAGGGTCACACAGCTAGTAAATGTCTGAGAGTGGATTTGAACTCATGGGCCACTTTGATAAAAAGTTCAAGATAAATAGCTTCCGGGTAATTAATCATTTTATTAATCATGCTAGCAAATAACTAATGAAAGGTTCAGTGGCACTCTGGAATGCCAAAGACCCCTTATTGAACCCATTCAACACTTACATGTTTTTAGAAGAGTGGGTGTTCCTGAGAGTGGTAATCAACAAGTAATCAACAAGCCAACAAGTAATTGAGAAAATGAATATTATAATAAGAGAAGGACTTATTCTAAAGAGGGCCTAGGGAATGTCACTCTGATCATTCAGTCTTGGTCAAAGAGACTTACTATACCCATATCACCCCATATAGGGTACTCATTCTAGGCAAAAGGGAGAATCCATTTTTTTTTTCTTACACCTATGTTAGTAAAACACAATGGACTGGAATCTATGGATTTGCCTAAACTAAAATTTCTTTACCTTTTGAACAGATTTGAGTTTTCCCTCTCTTTATCAACGTTGCACTTCAAAGGCTAACTGAATAACCTGCAGGGGTTGATTTCTGAATGAGGAAGTAGAAAAACCTTAGTTCTAATTCAGTTATTGGTTATTAATATAGAGAATGATCATTTTTCTCAGGACCTAGCTGCCAGATATATATGTACTCTTAATTGTTATATACTATGGCTGTGTGTGTGCTCAAGCTGTGTACATTTTATGTCCTTCATGTAATCCTTAGGTATGTTATCACTGAAGGAATTGATAGGGTGATGATTTATTTAGTGCATCTACTGTAACTGTATACTTGTTTTTGTTTTCAAGGGTACCATAAATTAGTTACTTGAAACACCTTGTTATCTTTTTTTTTTTTTTTGCTTTTTTTGGAGGGCAATTGGGGTTAAGTAACTTGCCCAAGGTCACACAGCTAGGTTTTTGTTTGTGTGTACGTTAAGTGTCTGAGGCCGGATCTGAACTCAGGTCCTTCTGACTCCAGGGCCGACGCTCTACTCACTGCGCCACCTAGCCGCCCCAACACCTTGTTATCTTAAAGCACTGATATTGAGTTTATATGGTATAATAATATGTTTTCAAGTTTACTTCAGATACTTTTTACAAGAAATTACAGAGTATCAGCCCAGAGAAGGAATGCAATATCTCTGCCAATAGGGATTAGGCAGGGATATCTGTGTGATGCTGTGTACTCGGAGGAATGAATGACTCCTGATTGGCTGAGGGAACAGTGAGCCAAGACACTGGGTACCTGTGTGAATGAAGAGAGGATTTCTTCAAATGACTGGAAGACTTCAATAGAGTTAGTTGGGAGAGATAAATGTGGACTTTTGGAAAAAATCCACATTTATCTCTCCCAACCAACTCTATTGAAGTCTTTCAGTCTTTTAAAGAAATCTTCTCCCAATATATGGGGAGGCTTAACCCCTACCACTGTTCCCAACTTCCAGGCCTTGCTACCAAACAGAATACTGAGAACAGCCTCTCCCACCCTGAGCCAGGGATGTTCTTCTCTACTTGTTTGAGCTTAGGAATTTTTTTTATCCCACTCCATGCTGAAGAGCTCATTTACTCTAGGGTCCTCTATTGTCTACCATAATCTGTGTAACTTTTCCTATTTCCTTTTTACTTTGATAAAGTTATTTGTGATAAAGCTATTTGTGGTCTTTTGTGTAACCTGCAGTTGGTTGGGAGGATCTGAGATGATAATTTTAAGTGAGGAATTTTTGATTTCTTAGAGTGATGAGGGAAAGTGACTTTTATCCTGAGCCTCAAAGTAATATACCCCTAGACAATCAACATCTGACATGTGGTAGATAGATACATTCTAATCCAATATCCCTCTTGGAGGCAGGTAAGGGGAGGAACAATTGCCCAGCCAGGTGGTACTGGATCCTATTTGCTTTTCTCAGCAGGCTGCTAGCACTGACTGTTTGATCCTCTTCTTATTCTCCACAAAAGTAGAAATCACAATCTCCCCTGGAGATGGGATAAACCAGATCAGAGGGCAGATATTTTTACATGCCACACACAAGCCAGCTGTATATTTGTATTATGTAGCCCAATCATATATATTTTATTATGCATTAAAATTATCAACAAACATTTATTGAGCATCTGCTCTGTGTTAAGTGCTTTTTTTGGCTCTTTGCCTGCTTTTAATCTCCTATGATCCCAATTCTAGCTAGCCTTAATCCCTAATCTATTGTGACTCATGAGTTTCTGAGGCACAGAAGGACCTCTCTCTTTCTGGGATTTTTACCAGGCCTGTTGTCTATAAATGATCTCAGCTGTCACTAGGACTCTCAGTACATCTTAAGACCCTGAAGGCATCAGTCTCCTTAGTTCTAAGGTCAGTAATGGGGACTAAGCTTTGCCTGTGGGAAGCCAAGGGCAAAAAGCAATCAGAACAGAGGAGTGCAGAGAAGAGAGTAGAGGGAAAATAATAATATTGATAACAGAAGCAATAATAATATCTGACATCTGTATAGTGTATTAAAATATGCAAAGGACTTTTTAGTACACAATTGATAGTTTGCTCAACTTGGTAGGGAGATCTGAGTTCAAATCCTACCTCAAGCACTTGCTAACTCTATGTGACCCTGGGCAAGTCATTTAATCCCCTCTGCTTTTTTTCTCACCTATATAAAAGAGTCATAATAACACCTTTAGCGCTTGGGTCTAAGGTAGTTGGGTGGATCAAATGAAATCATGTATATTAAGGACTTGTCAAACCAGAAAGTGCTGTTATTGACGGCAATTACATCACTTAAGCCTCATAATAATCCTTGGAGATGGACTGCAGGCTTTATTATCCTTATTTTATAAATAATGGTTGTGAGAGACCTTGGGAAAATTATTTAAACTTCTTTCATCTCTGTGGCCTCCGTTGTGAAATGAAAGGTTTGGAATGGATGGCCTCTCAGTTTCCTTCCAGCTCTAGATTCTATAATTCTACGATTTCTGTGAATTTTGAGAACAGACTCAGAGATGTTCGGTGACTCCCTAATTGTCACACAGCTAGTGAGTGAGAAGGCATGATCTGAGTGCAGGTTCTCTTGACTCAATGTTCAAGGCTCTGGTCACTCTGCCAAACGGGTGAACAGGCAGGATGCTGGGGGAAAGGACAAAAGAAAGAGATTCCTTCTTCATCCATCCTTAAAGCAATAACTTGTCCACCTTTTCTACCCTGGTCACCTAAGAATTGCCCTTATGGAGGTGAGGAAGCATGCCAGGTGTCAGAAGCAGGCAAAGCAAGCAGGAGCTCTACTTTCCTGTAAACCCTGGCCAACACCTCATGCCCTCCATCCCAGGTTCTAGGTCTACTGTCATTCCTGCTCAGAATCATAACGCTGGGAAGGTCATACAGATCAAAAAGCAATGGGAATGCCCAGGAGCCAGCATATTGTTTACTTGCAACTCAAGGCAGATGGAGAGCTTCAGAGTAGGCACCCCTGCAGCAGCTGAGCTGCCAGCACAGGAAAACAAGCAAAATTAATCAGCTGCCGAAAGGGGAGAGATGTCCTGGAGGGTGGAAGCTGTTGGAGCCATGTTTCAGATCAGGAGCTGGAGGCTGCTGAATTCATGCCAGGAGGAAGGTCTGAGGGACTGTGGATCAGCCCAATAACAGCACTTTCTCGGAAGGGTCTCTATTCAAGCTGTCCAGGAGGCAGATGGCAAAGAGTGGCATGAACAGAGATGGGCTTAAAGATGCTTTCCACTTACCCACAGATTAGAGGGAAGATGACTGTTGGGGCTGTGCTGCTGTTGGTTCAGTTCCCTTATCATAGTGGCACCACTATTTGGCATGAGCATTTTCCTTATTGGTCCTTAACTTTTCTTGCAACTCCTCCATCTAATTAGTGACCAACTCCTGCTGATTATGTCCCTGTAGTAACCAACTGCCCCTCCCTCAACTCCTCCTTAGGATTTCCATGGCCATCACCCCAGTGCAGCCCCTCTTTCCCATTTTCTGGGATATTGCTAGAGCTGCCTGCTCCATTTTCTATCTTTAGCCTCTGCCTGATACATTCCAGTCTTTAAACTGGCACTAGAGAAATATGCACAGCTCTAATAATTCACTCATCTGCTCAAGAATACCCTATTAGGGGGGCGGAGCCAAGATGGCGGAGTAGAAACAGCTCCTCCAAGCCTCTCTCCCCACAAAGTATGTAAAAAAGGACTCTGAACAACTTCCGGAGCCACAGCACCCACAGAACGACACAGAGAAGCTAACCTCCCGCTGAGGACAGCCCAGCAGCCCTGCAGGAAGGACCAGCGCAGCGGTCTGCAACCTGGCAGTGTTCAGAGTGCACAGCGCAGGAGCCGAGCCGAGAGCGGAGCCCAGGTCCGCGTGAGCCGATGTTTTAGCCCCAGGGCGGCAGGGCCTGCAGCCAGCTGGAGGAACCCCAGAACACCAGGAGCTCTGGCGACTCCAGAAGTATCAACATAGACATGCCTAGGACAAAGTAAGAGGTTAGTGTCCTATGGACTTTGGGACCTGTATTTGGGGAATGCGTCAGCTCCCTCCCCTGGGGGCTAGAAGCTGCTGAGGAGACACGCCATTTTGTAGTTTTCAGAGGCATTTTCGGCTCCCAGCCTACAAATCGTGGGGAGATCAGCGATCTGTGAGTCTTTTGGGGGGGGGTAATCGCTCTTGCTTTAACCTCCCTGGATCTGGATTGTGATCTAGGGTGGAAGTTGTGGGTGGGTTTACAGCTTGCCAGAAACGGAAGTTGCCCCTTTCACACGTTCGGGACGAAAATTCCTCTATCTGGCCTTAAAGCCATAGTGTGGCAACAAGCCCAAGAAGTCAAGCAGTGGTGGCAGCATGCCAAGGCAAAGGAAACAGAAAAATGCAACCTAGACTCTCTATTTTGGGGGCATAGAGGCGGGAAGAAGGACTGTGGTCAGAAGTCCTGCTAAAAGCCCCAGGGGAAAGCATGAGCGGGTTTGAGGTTTTCCATATGTGAGGACCTTAAGAAGGACTTTAAAAATCAAATAAGAGAAGTGGAGGAAAAATTAGAAAGAGAAATGAGAAGGATGCAGGAAAAGTATGAAATGAGGGTCAACAGCCTGACTGAGGAAAACAACACCTTAAAAAATAGACTAGCTCAAATGGCAAGGAGGCCCAAAAGGGCAATGAGGAGAAGAATGCCTTAAAAAGTCGAATTTGCCAGATGGAAAAGAATCTCAAAAGTTCACTGAGGAGATTCATTCCTTCAGAGTTAGACTGGAGCAAATGGAAGCTAGTGACTTTATGAGAAATCAAGATGCTGTTAAGCAGATCAAACAAATGAAAGATTAGAAGGCAATGTGAAATATCTCATGGGAAAAACCACTGACCTGGAGAATAGATCCAGGAGAGACAATTTAAAATTATTGGACTACCTGAAAGCCATGATCAAGGAAAGAACCTAGAAATCACCTTTAAGAAATTCTCAAGGAAAACTGCCTGATGTTTTAGATCCAGAGGCAAAATAGAGGTTGAAAGAATCCACTGATCACCTCCTGAAAAATGATCCCAAAAAGAAAACTCCCAAATATTACCATGGTTCCAGAATCCCCAGATCAAGGAGAAAATACTACAAGCGGCCAGGAAGAAACAATTTCAATATTGTGGAAACACAATCAGGAATAGCCCAGGACATGGCAGGTTCTACACTGAGGGATGGAAGGGCATGGAATATGATATTTCAGAGGGCAAAGAACTGGGAATGAACCCAAGGGTCACCTGCAGAAAAACTGAGTATTTTTTTTCGGGGAAAATATGGTCATTCAGTGGAATAGAGGACTTTCAAGCATTCTTGAGGAAAAAACCAGAGTTGAATAGAAAATTTGACATCCAGACGCAAGAAGTAAGAGATGCCTGAGAAGGTAATCAGGGAAAAGAAATCAAAAGGAACTTATCAAAGTTGAACTATTTACATTCCTATATGGAAAAGCAATATTTGTGGATGATGATATCTTTCTCACTATGAAAATAATGGAAGAAGGGTGTGTGGTCATATGAGTACATATGTGAATGTGTGTGTAAATGGTTACAGTTATATATGG